>JAOXOE010000698.1:401904-422871 GCA_028565055.1 Phoeniculus purpureus
TGGTTTGAAGCTGAAGGAGAATAGGTTCAGTCTAGACCTTAGGAAGAAGCTCTGCAATGCAAGTGTGGAGAGGCTCTGGAATCAACTGGCTGGAGAAGTTGTGGCTACCGCTTCCGTGTAGGTATTCAAGGCCAGGTTGGATGGGGCTCTGGGCAACCAAGTCTAGTTGAGAGGTGTGCCTGCTTCATGGTAGGCAGGTTGGAGTAGATGATCTCTAAGGTCCCTTCCAGACTGAACCACTCTATTATTCTATGAAGACAAACAGCTGCAGCTGGTTCTAAATGTTTCTCCTTCATGGACCTGAAGGATAAAACACTGGTGTGTCCTACGTGGGCACTTAGCAGGTCTGGCCGCCGCTGCCTGAGCGGAGAAGCAACTGGAAAAACAATCAGTCTGTATCGTTGCATGTTTCTGGAAGTCATCATTTTCTTACCAGCAACGAGCAAGTGATGTCAGAGTCCAGGAATTAAAAAGCAAAACTAGGAGTCACTGCCGCTGTTCCAAAGCGCTGGAACAGGTGTGGTGTCACGGCACCTCTCGAGCACTAGACAAAGACCGACGTGGTTGCAAAAAGCTTTTCAAGCATGCCGACACAAGCCCTGGCTGCCAGAGCCTGCGCACCCTCACCAAGTCCTTCCAGCTGCCACTTTGCAGCACTTCTGGCCGCCGACCAGCGAGATTTCACTTTATTATGATCCTCGCAGTTCTCCTGGTGTGGAATGATGTTGTTACACTCTTCTTCTTATAAAACACTTCACTCTGGGGAGTTTCCTCCCACTCGAGTGCCTGAGAGAACAGAAGCAGCTTCTGCCTTTACAATTTTCATGCTTTTTGTGCATTCAAATCCCCCTAAAAGCCAGGAAAATTCCTATTTCACACTACATAAGGAAGAAGCATCAAACTTTTCAGTTTGTCCTGTCCCCACAAAGCAACTCTGACTGCGTTTCTGTGTCCTGTGTTTTAGCCAAAATCATGGATGCTTTAGGCAGCCGTAAGAAGCTTTTGAGACTGTTCAGGAGGGTCTTCCAGAAAATCAAAGGGCTGTAGACATCCCAGATGCTCTGAATCATCCATAGTAGGTACACGGCTCTATCCACTGACTACATTGGGGATAAAAATGTCTTTTTTGGGTCCTCTGAGTCACAGCATAGTCAGATTCCCAAAGCAGTAGGAGGTGGAAGATCAGATGGGACAGAGACCATGGGTTCATCTCCTTCCTCAGGGTGGAAAGATTTCTGGGGTCTGTCAAAAGTAGCTCCACTGACCCTGACGTCGTGAGGGAACTCCACGGACAGAGTAGTGCAAAGCAGCTCCAAACGGGGTTCATGACACAAAATCTCCTCCTACGGGATGATCAAAGAGATTTTATTCATCTGTGACAGAAAAACATCAGTTCAAGCGACAAATTGGCCTTTGCCTTCAAATCCTTTGG
Source organism: Phoeniculus purpureus (assembly GCA_028565055.1). NCBI lineage: Eukaryota > Metazoa > Chordata > Aves > Bucerotiformes > Phoeniculidae > Phoeniculus > Phoeniculus purpureus. The sequence continues at coordinate 403,337 of JAOXOE010000698.1, forward strand.
CAACCGTGAACTTGGAGCAGAGGGAGCCCTGCAAGCTCAGCCCTCAGCTGGGAAGCTGCTGTTACAGGCACCTTCAGGGTTCAAACAAATAACCTGGGGTGGCTTTTCCCCACTGCTGGAGGAACTATTTCTAAATTGTTTCCTCATGGCCTTCACGCTCCAACTTTTCTTGGTCAGAGCTGAGCTGTCACCTCCTGGAGAGATACCTGGTAGAGCAATCAAAATGTGATGAGGCTCGTCAATGAAAGGGAAAGGAAAAGACAATGAAGAGCTGGAAAGCAGAGGCAGTATAGGGAAGGTGGAAACGTGGCCCCTGCAGGGTGTCCTCTGATACAGCTGGAGGTTCCACATCATATCTGCTGCCTCTTCCTGCCCACCAGGCTCCTGGTCCCCAGCCAGCATGATGTCAGGCTCCTTGGACAGCTGTCGCTTTGGACACCGGTTACGTCCACTGATGGCTGCTTACCCTTCCTGCCTGTTAGCCTGACCTCATGCTATGACTCCTCTGTTTCTCCTCCTCCTGGCCCTTCCATTGCTCTCACCATCTCCTTTCTTCTCCTCTTCCTGTGCTGTCTTTTTACTTTGCCTTTCTCCTCTTCCTCCCATTAGCCCATCCCCTCCCTTTGCTCCCACGTTGACTCTTGTGCTATTTTTCCCTTTTACGCAAGGGAATTAATCCACCACCCTGCTGATGCTTTGCTTCTCCTTTCGGAAGAGGAGGCCCTTCACAGGTTCCTTTTGTTTCTAGGGCCACAAAAGCTGCTCCCCATAGAGCCCTCTGGGCATCAGGGCAATGTAAATAGTGATAATTAATGGAGCACTGCATGGAAAAGGCGGGAGAAGTGACGACACGGGGCTGACGTTTGGGATCGTATATGGTCATTAACGAAAGGCTGCTGAGATGTTTCTCCTACAATTGCGGAAGCATTTACTGCTCCAGACTGCTGTTAACTCCCAGCAGTTACCCATTAACACACAACCAAGAGCTACATGAGTTTAATTATGGAAGAAGTCTATGCATGAGTGAGTTTAATGGACAGAAATGGAAGTGAACATGTTAGGCCAGGTCCTGGCAAGCTCTACCCAATTGCTCTTGGCCAAAGTAAACATCAGCCAAAGCTATAGGAACTCTGAATTGTTTTTCCACACAGCAGTATTTATCAATTTCTACCTATTTATTGGCAGTATGCGATGAACAAGACAACAATGCAGTATCTTTCATCCTTTCCCCATATCTTTCCTCCACAATGCCCCCTCCTGAAGAGGTGTTTCTGGGTTTCATCTGGCATGCTGCGGTGACGTGCAGTGATGCAGCCTCAAGCGTGCTTGTGGCACACTTAGAATCATAGAATAGAATCCCACCCTAGATCAGGCTGGCCAGAGCCTCATCCAGCCTGGCCTTAAACACCTCCAGGGACGGGGCCCCAACCACCTCCCTGGGCAACCCATTCCAGGCTCTCACCACTCTCATGCTGAAGAACTTCCTCCTCACATCCAGTCTAAATCTACCCAGCTCCAGCTTTGCTCCATTTCTCTTAGTCCTGTCACTACCTAATATCCTAAAAAGTCCCTCCCCAGCCTTTTTATAGGCCCCCTTCAGGTGCTGGAAGGCCACAAGAAGGTCACCTTGGAGCCTCCTCTCCTCTGGACTGAACAGCCCCAACTCCCTCAGTCTGTCCTCATAGGAGAGGTGCTCCAGCCCACTCATCATCCTTGTGGCCCTCCTCTGCACACACTCCAGCAGGTCAAAAGACCCTGAGCTGAGCAATGAAAGCTGCCTGTGAAGAGAGGGTCAGCTCTACACAGCCGCATCAGGAAACTTCTTGAGATCTTTGTGTCTGCAGAGAGCTCTTCTAGAGGAGAGGTGAGTGAAGAGCTGTCAGGGAATGACACAAAGGAGCAGGGAGCTCTTCCAGCCACATCAGGGAGCTTCATCCCTTCTCCAGGTTCTTGGAAGAGCAGTCAAAACCCAAAGGATTGAATTGAAGTCTGCACATGCTGCACAGTTGTCCATGCACAGTTGCCCATGCACTGCTGGGCAGCAGAGGGTCTTTTCTTTCTGGTTCTTCCCATCTTCCCTGGCACCCCTGTGCTCTTTACCTGATCCTGAGTGATACCTTTGTCTTGGTGTCCTGTGTGGTGTTCTTTGAGAGGTGCATAGAAAGTGTTAAAGCTTTCCTTACACTTTGGGTGTGCTAGAGTGACCCTCACACCAGGTTCTTCCCACCACTGGCATGGCAGCTTCCCCATGGACCATGGCATCATGTAGTGGAATTCTTTTGCTTATATTTCTAAATTTCTTGCAACTCTGATGTCATTTCAACCTGTATCTCCATTTTCTGTTGAACTAAAGGCTGCCCAGTTTCCTCTATGGGGGCTGCTCTGCGTTTGAACTTTGCTCGGTGATGGGACAGTTCAGGTCCGTCAGCAGCCTGACCTCCAGCCTGACCCTCCAACACTCATTTTTTCCACCAGCCTTTAGGAACGGAGTGGAGGAAGGAGGTGTGACGGTGTGTCAAAGCTCATGCTCATCATGGCCTGCTCCTGCGCACTGTTGAGTGCGTCAGATACACCATGTGTGGCTGAAACGAGCTTGGTGGGAACAGTTGACTTGTTAGCTACCGTTTCTTCTAAAGCTTACGTAAGGAAGTGTCACGTAAGAGTCTGGAACAAACAAATACGGGGTTATTTTTCTCCCTAGCCAATTTAAATAGATTTGTTTTGCTTCCCAGAGGCATTTTTGCTGTGCTGCCAGCATGACTTTCTGCGCTTGACAATGCCTCTACTTTGCATATAGGGGGAATTTGAGAAACTTTCTCTCTGTCCTTTTTCACTTGAGGAAGGTATAAAACACCTGTAACCTTTCCTTAGGCTTTCGTCCCCCCTTAAGTAAGTTCCAAACTTACACGCGCCGTTTGGATCATCTTTTCCCTCTGTGATGATTTAAGAAACATCATTCAGTGCTGCAATCATATTTTGGCTAAGGTGCTTCTTTTTGGGGCGTAATGGTCCTGCGAGTACTCTGTCCTGCCCAGACGATGGTATCTCAGCCTCTTGGCCCAAATCACTCTATTACAGAGTCTCCTTCTACAACATTCATAGACTCTTTTGTTGCCAACACTTTTCCCCGACCTCTTGCAAAACCGTCATGAGTGCTGCATCCCTCCAGGCTTTGCTCACTGGTGCTTCTGTTCTGAAGGTGGGTTTCCCTGGGGTAGGTGGGCGAGTCAGGTTTGGCAGCATGTCAAATTCTGCTACTCCTTCCCACCTGCCAGCAGGTCGTGAAGGGCAGGAATAGGAGGGGAAAGCCAAAATGAAACAGGTGGGTCTTGAAAACCAACCAGCAGGTGGATCTTGAAGACCTACAAGATGAGGTAATTCCCTCTAAGAAGGAAAGGCTCCACGTGTAAATACTGGCATGAAAAAGGCAAATTGGGTCAGCTGAACAAAGATCATTATTGGCTACTTGCCTGCTGTCTTCTGAACCTCATTATCAACAAACCATGGTGTAATTTTGAGGATGGAGATTGTGAGTTGTTCACTGACAGAGACTCACTGGAGCGTCCCTGGAGGTGTTTAAGAAAAGATTGGATGTGGCACATAGTGCCATGGTCCAGCTGATGTTGTGGTGTAAGGTCATAGGCTGGGCTTGATGATCTCAGAGGTCTGTTCCAGCCTCAATAATAACAAGAATTCCATTGTAGCTGAAGTTTTTGCAAGGGAAAGAAGATCTTGCAGGTGGCTCTTGTGTCCTGAAAGTGATTCTGATGGCAGTAGCTTTTTAAAGTGGATAGGTTGGATGTTAGGAAGCACTTCCTCTTGGAAAGGGTATTCAGAACTGGAATGGACTGCCCAGGGAGGTGGTGGATTCCCCATCCCTGGAGGTGTTGAAGGACAGACTGAATGTGGCCCGTAGTGCCATGGCCAGTCCGATGTGGTGGTGTTAGGTCATGGGCTGGACTTGATCTCAGAGGGCTTTTCCAGCCTCAATAATTCTGTGGTTCTGTGATTTGAGCAAGGGACAGCCATTCAGTCCTTCCTTCTAGAAATATAATGTCTCGTTAGCTTCCCGATCCAAAATCGGTGGTTGCACTGCACTCTAGATTCCCCTTTTCCAGGAAAGCTGCTCTTGCAGGCAAATCCTTTTCTGCAAAGTATGAGGAGTGAGAAAACATTTGCATGGACTGCTGGTAGGAAGGAAAAAGATTTGCCATCCTTCCAAAATTCTCCCATTTTATGGTGAAAGAGAAATGGAAACGTACAGAGTTGTGTCTTTTTTAGAGATGGAAAACTGAGAAAGGAGTAAGTGGGGGAAGAGAGAGATCCTCCAACTTAGCAAACCTGGCTGGAGAATGAAGACATTGCAAAAGCTTATCTTGAGCACTTGTTGCCTCCACAAGAGGGTAAAACTCGTGTTGTCTATCAGACGGAGGTGAAGGGAAAGGTCTCAAATGTGCTTTGACCAAGAAATTCCTTGCTAGACCTGAGAAATATTTCCCGAGGACAGTTGAGTTGAACTTGGCTTCTTTCCATAAGTCTGACAAAAGGCAGAGTTGTCCAAAAATTTTCCATCGGCCTCAAGCAGAGACATTTCCTTGTTTCCCAGAATATGAAAGTTGTGAAACCAACCTCATGTTTTCTATGGATGGGTGGGGGAGAAAAAGTCCTGAATGAATCCGCGCCTTACGCATCATGAGGCCGCTCAATAGGCTTCATATTGTGAAGCAAAATAAACTACCCATTACAGATCCTTTTGTTTGAGATCCAGGAAAGTCAGAGGACCCAGCTTGAAAAGGGTGGCAAGTGGGTTTCTTTGGCATCAGAAAAGAGCCGCTGTCTTGTTGTGTCTGCAAACAGGGCTGTTTCCTTTAGAGACCGCGTTGATGGGTTTGTTAAAAATGGGCTTTAGGCGTAGACTGGGAACGTATGTTAAAAATAAAGTGAAATAAATCTGGCCTAAAACACCACGTTGCGTCGATAAACGTTAAACGCAACTGGAAGAAGCTCGGCGCTGCCATTTCGTGGGTTTTTTCTATTGTGATCTATTTATTTTCCTTATCAATACATTCAACGTCGGTTTCGCTATACCTGTTCTGACCTCTGGTTTGATTGTGAGGCAGAGCTGAAGCGGTTCATTGTCTTTTATGTGTTTCTTTATCTTAATAGGTTTGTAAACATTAACTTCGATTCATTACAACATCTCCATGTTAGACTCAAAATTAAAATTGTTCTTTTTATTACTGTAAATTCCTGTGCAAATGCGACCTCCGAAGAATTTTCCTAAAATAAATATTACTACATCCTGCTTTGGAGCATTTTGAATCACAGAGATTAAAACGTCAACCATGTTTATTAGAACTTCTACCATCATTTTAGGGGATTTATTCTGGTTTTCACCTAAAAAGCCATAAACGCAAAGCGGTTAAACTGGTTTAGCAACTGATTTTTTTTTGTTTAGCGGAAAGTAGCCCTAAAGAGAGCATAAAAATGAACGTACTGCATTCCCGAGCGCAAACGCTTGCGCCTGCCTGTGCGATGGCCATGTCCTTAGCATGCAGGCGCGTGCACGTGTTATCTTTGACATCAGCTGAGCAGCTCTGGCGGGCTGGACAAACCCACCTGGCCGTGTTCCTGTGCGGCTTGGTCTAGGTGATCCTGCTGTGGCAGGGGGATTAGACTGGATGATCTTTCGAGGTGCCTTCCAACCCCTGATGTTCTGTGATCCTGTGATTTACAGAGGTTGCTTTTTGTAGTTTTGGTGTAGATCTGGAGGTTTTTTTATCTGTGGTTGATTTTTCTTCTCTCTTTCCATTAGTAATGGCCCTCATAAAAATAATTCTGAAGACAGGAACTACCAAGTTAGTAGTTTTGTAATTCAATGTTCAGAAACAGGCATGCCTAATGATTCTGTGATTCTATGCCCTAGTCAAACCCACCATAGATGAAACATCGTTGTGGAGTCTCCTTGTCTGAAGACATTTAAAACCCACCTGGCCATGTTCCTGTACGTCTTGGTCTAGGTGATCCTGCTGTGGCAGGGGGATTGGACCGGATGATCTTTCAAGGTCCCTTCCAATTCCTAATGATTCTTGGATTCGAAGATCTGGTGTCTGACCTCAAAGCTGCCCCTTTTCTGCATCAATGGATGATCCAGAGGGCCCTCTGAGCCCAAGCTAGCCTGTGATTCTGACATTGCCAGTCGAGCGTATCACTTTCACCTTCTGATAGTAAATGTGACTCTGCCAGTGTTAGGCCTGTCTAGACCAACAGGGGAGGTAAGGACAACTTGATGACCTGATTTGAGGAGGATGGAGCATGATTGTGATCTGGAAGGTGCGGCTGGCTTTGTGCAAGTCACACAAATCTAGACTAGCCTAAGATCTGATGACGGATTGCTCTGTCAAAGCTTTGTTCAAGCGGATGCATTTATGGCCATTTAACAACAAGGAATCTTGTCCTTAACTTCCCACGTTGCCTACCCATTCATACCCTGAATCATAAGTCACTTGTTTCCTAAAGGAAGAACCTCCCTGCAAAAAGGGAGCTAGAGGCAAATAAACAAAACTATCATTAGCCACTCAAGAAAACGTACATAATTTCTGACTTCCAGTTCTCCCCAGTAAATTCTATAGTTATTGGGAATGAGCAAGCAGGTGTAATGTGATGGGGCGTAGTCAATCTCTCGCTCAATCTATTTTTTCGTCAGACCAACCATTATGAAAGTGCTGAAGCATGTAGTTCCTCAGCTGTCTTCTGCTTCCTAGGATATAAGTGAAGAAGACAATAAATAAAAAGGGGAATAGTTCTGTACTAGAGGTTAGTCTTGTAGCATCTCACTATGACTGAAAGCAGAAGTGACAGAAATCTCACAGGGACCTATTCTGTGAAGCATTCCTGTCCACGTCTGCAAAGTCAGGAGATGCAGAGAAGCCCTTCAGCCTTCCAGAACTTGTTTCTAAGTCTGATATAGTTACAGAAGAGCTTTTTTCAAGTTGTTTCATAGGACTAAATGTCCCAAAGTGCTGTTTTGTGTGGAATTTATGCAGATTTGTCAGTTCCTTAACAAAGTATATGGGAAAATGGCTTTGTCTTTCCACTGTGTCCACTGGAAGATGGAGACAGGAAAACAATGCTAAACCAGCTGCCCCTTGTTACTAGGAAAGGACATCAAGTTTGCAAATGATGTTTGCAGCAGAACAACAATATTCAAATCCTGTGCAGCTTCTCCAATGCCAAAACTGATGCGATAGCTGAAGCCATTGTAGACCTGACTACCGAATAAGCAAATAGCTAGTTGGACTGGGGTAAATGTTTGATTGTTTGCATAGAAGTTTTAAAGGTAGCTACAATAAATATTTGCAGAGAAGGGCGGCTACTGAGGAAGTGACTGTACAGAGAAAATCAACTTCCTAAAAAAAACCCAAGGAACCTTGGGGATTTTAATTCTCTCTTTACAAATCCCTCATATGGGAGTTGGACTAGTTGACCTTGAAAAGTCCCTTCCAACTCAAACGATCCTGTGATTCTATGCCAAAAGCGGGCTGTCGTTACTGTGTGGTAAGTAAAGTTGGATTTTCTCAATCATCTGCACGTTATATCAGACCTGGTTTTCATTTGTTTATAAAAGCTGTCCTACTCAGAAGACAGAGGTAGATAAACTCAAGTTTCCGCATGTTATTTCTCAGCCTGAAGAGAGAAAAAAGATATTGTCCACAATCTGAGGAAGATTTAAGAAGCATATGAAGACATCAAGGTCTTCTGGAAAGGGACCTCAAGGATCATCCAGTTCCAGGCAGGGACACCTCTCACCAGATCAGGTTGTCCAGAGCCCCATCCAAACCAGCCTTGAACACTTCCAGGGATGGTGCAGCCACAATCTCCCTGGGCAACCTATTCCAGTGTCTCAGCACCCTCAGAGGAAGGAATTTCTTCCTAAGATCTAATCTAAATCTCCCTTCTTTCGGTTTAAAGCTCTGGTAAAAAGTCCCTCCCTGGTTTTCTTGTAGCCATCTTTCACACCCTGGAAAGCCTCAGTAAGGTCTTCCTGGACCCTTCTCTTCTGCAGGCTGAAGAGCCCCAGCTCCCTCAGTCTGTTGTCACAAAGAGGGGCTCCAGCCCCCTGATCATCTTCGTGGCCTCCTCTGGGTCCACTCAAACAATTCCATGGCCTTCTTGTGTTGGGGGTTCCAGAATTGGGTGCAATACTGCAGGTGAGGTCTCATGAGAACAGAACAGAGGGTGAGAATTGCCTCCCTCAGCCTGCTGGCCTGGATGGGTTTATGTATTTTATTTGATCTGTAAAATGACCGTCCACTTCATGGTCAGGATGGGAGACCTTCTGTTTACCATTAAGCCTAGTTCTGATGCCAAACACTGAAACGTTTCACCTAGCAAACAGCAAAAACAAGTGGGGTTTATTGTCCTTGGGCCAAAAGTACATCCTGACTTTGTCTGAAGTTTGTTGGACCCTGAGAAAATCCAGTCCATTTCTAATTTAGAAATGTTGGGGGTTTTTTTTCTGCTTTAACTTAAATCCTTTGCACCATAAAAATTTCGTCCCCGATTTACTTGGGATTGTCTCTGCTTCCCTGCCTCACTGAACATCAAAATCCTTTTAGCAGCTTCGCTACAGTGCAATTGGATCATCTTGCGTTGCATCTCAGCCTTACGTGAGAACCTGTGTGTCTCAGCTGAGCCAGCAGATGTAATTATTACCTGTGACTGCTCCTAGCAACTCTGCCTTATTTGTTAGGCAGGATTCATTACTATTGTCTAGGCAACAGGCTTGAGAAGCCACAAGGGGAAGCGTGTCACGTTGTGTCAGTTCTCCAGGTAAGGTTCTGAAGGTGCTGGAGAATGTATCTGGAGTCAGCATCACGGCTTTTATTTGTGTTTTGTTGCTGAAGGTTTTCAGGGCTTAAAATTCTACTGAACAGTTGGAAGTGTTCAAGGCCAGGCTGGATGGGACTCTCTGAGCAGCCTGGTCTGGTTAGAGGTGTCCCTGCCCATGGCAGGGGGTTGGAACGGGGTGATCTCCCTCACAACCTAAACCATTCTATGGTTCTGTGATGCTTTTGCAGTCTCACAGAGCTGGGTGTTTACCCCAAAGCCATGTTGCTTTTCTGGGATCTTGGTCCCACCTCCCGTCTCGGAAGACCTGCCCGCATCAATTCAGAAACACCTTTATTAGCAGCTACACGTTGTGGCATCACGTTATAGCCAGTGACTCACACAGTGTTTCCTGGGTGAATGCTGATAAAAATACTTTAGTTGGGTAGATCTTCACGGAATAGGAAAAAGCAAGATGAGACCATGTGCTGTTGGACTTCATGATCACAAAGGTCTCTTCAAACCAAAGACAACCCTCCTGGGTATGTTCCTGTGTGACTTGGTCTAGGTGATCCTGCCCATGGCAGGGGAATTGGACTAGATGATCTTCTGAGGTCCCTTCCAAGCCCTAATGTTCTGCGATTCTGTGCTTGAGGGAGATGTCTTCTCCAACTGCTACCCACCTCCTCCACACTACTCAACGTGATGAGCATTTCTTTCACCCTTTTTTGCCAATTTCAGGGTGTGTGTGGTTAAAAACTTTCCTGTGCTCCCATCAAAAAGTCTACCACAGATGGAGTCCTTCTGCGGCAGATGAATGGGCGTTAAAAGGACCTGTCAGCAGGGCAGGTTTGAACAAGGGTGTGTGCACACACCTATATCCAACCCTGGGTAAGCCTGAAGTAATGTGCTACACCTGGTTACCAGCAAGAAAGAAAGTGCAGAGCAAGAATGTGTTTCCCATAGGATCCTCCTTTACTCTTCACAAGTGTTCTGGGTTTATCTCAAGGCAGAGGAACATGCTACTCCTTTGCTCTTCTACTAAGCAAAGATCTGAGACACTTACAAGTGGGATGCTCCTAGTTAAGCAACACCTTGTACACAGCTTGCCCAGACCAGCTCTGACTGTTCAGTGTATTGAGCTTTAGCGTGGCTGAGTGAATGTTGCTTGTGCCACGTTTTTCCTTCTCACTTTCTTGATGTCAACTTTCTTGTTCGTCTCACTGCAGAATGGCAGAGGAGGATCGTTGTGGTTGGGGTTTTGTTCAGTTGTGATCAGCCTCTTGCTGTTGTTAATGAAGATGTCTGGGCTTACAGAGTCACATGAGATTGTATACCAATTTTTAAAAAGTAAGTATTAAAAAAGTACAGCTTCAGACTGATCTTGTTGCCCTCCACTGCCAAACTGAAAGTCCAGGTTGAAGGCAGAGGAGCACTCGGTTCTTTCTGAGGAGGGGTGGGGTTTTTCCATCTGATGTGTCCTTGTGATGCTGCTGCGTATCTGCCTCACGTGCCCCTTTCATGCCTTTTTTGTGTGATGTGCCACTTCCCCTCTGCTTGGGCTCCTCTCTCCTTCCTACCCTTCCTGCAGCTTAGACAAACTACCTGTTGGCTTTTCTGGACTGATGCTGCAAGCCAAAGGGATAAGGCTCTGGCCAGCCTGATCTAGGGTGGGGTGTCCCTGCCCATGGCAGGGGGATTGGACTGGGTGATCTTTCGAGGTCCCTTCCAGTCCCTAATGATTCTGTGTTTCTGTGATTTTCTTGCACAGTGGAAGCTTCTTGTGATAGAAGTGCCTCCTGAAATCGGGGTAAAGCAGCTGCCTCGGGAGCATTAGTAAAGGTTAGCTCACCTCCAACAGGCATATCAGAAGTAACTAATATCAGTAGTCAGGTGCCTACAGGCCTCCAACTCAATGCCCATAAAACCTCTTACACGGTAGGCAAGTGAGGAAACGACGTGTGGCAAAAGCCCTTGGTGAAGGTGATTGTTTGTGGTGACCTCCTCCCAAAGAGTGGAGCTCTCCTGCTCTTTGATAGACTTCATTCCAAGGCTACAACCTAAACACTGAGCCCCTCTTCTCCACCACATTGTCTTGGATGAAAGTTACCTCAGCCCAGGCTGGACAGCAAGAATTTCACAGGGCAAGTTTCTTCTGAGGAACATTCTTGCCTTTTGTATCATCAGGACATGCCCCTGCTCAGAGGGAAGGAGGAGCTCCATGATCAAGCTATCTCACCCATCATGTGCCGAATCCATCCGGACTGGCCGTTCCCTAATTAGGGCAGCAGTCACCAAAACACCTTCTCTGTCGATTACCTCGCTCTTGGCTTCTCCATGTCTCACCTCTCCACCCAGTGCCTTGCCGTCTCGGCAGCAGCAGCTGAGCCCATCCCACTCCTCTCCTGCTGAAGCTACCAGTTGTATCTTCATTCATTCCCTTGCTCAACCTCCCCTCCACACAGAAATGTATCAGAAATGAATTAATTTGTAGGGGAAATGAGTTGACTAATTGCTAAACTTTTTAAAACGCACATTGCTCATATTGAAGGGTCCTCGGGACGGTCAGTTTTTGAAGATGGTCACTGAGGTGATGAAGACTGAGGTTTAAAGTTGAGGAGAGCAGCTAGAAGTGCTTAGGTGCTGAGTACAAAAAGAAGACAAGGGAAGTGCATGATGGTGGAGATGGAAAGAGGCTGCAGAGCAGAGGCAGGACCCCCCACGGCTGGATGGTCCTTAGGAGCACAGAGCTGTGGGTCACTGGGATAAGGCTTGGACCAAATTGAATTTTGGGTGATTGGAAGGGAAGTGAATCTGGGTGAGGGAACCTTGGCTGTGGGGTTAGGCCCTAGGAAGGGGCTGTGAGAACACAGCACCACTGTTGCGATAGAGGAGTATTGGAGACAGTCGACAAAGGGGTGATAAAGCAGACAGACTAGAATGGTGCTTCAGGTGACATTTGGCCAGTGGCTGGCTGGAGGTGGTAGGAGTTGACTGAGGTGGTACAAGGTACACAATACCCTCAGTTTTTATCAGAGATGAAAATGTGGGGAAGAGACTGGGTGGACTCCAGGGTTGTCTTGTAGGAGAAAAACTTGCGCCAACTCACACCATTCCTATCTCTGTTTTTATTTAGCCTTTGGCCTGTCCCCACCACCCATCTTTGGAGAACCCTTGTGCGAAGAGGAGGTGGTCAGTGAAGAAGCAGCTGTCACAGCTTCCAAGTTTGGTGTCTGACAAACAGGGACAAGCTACCACTGCTGAAAGCACGCTCAAGTGCAAGGGCCTTGAAGAGTGGTTGCTTATAGCCCCAGTTCGGGTTTGAGATACAAGAGAATTCAACACCATTAGCAATTCCCTGGAAGCCCCCCCATTTTACCCTGAGCAGCAGACACGAGTGAAGATGTTTCATCCCAAATACTGCTGAAGGAAATCACAACTTTGCACAGGAGCCCATTCAGGTAATGTTTTCAATTTATTTATATAAACGACTGCATTTAAAAAACATTTCTCATCCTACAAAAATAAAGTGAAAAACAATTCACAGACTTCGAAATAAATAATCTCAAACATAGGCATTAGTCATGAGCAACTTCAACCCAGCCAAACCCAGCAGGTTGGGTCACAGGTAAGCAACTTGTTGAAATGTGGCTGCAGAGGACAAAATGCAGGGCAAACAGGATTCCTTTCTGAAGCAGAGTGTCGCTTGTGTGACATGATCTGAGGAATCCCCCTTTACCTACCCCAGATAGCCCACAACAGGCTCCCATGGACTCTGAGCCAAACCCTTGTCCTTGTTAATAGCAGAAGCTTGTTCCAGCGGTGGACCTGACTGACAACACATGGTTAACGAGCGGCCAAGCAGTTTTTGCTTACTTGCACGTACAGTACCGACCACCTTTCAATACAAAGTGAGCGAAGTTTTGCCCTTCTTCACGCCCCAAAGAGAAAAAGGGGAACAACGCATTTACAGCACAAGCTACCTCAGATGGGTCAATTCACCTCTTCACACCAACAGTCACACGCTTACAGAGCGTAAAGCAATCACCGTCGGCAAACAGATGAACAGAAACAGAAACCAGCGTCAAACTATCCTACTGCCAGAGCCGGTACAAGGCAGGGGCCTTTACCAGTGTCTGAGAGGTTCAGGTGAAACACAGAACTCAAGTCCTTCTCCACAAGTAGTCAAGGGGTTTTGGACAGGGGCACAGAGTACCGGGTTGCTGCTCTACTCCAGTCTGAAGTGACTTTCTTTTTTTTTTAACTACAGTTCCCCAGCTGTTTTTATGGGAAGATGATCTTCTACACTTCCTCTCTAGAAATTAAAAAAAGATACCCTTATGTGCAAAGCCGCAAGCGCTGGTACAAGACCCTGCGTTAACTTCTTTACGGGCCCAGATGGGATGAGAGAGGGTAGCGGTGGATCAGGACAGCTATGCCTATGAGATCACGTGCTAACTAGCCGGTTTTAAATTCAGCTGAAGCCACATAAAATGCCTGGTTTATAATTTATAAACAAAATATTAACTCTCCTCCCCCCGCAATAAATAGAATGAAGTCACCAGTGTGAATCGTGTATATAAATGTAGGCTGCCTCCAAGTTGCAGCACCTTGAAGCTTTGCTAGATCAATCCTGCGCTCACTTCTCTGCTTTCGCTCTTCTCCAGTAATCCCCGTGGTTTGGGTATGCAAAGCTAAGTCACATCCCTAACTACACCTGTACTGTCCCACGTGTCCTCAGAGTGACAGACACAGAGACTAAAGTTACATTATCAAGTAGACCAGAGAACTGCAGCTACAGAAAAAAACCATCAATACTTTGGGACTAAGCTTAAGACATCCCCAGACTCACACAATCAAACATCTATATCAAAATATGAGTAGCCTTAGAGTTACTTCTAAGCTCAGTTACCTCGTTATCAGCCTCCCCCATAAATATTACTTCCGTGACATATGCTTTAAGAGAAGTAGGATCCCAGAGAAGTTCTATTTTCTTTAAATAATTAGCAAATAATTTAAAAACAAAAGTATAATGCCACAGGAAAGTGGATTTACACACTAAAACCCCCCAACATCTAAGTTACTATACAAAAGTGCCTTACTTGCAATGAAGGCGAGGTAGTAGCAGCCATAAATGCAAAAGCATTTTCTGCCTTGACATAAATAGACTCTTAAATAGGTTTAGTTTTCGTTAATCTCAGAGTGCTCGTACTGAATTCATTATCTTTCCTGGCGGTTTTCGTTAAGTCAATTTTTCTTTCTACTTTTTAGTTCAATGGCCCATTTTCAAGTTTAAAAAGTTGCTGAGGCAGTTAACTTGTAGTGTTATGTGACCGACCTGTCAAGTGAAAAGACAAAAAACCCCCCCTCTGACACCCTCTGTCAAGTATTAAAAACAACATTATAAGTAAAAAAAAAAAGTTGGAAACCTTTGTCCACTTTGGAATACATCGTTCTGTTACAGAAGACTTTAAACAAGGGATTCACCACTGTCAAGCTCACAACAGAAGATCCCTTGTGTAAATGGAAGCCTGGCCCGAGGACAGAACCTAGGGCAAGCCCCACAGTGAAGATGCTCAAGTTTTTTTTTGTTGTTTTAAAAACACTAAGCCATAAATAGAATAAATTAGAGCATTAAATAAATAAATAGATGGATGGGGGGGTGGGTTTACAACTCAGCAGACCGCTCTTTCAGTAGTAGTGTGGGATTGATATCTTCTATTGCTGTTTTTGAGGTACTAACGTTAATGGTGGCCTCTGTGGGTTCAGGATTTAGGATGTGGAAAGCGGTGAAAGGGCAGCCCTTGACGTTGTTGCAGACAAGCTTCTGTAAGGAGGCTGTATTGATGATGTCAAAACCCACTTTTCCACCGAAGGTGCTCGGCTTCCAGTACTCGGGGGAGCAGATGGCATTGCCCATCAGTCCTTTCAGGGAGAAGGGTGCTCCGATCTCCACCATGGTTTCGCCGAAGATGGCACCTGGTCGTGGCTTTTCTACAAGAAGACCTGGGTACAGCTCCATAGCATCGATGTCTCCATAAAGCTCTTCCAGTTCAGCTGCCATTTCTTTCTCGCCTGCCATTACCAAAGAGGAAAAACCGTTAGTGGGAGAAATCCTATTTTCAGTAGCAAACCATCCTGTTCCAGCCCTGCAGGACTCTGAGGCATTTTAAGGAAAGGGCCACTGTTTGTTAAAAGGGATGAGAACTGTTACCTGTCAGTTCTTCAAAGGACTTGAACGGTTTCAACATGAAGCGTTTCCTGTACTCGTTCAGGGACTGGTACCTCATCTGCCTGCTTTGGTCAATGGAAGCCTTCGCTACTTTCTGTACTGCAGCGGGAACGTTCTTCCCACCAGCAACCTGTTCAGGAAGGACAAAAAGCAGTGAGATCTCCCGGTAAGAGCCGTGAGGAACTTGTGCCTTCACAGCACATGGCTAGTTTTGGCTTCACTCTGTTCATTAACAGCTTGAAGTACCCACCCTGCCAGCACTTTGCTTGGAGAAAGACTTCACCATATGAGAAAGGCCATGCTCCAGCATGATGGAGTTGTTGTAGAGGAACTGCTGGAAAGTATATTCCTGGTCGTGGATCTGGAACGTGTCAGGTAGGAGGGGGTGCCAGTGGTAAAGAGTATTGAATTCGGCGGCAATTCGGTTCTGGTACTGAAATCTCTGGTTGAATAGCAGCTCGGGGTCAAACTTGAGTTTGAAGTGATAGCCACTCAAATGTTGCACGTAGTCCTCAATAACAATCTTGATTGTTTCTCCTGTTGGTCAATGAAATAGGAGAGAATGTTGGTACTGGCTCCCTGAGACACTTTAGGTGGTTCCTCAGAGTTACTGAGAAGTTGCACTGCTTCTGAACAGCTCTAGACAACTGCTACAGTGATCAGGATCCTGCAAGCTCAAGTTATTTTATACTGTCTGCTTCTCCTCCCCAATAATAATGAAGTAACTGTTGGTATCTGAAAGCCAGTCTCACCTTCTAAGCTGCTCCATACAATAATCTTGCTCCACCATTTCAGTTTGGGTGAAGCCTTTTCAGGCATGGTGTACATCACCCATCAGATCAGACAATACATATTTCTCCTGTCTGATTGTTCAGTGCTGTAGAGCTACATTTCACACTACTTCCTGAACTTCAGACTTAACCACAGCCTCTCTTTTCAAGCGTACCTGAATTGACCCAAGCCCTGAGGAGAAAATCCCCGTAACACCTGAGAGAATGAGTCATCCAGGCTCACACGCCATCTCAGAATTAAACCTCAGCCTTTTTAGTTCTGTCTCCCTTAAATTAGGAAATCAAGGTTCTCTTTTCAATTTTCTTCTCTTCTTTCTAGCTCAATTTTCTTCTGTTTTTAACCTAGCTGGGAGGAAGGTGAATTGAGGTAGAACCCCAGTGACAGTTCATTAAGGCCCAGACCTATGCCCTCACACAACAATTTAGGCAACAGCTTTCCCCCTTACTATAACTATAGCAGACAGCAGTAGTGCTTGGTAGGTTAGAACTGCAGGTAGAAGTGACACTCACCTATCAATATGAGTCTAGTAGTTTGGAAGAGCTGCTCATCGTCCCACTCAGGATGCTCCTGTTTCAGGATGTCACAGACCCGGTTGTGCTCCCTCAGCCATATCGTAGCATACATCATCAAGCCTGGGACCAAACCAAACACCTCCTGCCCGACGGAAAACTGCAGGTGTTCAGGGATGTGAGGAGGGTAGATCATCTCGGCCTGCGTATCCTTCACTGTTGGTGGATACATTTCTCCATTGATCATCTGCCGGGAGGAAGGAGAAAGAACACAAGAGCTTTAAGCTATGATGCTTATGAGCTGAGCTGCGTTGACTGTTGTCAATCCAAAAGGTGGCAGAAATGTCGAGACAAGACATACCTGGTACTTCAGCTTTCCATCCTTTCGAAGCCTCAGTTTGAGTTGTCTCTCCAGAGTCTCTCCATAAATATGGTTCAAGTCAACCTACAAAATGAAAGCATTTGGAACATGAAGCCAACCTGCACGTTTTCCTGTTTTGGGATATATCCCACTTCTGCGGATGCCAATAGGAGCTTGCACCCCGGATGTTTACTTTCAACATTATTGTTACCCTATGCACATCACGCACTGATATTTAAGATGAAGTCCTGGCAACCAGAACCATCTCTGCCTACAAGTGACTGGCAATTTAGCAGGACTCTGTTCAACATGGCATCAGCCTTCCACTTGTATATACCTCCTGTATTTTATAGCATTGGTTCAGACATACATGTTGCCCTTTGCTTGAAGATCCTAAAGCCAAAGTCTGCTTTGGAGGTCTTTCTAAATTCTCCTCAATTTGCAGCACACAAGATGCATTACAGCTATTTGCAGCTCACAGGAAGAGTCCAGAGAAACTAACACACTTCAGGTGAAGTCTGACACTTGGGAATAATGAAAAAGTTCGCCGTGCTGGAATTTAGCCTAAGGAGAAGTTACAGGAGGAGTAAGCCCATCAGCTTGGGACAGACAGCATGGTACAGCTTGTGCACCAGTGTCTGTGTACTCCAACAACCTTCAGGGCACTGTTCTAGCTGCTCAGGAGCTCCTAAGAATTAAGTGCTGTGTTCAAGTTGGAGAGCTATGATCGTACCCCATGTCCAAGTCCTTTGGTGAAGCCAGGTCCTTTCTTGTGGTCCGTCTTGAAGAACTGATGCGTGAAGTGTTGGGCGAAGAATGTGAACATCACGTTTGTGCCTTGCGGGTCAGGAATGAATTTTTTCCTTAGCAAGAACTTCTCCACGATCAATTTTGAATCTGGGAGCACTTTCTTCCCTGCAAGACAGAAAGAGTGAGCTATTGAATGTATTACTGAAAGACAGCAGTGTGCAAACAAGGGGCATTCTCTGCTTGTCTGTGCTCACGTTCATGACTTTATTGGCAACTGCTAAATTCTCTGGTTTTAGCACAGAACTCAGTAACAAGAACCAGAACAGTTAATGGGTCTTGACACAGGGTACACAAAACACAGCTGTTCTTAAAGTCAGCTGCACTGAAAAAAGGTTATGGACAAACAGGTCTCAAGGTATTTTCTTAGAGGATAAGAGAAGCAGAGAATTCCTAACAGCAAACATTGCACATCTGGTTTATTCCTTACCTTTAACACCCATTGGGGTCGGGCAGTCAAGTCCTACTGGTGGAAGGCTTCTTGTGTAGTAGGAGAGATTGGAATAAGCTTCCCAGTTTTTGTAGCTGTAATCACTATTGTAAGTTGGTGGGCTGTCAATCAAGTGTGACCTTGCTGAGAAAGAAAAAGGAAAACCTGATTAGGGTTTTGGTTTTTTTCAAGCTGTACATTTTAGTTTACATAAGCCAAGTCGCAAGGCCAGATCTTTTCCATGTGTTTTGGCAACAGTCGCACTGACAAGGTCCACAGGTATCACCTAGTGATGGTAAATGGGATTTGCAGCTCCTGAGTAACAGGAACAAGTCCTGGATTATCTATCAACATGAGTAACGTGGTGCAAAGTATAACTAAGCAAAGTCTTGGACTCTATTAGAGATTAGAGCAAAATGTGTTGCTGTGTTTCATACAGTCTGCCATCAGGCAGAAATCTCAAGGTTAGAGAGTTTTTAACCTCAGTGCGCTTTGCATTGCTAGATGTATTTGCAGAACCAAATCGCATACAGTATTCTGCAGTCCTACAGGTAATTCCTGACAGCTGAGAGCTAGAACAGAGAGCTAGTACTTACACGTTAACACGTATCTCATAATAGTGTCTCGCAAGAAGGGAATGTTGTTGATGATATTCCAGGCTCCTTGGAAGTGGGTGAGGATGTAGTGGACAGTGTTCGGTGAAGGCTTCAGCGTTAGCCTCAGCCACGTGAAGAATTCAGCTGTAAGCAAATGGGAAATAATTATTGTGAGAATAACCTGAAAACTGAGAACCCAATTCCAAGACCGCACCAACAATAGAGGGTAAAGGTACTCACGTGTTGTGCAGTTTTCCCCATAAAATCCCGTCCTTGTGCAGTCGCACTCGTAGCGATCAAATCCCGTTGTCATGCAGACCCCTCGGTTCTGGCAGGGATTTGAGCAGCAGGGGTTGGCTGGAAAGAGACGAAACACTCCTGTTAGCCTTGCAGAGAGCCAGATGGGTTCTTGATTGTTATCGCAATGAAGTGATTCCAAACTTGAGTAAATTCAAACTTGGGTAGACAGTGCCCCAAAGTTCTTGAAAACAGCAGAGAACGAGCATCTATCCATGCATTTGCAGAACCACTTGGGCTGGAAGGTTCAAGACCATCCAGCCCACCAGCCCTTGGGCTGCTCCGACCAGTATTATTAGTAGCAGCAGTTTGTCTGCAAACAAACCCCCTCTGAAGGCTTCCATTATCCCGCACAGACCGACAGCAGCATCAGCCCTCCCTACCCGGCACCGAGAAACCCCAGAAGAACAGAAAACAACATTTTCGAAAGTAAAGGAAGTAACCGGGACTCACCCGCGCCAGCGGCAGCCAGGAGCGCGGCCAGCAGGGTGCAGGGCAGGAGCATGGCCCGGCGGGGATGCGCAGGTACTGGTCGGTATCCGCTCGTAGGCTGCTCGGTACCGCTTCTGGCTCCTCGGTGCCGTGAAACGCACATTTATGCTGCGCTCCGCCGGCTCCGCCTCTGCTCCCAGCCGGATCCGTCCGGCGCCGGAGAAGGCGGGGGGGGGGGGGGGGGGGGGGG
>JAOXOE010000698.1:422971-452132 GCA_028565055.1 Phoeniculus purpureus
AACATGCCTGGACATGTTCCTGTGTGACTTGGTCTAGGTGATCCTGCTCTGGCAGGGGGATTGGACTAGAAGATCTTTTGAGGGTCCTTTCCAATCCCTAATGTTCTGTGATTCTGTGAATTGCCATAGCAATAAGTGATTTTAATTTGATTTACCTTATCAGTAACTTGTTGAAGGAATCTCTGAATTCAAAAGGAATTCAATCTTTTGCATTGAGTGTGTGATCTCAAGGACAGGATTTGCTACCAGGGAAGCGGGGAGGGGGGGTCTGTTACACTTCGTATGAGATGCCTAGACTGGGATGAGTCCACCACCACGGACACTACAAAAGCTGTTGACTATGGTGGGCTCCTCCTGGCTTGGTCCACCATTGTTTGCATGGGCAGTGACTGTTCTGTGGGTGCAAGAGGGAACCTGATGTTATGGTGGTGATGTCCTATGCAACATGAGAGATTTCCCAGAATATTTTGGCTTTTCTTCTGTTTTCTGTGTCAGTTTTTCCTGGAGTAGCTGTGAATGATCTGACTAAAATATGAGTTTATTAAATAATTTCACTGTTGGTGTGATGTTTTTATTTTAAGGGTTTGAGGTCCACCTCAGCTGTGGGAGTTGCAGATGATATCTAGTGCACAGGCAGTATTTTAAGAAAGTTTAAGATTTCCTCAGCTCTTCCTCAGCACAGCACTGCTGATGAAAATGTATTTTCAGTGCTCTGGCTGATAGGTTCCAGCTCGCTGTTTATTTTATTTGGCTGCTATTTCGCATTGTCTTTGTAAGCTTTAAAGTTTTTGCAGGGTGATCTGACAAAGACAAGCAAGCAAATCTGAATCTGGGTCATACCAGGTCTGAGTAACAAAGCTACAGTAGCTGTTTTTCTTTCTTGCTGACGAAGCATATCGAAATAGATGAAAATGGCAATAATTGCATCACAGAAATGTTCCAGGCCAATGCTTTCCTTATATATGAAGGAGGCTCTGCTTAACTCTTCTGGTTAATTCTTTTTGTGTGCTGGAAGATGGATGACATGAGCAGCTGCAGCACATGTGTGGTGGGTTGACCTTGGCTGACCACCAAGCCACTCTGTCACTCCCTTTCCACCAACAGGATGGGGGGAGAAAATATGTTGAAAACCTCTCATGGGTCAAGATGAGGACAGGGAGGTCACTCGCTTACTGCCATCAGTAACGGAGTAGGATAGTTAGAACTAAATAAAACACTTCAATCCTGGCATTTCTGTCTGTCCCCCAGTGATGCAGTAGGACAGGGCATGGGGATAACATTGTCTCTGACCCTCCTTCTGCCTTAAACATTTTCCTTGTTCCAATGTGTGATGCTTCCCACAGCATAAAATCAGTCACAACCTTTTCAAGTGTGGTTGCAACCTTCTCCTTCCCATTGGTTGCAGTCCTTCAAGAACTACTCCAGCGTGGCCCTTTTACACGATGTACAGTGACAGAATCACAGAATCCTTATGGTTGGAAAAGACTTTTAAGCTTATTAAGGCTTAAGTGTTGCCCCAACACTGCCAGGTCCCCACTAACTGCTGTCTCCACTCACATCTCCATGACTTTGCAACCCCTCCTGACTTGCACCATTGCCCCGGGCCAGGCCTGGTCGACCCTTGTGGATAAGAAATTGTCCTTCATGGCCCAATTAAACAGCTTGAGGTAATTTCCTTTTGTCTTGTTGCTTGATCCTTGGAGAAGAGACTGACCCTCTCCTGGCTCCAACCAGAATATCAGGGAGTCGTGGAGAGCAAGAAGGTCTCCCCTGAGCCTCCTTGTCTCCCACTAAACTTCCCCAGCTTCCTCAGACACACCTCAGAGCATTTGCACTCCAGCCCCTCAGTGTCCTTCTGAGAGTGAGGGGCCCAAACATGACCCCAGTATTCTGGAAGAGCAGCTGTTGCAACCTGAGGCTTCTTTCCACAGGATCTCTTCCCTTCGGGATTTCCAGGGGGTTTGGTGGCAAACTGGGCCAAAGAGGCATTAGAAAGAATTTTCTTATATGTGTAAAGGTCTATTCCTCTTTCAGTGTTACTGGCTTTCAAAATAATCAGTGGCATCTTCAAAGGGAACCAGTTGTATGACTCTGCTATTAGGGATTGTCTTAATTTTTCTTCTGTTTGCGATTTGCAGCTTTGCTTTGCTTCATCCCCTTTTGATTCTCTGATAATGCCCAGAATGAGCCTGTGAATTTCAAGAAGAAAGGTCTATCCTTTAAAAAAATAAAAACATTGGAAGTTTGACTTGTGCATGGTGCTGCAACTCTGCTTCTATCCAAGTTTGTCTCCTCCCATTGGAATGAAGGATGGATTTTCACTGGAGTTAGGCTGCTCAGATAAAGAAGTAGTGGGAGCAGTTCAGTCAACAGAGCTCATCCCTGGTTGCAAAACTTGGTAATATAGAGACACAAAGCAGCTTTCATGGGTGGCTCTTGGCACAGTGAGCCCACACTGATGCAACCAGACATCTCGCTTGAATCAAGGAGACATTCTTCTGCTGGGGCAGCATCACTGCAGTATGGCCTCTTAGACAGTGGATCAGTGCTGTTGTGTGGGATGGTTGCACGTCTTTCCCTCCCTGCAGCTCCAGTCTGGGTCTGGCCACAGGAGCTGCTTCAGCAGAGTGGAGGCGAAGAAGGTGTGATACCCAGTGCAGCTTCAGGTACCATTTCAATCTTTGTACTCCTTTGCCCTGGGGTTGGGTCAGCTATGAGGCAGAGTTCTTCACGTTCAAGTGCAGTTCAGGCATCCAAGTGCAGTGTTTTAGACCTGTGCCCGCAGAAAGGGAAGGAACTAGAGATTTACCTGCTTGACTTGGATCGTGGACACAAGAGTTTGTGTTAGAGCAGCTCCTTCAGAGCTAATCTAGCTATTTTCCATGTCACAGCTGGCTGGTCCTGCACCCCAGCTTAGCTACAGTGTCTAACTGTTGGAAGTGCCATCAGATAATGCTCTATCTGCAAGGCCCTGAAGCAGGACTTGTTTTTTGCAAGGCAGCTTCAAGAGGAGAACAAGCCAAACTCCTCCCCTGTGCCAAACTAACAACTGGGAGAAAGTAGGTCAGGGTTGGCCAATCTTCCAAGTCCTGCAAGCTGCACACACAGATTTTCAGGCATTGCTGCTCCAGTCTGTGCATTGATGAGACTGTGGTCCACACTTCAGTGGCCTTGACATGTTGGAATGTCCTTACCCTGTTTTACTGTCAGCCAGCAGCAGTGCTGGGAGGTACAAGTCGTGTTGGAAACAGGCTCGTGTGTTCTACAGTGAGACTGAACCAGAAAATGCAGCTTTTTCCAGTTGCAAAAAGATCTCTTCAATGGAGAAACAGCTTCTGGCTCTGAATTCTTCCCATGTACGAGGCAAGGACTGTAAAATGTCAGTGAGGACTTGTTTTCACCCTGGAGGCAGATTCTCTTGTCAACTGTGATGATAATATCAAAGCAGTTGTGCTGGTTTAGACAAGGGATGCATCTTGCTTGATCTTTTGGTTGAAGGACCTCCTTGTCTCTCTCTGCTTGAGGTCCTTGCCATGCTGTGACCAGCTGTAGCCCTGAGCAGATGGAGCTTGAGGGTGACTGAGAACTGTTTTGTGTCTCCAGTCAAAAGGTCTTGCTGGGATTCTCCTCCAGGGAGCTGTAGACACCATTTTCTCTAGTTCGATCCTTTCACTCTCTCCATTCAGGAAGTCTCCTGCCTTTTATTCCGTTTGTCTTCTGCAATGATTTGGTGTCTTCCTACTTTTTTTCCCCTCTCATTTCCTTTCCTAGGGAGGGTTTTGAAGTTGTATTAGGTTTGGGTTGGTGCCTGATCCTGAAAAGAGGAAGAACATCAGTCATAGTCAAAAGGAAAAATTTGAATGGAGTAGTGCTTCCCTTTGACCCTTTCCAAGCACTTGGCTGCCTGTTTGGAGAAACTTCATGGATTTTCCTTGAATCTACGTAAATCTTCTCATCCACAGCTCCTTTGATAAGGAGTTCTGCGAGAGACTGTCTGCTCATGGGTATCACTTTATTTTTGATTTTCCTGCATTTGCTATGGTTTCAGTGTGATATGATCTTTATGTAGCCAACTAGAGCCTAACTGGTTTCTGCCCAGTTAGGACAGCTCTGCATTTTTGAAACATTTCCTAATCATTCTCTGAATTAAAAAGGAAAAGGAAGAACCTCTTCTTACTCCAAAGCCTGGAGGCTGTACTTAAGTAACATAGTAAATCAAGCTGTAGGGTTGCTGGTAGAGGACCAAAACCTCTAAAGCCTCATGATACCAAAAGCAGATCCAGTGTAAACTTGTTCTTGTGGATTCAGAAAACATTGGCAGGTTAAATTTGTATTAGAAGCCTTCACGCCAGACTAGGAATAATCTGTACTCCCATCAACTAACATAAATCTGGAATAAAAGTCATCCTGTGGGTTTTAGTAATTTAGCAGGAATGTGAAGCTACTCTGGACTAAATTATCCCTGCCCAGATCTGGCATTCCTGTGGCCCCACAGTCACAGCCCAGCTGGGGCAGCCGTACTGCCTCTTCCTTCTCTTGTGCTGATACCTTTGTTGCTGGGGTGGGAAGTTGTGAAAACTGGGCTGTTGTGGTGTTTTTAGTCACTTCTCAGTGCTTGGCTGGCTGCAAAGGGAGCTCTGCAGATAACCTAGAGAATAGCGTTTTGGTCTTGGTGCTTACAGCTTTGGTCTAAACCTGTGAAAGGTTCAGTTGACTTGTTTGGGTGTGTTCTTAATGTGTCGGCTACTCCTGCTCATGAAACCTTGTGTTCCATCGTCCCTTTGCAAAATCTTCCTTGAAGGTAAAGACCCACAGCCTTGTGCTCCCTACAGCAACTATAAATATAGAATCATAGAATCATTAGGGATTGGAAGGGACCTCAAAAGTTCATCTAGTCCAATCCCCCTGCCACAGGATATAAGTTGCCAATAATTCCTCACCATTTCCTCAGACCTCTTACACCAATTTGTAGGTGTAATCATGAATGCTTTAGGTTCCCTGTGGCCTGCTGGCATGTCTGATGTTAGTATCATTTTGTCTAATATCCCTTATGATCACAGGTGACAAGTTCATGTGGAAAAAAAAGCCACAAATTCTTAGGCTGTAGAGTCTTTTTGGTAGCAAACTAGGTTTGGGAATACAAGAACTCTGCAGTTCTTTCAACTTTTGATGGACAAATGAGATAAATATTAATGAATGAGAGTATCAAATATCATCCTTGGTATTTTCTATTTGAACAGTTTTTTTCTAGTTTCTTTATGCCATTGAAATAATTGAAACTGGAATGACTTGAGAGATAAATTGCATGTCTGAAGTATTAATTACATTAATATGGGGGCCTGATGACAGTCTTCTCACCAAATTAATTACATTGAGATCAAATGGGGTCCAGTCCTTGTAGATGATGTTGGAGGCTTCTGTTAACAGATGGATTGCTTAAAGCATTTCTCATTTTTAATGTGAAAGTGATTGATTCTAATTACTGTGTATTGTGTTTCATTTCATGATTCACAATGTAATTGCAAGAGAGGTTTCTATAGCAATTACTTAACCAGGAGATAAATCAAGTGAGGAAAAGTCTTGGAATCCTCCTTTCAAGTTCTTAAGGCGGGGTGTTTAACAGTTTAGATGTTGACTCAGCTTTTGTTAGTGGTGTCTGGATTTTACAAAAGGATGATTGTGAATATTTTATTAATTGCCTTTGTAATTGATCAAGCAGGACCCTCTGCTTGTTCCTTTGACATGAGTGCAGAAACTGTTTAATTGAATTTCTGGTGTAAAGGTTGGGGGTTAGATCCACTTGCACATGACTGTCAGTTCTTAGTTGTTTTTTTCCTGAGGAAAAAGTTGGAGGAGTCTAGTCTCTATTTCAGAGCATTGTCTATGTCAGTACACAGGTAAAGACAATTTCTTCCCTAAATTTCTTTTGGGAAAGACATTGTTCCTCAGGACCAAGCTAAACCTTCTCTGGCACAACTTGAGGTCATTTCCATTTGTCCTGTTGTCACTTGTTCTGTGGGAGAAAAGACTGACCCCCATCTGGCTCCAATCTGGTGAAGTTCAGGGACTTGTGGAGAGTGAGAAGGTCTCCCCTGAGCCTCCTCTTCTCCAGTTAACACCCCTAGTTCCCTCTGCTGCTCTTCAGACCCTTTAATAACTTCAGTGTTTTGAAGGACATCAAATGAGTACTTCCATGTTCATCACAAGATTTTTGGTCCCCAGCTAGTAGTGAGGACTAAGATTTTGATTAACAGAGCGTTGCTTTTAGCAGTATCTGAATCACAGCACAGTCTTCCAGTATTTTTCCTTTTCATCTGAAGAAGTAAGTTATAACAGAAAAGATTTTCATTTTCTTAATTGAGAACAGCAAAAAATCAGCTCTCCAACATGAAAGGGCAGATGATTAACTCTTTGCCTCGAGTTAAATAAGATCGGGATAAAGCCAGG
This sequence comes from Phoeniculus purpureus, assembly GCA_028565055.1. Taxonomy (NCBI): domain Eukaryota; kingdom Metazoa; phylum Chordata; class Aves; order Bucerotiformes; family Phoeniculidae; genus Phoeniculus; species Phoeniculus purpureus. Next base: position 429,419 of record JAOXOE010000698.1, read on the forward strand.
GAGTGAGGGGGCGGCTTGGCAATGCTGAGGTATGGAGACTGATTTTTCTAAGTTTAGTCTCTTCTCACTTTGGGTTTAGGTTCTGTTCCAAGACTTGCTTGGAGTCTCTCCGATAGGAAGTTAGCAACAGCCTTGGCGTGGTGGCTAGGCGGGGGTACGGGATTTCCATGGGTATGGATGGGAAACCATCTGCTGCTTGTGGAAAAAAAAGACACCTTTATAACTTACAGTTGGGGCTGATCCCATAATCACAAAAAAATTGAATGGAAAGGGGGGGTGTTGACACTTTGTCCAGCACACTGTTCAGTGCCGGCTTTTGTAGGCAAGTTCAGTCTCTTGGCAGAGCAAACCTGTTATGTTCATTGCCAAAGTGGCGTTTAGTATCCAGACTCACCAGATGAATGACAGGATAGTTTAGGTTTGGAGGAACCTCAGAGATTATCCAGTGCCAATCTACAGGAATGGGGCAGCCACAGTCTCCTTGGGCAACCTGTTCCAGTGCCTCAGCACCTTAACCGGGAGGAATTTCTTCCCAAAATCTAATCTAAATCTGCTCTCTTCTAGTTTGAAACCGTTCCCCATCTCCTAGTACTAGAGTCTCTCATAAAAAGTCCCTCTCCATTTTTCCTATAGCCCCTTCAGGTACTGGAAGTTGCTGTAAAGGTGTCCCCCGCTCTCTCTCTTCTCCAGGCTGAACAGCCTGTCCCCATAGTAGAGGTGCTGCAGCACTCAGGTCATCCTTGTGGCCTCCTTTGGACTTGCTCCAACACTTCCATATTCTTCTTATATCAGAGACTCCAGAACTTGGTTTCAGGAGAGCAGAATAGCCGGGGAGAATCCCCTTGCTTGCCCTGCTGGTCTTCTCTTGTTTCAGTAGATACTTTGCTGTTGAGTTTAACAAGCCTCGGTTCTCTTCTTGTTGGTACAATCTGCTGTACCAATTCAGGGGAGCTGATGAAACTTGCAATTAATTACCTCTACCAGGGAAAAAAGAGCTTTAAAACACACTTGGGGACTGATCCCCTTTTCCCTGACTTTCAACAAGAGACAAGACCAGACAAATTCTTGGGAGCTAATGCAGTTTTGCCACTAAAAGATGTTCCACACTGCTCCCCACTTCTGGTTTTGATTATTTTGTGCTGGTTTGGATTTCTCAGCGTTATTGAAACGCTCAGAAAAACGAGCAACAAATGTTACAGTAAAGAAAGAAAAGAAATGTTATTAACAGAAAGTGAAGGACTGTGACCAAGGGCCTCCTCTTGCTTCTTTCCCCACCCTTTTCCCCTGTGCTGACTGACACCACTGCCAAGATGCTCCATCTTCTAAAAGAGATGTAGAGGAAAGGAGAGAGAATTAGTTGTCTTTTACCAAGTTTGCATGACAGAACAGAGGTTTTTTCCTGCCAGAACAGCTGTGCTCACAACACAGACAAGAAGAAGCCAAGATGGAGTCCGGAAGCCCTTCTGCATAGCAGGAATTCTTTAGGGTAAAAAAAGGATCATAAACAGTCAGAGATGAAAGATCACACTGTGACACCAGTGTTAAATAGGTGCGTCTTAACTACCCAGGTCACGGCGTGACCTGCCAAATCTTAGGAATTATATGAGCTCCACAGATACAATTCTGGGCAGCAATGTAGCAGTCCAAGGAAATTCTCACCCAGTGAAATGTTGGAATCGCAGAGTCCGTTCCAAACCCACCTGTGTGTATTCCTGTGGTATCTACTGTTGTAGATCCTGCTTTGGCAGAGAGGTTGGACTAGATGATCTCCCCACAACTGTATGATTCTATGACTTAGTGATTCTCCCAGCTGAACTGACCAGGATCTCCTTAATGAACATTTTATTGAAATCCTAGTGTCTCCAAAAACATTTGGCTTTGCTGAATAAAGTTTCTTTAGACTCCAAGTGTGTAGAAGGAGGAATGTTTATTCCTGTTTTACCCAGTAATGGGTTTTAATCCCTTTCCTAAGAAGACTTGACCTAGCTTGAACATCTCTCTTGCTCTGTAGTTGACACTCCAGATCCCTACGTGGAGCTGTTCATCCCATCCGCCCCTGACTGCAGGAAGAGAACAAAACATTTCAACAATGACGTGAATCCCGTGTGGAATGAGACCTTTGAGTTCATTTTGGACCCCAACCAAGAGAATATTCTTGAAGTAAGTCACTTACTTCCCAGAGCTGCGTCTGGGAAAATGGAAGTTGCGCAATGCCTGGAAGGTTAAAATCTCCATAGCCTGTACATGTGTGGTGTCTGTTGCCTGAAGGTTACGACTCTTTTTTTTCAGTTGTGAAAGGCTGGTTCTTGCCTTTAGGCACGGTGCTAAGAAGTAGTGATGTGTTATAGAAGAAGTGATGTGTTATTCAAGGAGTAGCCTTGAGAGTCACTCTAAGATCACAGAATCATCATGGTTGGAAAAGGACCTCTAAGGTCATCAAGTCCAACTTTAAACCCAACACCTCTGTGACCACTAGACCGTGTTGCAAAGTGCCATATCTACTTGCCTTTTGAACACCTCCAGAGATGGTGACTCTGCTGCCTCCCTGTTCCAGTGTTTAACTACTCTTCCACTAAGGAAATTTTTCTTAGTTTTTAATCAGAACTTGCCCCTGTGCAACTTGTGGCCATTTCCTCTTGTCCTGTCAGCAGTGATTTTTGGGAAAAGAGGAACAACACCAGCCCAGCCTCTCTACAACCTCCTTTTGGGTCTTTCGGGTAGCTGTAAAGGGCAATCAAGTCTCCTCTTCTCCAGGCTAAACAATCCCAACTCCTGCTTGATCAAGCAGATCAAGTACAGCAGCAGATGTATCTGAGAGTCATCTCTTGGTCTGCTGCTCAAGGCTGGTAGCTTATTATTCTTCACATCAGCCATACATTATGTTCTCCCTGTTGTCCTACAGCTCTTATGGACAGTGAATAGATGGGGGGTAGAGTCAGTTCTCTGCCCATTCCCTGCTTCTCCCTGAGCAGACAGAAAGCAGACACATGGTTGTGCTGTCTGCCTCTGTGCCAAGAGCTGAGGAGCCCATCCATTCTGGGCTCTCGTTCTATGAGCAGGCTTGTTGACTGTGCCACCCAGAACCTCTCTCTGTGAATTCTTGAGCTCACACAGACTTCACAATCCTCTTGACTCCTCAGATTATTTTCATCAAAACCTTTATCCCAAATGCAGTTTTCCGTTTGAAGTGGCAGAAGCTCTCCAAAATCCCATTAAGAAGTTTTTGTCATTGCCGTTGATTTTAAAAGATCTCTGAGATGACAATGAGCATAAAGCCCTGTGAGGATACGGGAGAATGTAGATGCTGTTGAAATAATGAGTTCTGTCCTAAACCACAGTTCATCCTTTCAAAGGGCTGCCTCTGGCACAGGATGAAGTAGATTCTTTAGAGCCGAGAAGAGGCTGAACCCTGATGTAGCAACCAGTTATTCAAGTGATTGTATCTTCATCATCTGTTTCATGCAAAAGAAATGCAAAGGTGTGATAGTTTAGAGAGTATGATTCTACAAAATGGGACAAAAATTGTGAGCCAAGTGAGAGCAGAGAAGTCACTTGATAGAAACCATGTAAATGGGAATTTCAGATTTCTTTCAGAATATTGGGCGTTGACTGGGTTGGGTTAAGCCTAGTCCATTTCTGTACTGATTAGTTTTTTTCTTCTACTTTAGGTATGGGCTGTATATGTACAAAGGGGTGGAAATACAGAGGGATTTATGGAAGTAGAACTGAATACCTGCATATCTTTTCTAGGTTACATTGATGGATGCCAACTATGTTATGGATGAAACTCTCGGCACGTCCACGTTTCCCATATCTTCTCTGAAACTGGGAGAGAAGAAGGAGGTCCAGTTAACTTTCAATGATGTAAGTTACAACATTGAGAACTTTTGCTTCCTGAAACAATTTCTGCACCACTTATTCCAGTTTAGTTTAACAGTCTTTGTTCGCAAGAGGTCTCACAGAGTTTGCTGATCAGTACAGTACCTCTGTGACAGATGCCTGTGGCTTCTGGCTTCATCATCATTGTTATTGCTATGATTATTATTGGTTTCACTTTCAATAAATGGCTCATTGTAACACAGTAATTCAGTACCTGTAGCTATATCTGTCACATCTGATGAAGCTGCAGCTGGAATCCTGGCTTCAGTTTTGGGTCCCTCACTGCCAGGGACATTTTGGGGCTGGAGTGTGTCCAGAGAAGGGCAATGAAGCTGGGGAAGGATCTGAAGCACAAGTGCTCTGAGGAGCAGTTGAGGGAACTTAGGACGTTTAGGTGGAGAAAAGGAGGCTTAGAGGAGTGACGTAACATCAAGTCCCCCATCTGTATACCCACCGTGTGTTGCTGAGCCTTCTGTGGAGGTCTGTAAATGGTGTGGCAAACCACGTGCTATTTCCCTTTGGAACTTCATGAGTTTCTTTGATACTGTACTTGTTCATTTTTTATGACCATTGGATCAGCTCATGGTTTCTGAGGTGCTTTCTAAATCGCCAGTGTCAGCTGCTGGAATAATTACTGCCCCATCTTTGAAGTATTTCCATAAATGACTCTTTACTCTATTTCTTAATGTTGCTCCTTTGTAATTTCTTCACCTCCTCTCCTCTCTCCCACCACCCTGGTTAATGTGTTTCCTCCTTTCTGGGAGATCAGTGCCAGGACTTCCCTGGCCCATTGGCAGATAAACAAGGTGTATGAGGGGCAGAGGCAGCTTTGTGCTCCCACATCCTCATCCACTATGTACAAATGTCAAACAAACAATCTGATCTTCCTTCCTAGTAATCTCATACTGCAGAGGAGGAGAGTAATCTGGATATAGCTAGAGGCAGAATTAAATAAGGTGCTGTGTGTGAGTCCTTAGCGCTTCTAAGAACCTGTACCAGTGTGTTGGTGGGCACTGCCTCTGAGAGAACTTAGGTTGACTGGAAAAGACCTCTAAGCTCATAGAGTCCAACCATTTACCAAATTGTTCCAAGGCCACCGCTAAACCCTGTCCCTGAGCTCCAGATCTCCATGACTTTGAAACACGTTCAGGGATGGTGATTCAATTTCCTCCCTGGGCAGCCTTGAGGACCCTTTCCATGGAGAGATTTTTCCTCATGTCCAACTTTAGCCTCCCCTGCTGCAACTTCAGGTGATTATCTCCAAGCATGTCTCCCCTCAGCCTTCTTTTCTTCAGACTAGTCAGCCCCAGCTCCCTCAGCTGCTCCTCATAAGATATGTTGACTCAAGTTGTGGCCTCCCCAGTGCATAGTCCAGGGTGGACAATCCTTCCTTACATCTGCTGGCCACACAATTTCTGAGACAAGGATGATGAAACTGCCTGTCCATTCTGTCTTAGTCCTAGTGATCTCATACTCTTGGATTTTGCCTTTGGTGTTGATGTTTTAACTATCAGGTTTTGAACCTTCTACCTGCTGGCAATGCCTGGAAGTGCTGTATGAAAGGCAGTGGAGACCAACCTATACGTTATGGGTTGGGTATTTCTCTTGCATCTTTCCAAGCCTTGCAAGCAATCACTACTGCGTGCTAACTTCAGAGGATTTAACTATAGGAAGATGCTTGATGGCTCATGTGGAACATGGAGCTTTCATCACCTTAGAAGTCTGTTTCAACTACATGCCAGCATGAAGTTTACCCAGAAAACTGGGAAGCAAGTTGCAGATAGGCTGTGGCTGGCAGCAGAAACAAAGGATCCTGAGTGTGTGAAGACAATTCCATCCCTTCAGGCCAAAGATGTCAAAGTGATTTTCAGTGGCTGGAAGCCAAGACAATGAGATCTAAGGAGTGAAAGTCAGGACCCAGAGGCATTTTCTGCTCTATTCAGTGCTGGTGGTGTATTTTGGGATCACACAGGACTTACCAAATTAAAAACAGTTCTATTGAAAACAGACTCATTCATGTATTTCAGAAATGTCTTTTTTAAAGTGATTCAAGGAATAATTCTGACTAATAGTTCATGTTCTGGGTGTGTTTGTGGGGTTTTTGTGTCTGTAAGTAGTGTAACCATATTTCAATCTTTCTTCTTCAGGTCACAGAAATGACTTTGGAATTGTTTCTTGAAGTATGGTAAGTATTTAATATATTATTTTCTTTTGTTTTGTTTCATTTTACTTCAAGAGGATTTCACTGCCGTTTTCAATCCTTTTCCCCAGGTGATATTTTTAATTCTTTTTTGCGTTGTGCCTTTCACTTAACCCTGTTTGCTTTGCCTACCAGCTCCTCAACTGATCTCCGCTTCAGCATGGCTCTGTGCGATGAGGAGAAGAGATTTCGGCAGCAGCGGAAAGACAACATCATGCACAGTATGAAATCATTTCTGGGAGAGGAGAATAGCAAGAACCTGACCACGTCCCGAGATGTAAGTTTGGAGAATCACAGGATCACTCTAGTTAGAGAAGACCCCTGGGATCATCGAGTCCAATCATCGACCCTACCTTACAAGTTCACCCCTAAACCAGATCCCTCAACACCTCATCCCAGCGATCTTTAAACACATCCAGGGATGCCGACTCAACCACCTCCCATTCCAGTGCTTGACCACCCTTTCTGTGAAAACATTTTTCCTAATATCAAGTCTAAAATCACATGCAGACTGGTGTCACCTTTGGTCTCCTGCATTTGTCTCTCAAGGAGGCAGAAGGGTTCAGTGTAAAGACAATTGGCAGGAGCACAGTAGAACTTCTTTCCTTTTGTGCACGTGCAATATGTAGGCTGGAGAGTGATTTTTTTTTTTTTTTTTTTTTTTTTCATGAGCTCATAATGTATAGATTGAATTTTAGGAAGTTGAAAGCCAAACCAAAGCGGTGCTTAAGTAAGATGTTTAGGTTTGGTTTAGTCCTCAGCAGGCTGAGGATATAGGATAAAGAAACCCACATGGTTCATTCTGCTTCAATTCTGAATTCCTCACTGTCTCAAAGTGTTGGTTCAGAGCTGAGATCGTCATCTGAGAAATACCTGAAGGGTGTGTGAAGTATCTGCCGCATGAGAAGCACTGCGGTGCCTCTGGGCACGCGCCCAGCTGCAGGATCTGCCCTTGCATGCTGGATGCCCAACCTGTGCTTCTGAAACACCTCAGCTGTGTGGGTCTGATGTCTAAGTGATTAGGCAGGAGATGAGCTGGTCTAACGTTAGTCAGCTTAGAAATTATCTGTTTGCTTTTAATTCTTCTTTCTTTAGACAGTTTTCTAGGATTAGGAGGTTTATTTCTTCAAGATTTGTTGGTGCTCAGTACTGAGCCAAGAGAAAGTTAAACTGACACATCTCGATGGACCAGTGGTGCTTTGGGTCACGTCAAAGTGAGGGAGGGTGCCCAACCCTGCTGAACTTTCCAGGAGTCTCATCAACCACTGCATTATTTTGAGTTAATTAAGGATAGATGTGGTCCAGACACACTTGTTTTGTGCATCTTTCTTCTTTGCTCTTTCCCTTCCCTGTTTTGCTCCCAGAATTGTGGGTGGGTGCGTCAAGCAATGAACGGAGTGAATTAATTAATCCTGATGAGTTAATTCATTGATAGTGGAACCCATTTTCAAAAATTCCTTTGAAATATGAAGTTTTGAGCAGGTAGTACCAGTGTTATTGTCAGACACTTCTGAACGGTCTTGCAAAATAAAATGAGCTTCTGAGGAAGATAAAATAATTTGACAAGTATCGTACAGGTTTTACTATAAATTATAAACATTTCCAGGGAGCATTTTAAAAGATTCTTAGCGTTCAGTTGAGTAATTTTCATCTCAACAAGTGTAAATCTTATCAGAGTTAGATGCCTGCAAATGTGATGTTGCTCTGAACTTCTTTGTCAGAACAGAATCTTTCTCAGAGTGGCTGCAGGTACTCTGAAGTCTTACTGCAGGCAGATATTGGTGTATTCTTTTTGTCTTCTTCCCTTGGTATCCCTTACTGTCTCAAATCCTGAAATTTTACCTGTGAAGCTGCATCTTCCCAGCACAGAGACTAATCTCTAATTATAGGTTTCTCAGCCTCAGGAAGGACTGAAGTAATGAGATCCTCCTCTTCTTCTCTAAGCTGACTTGTCGAGATTTTGAGCTGCTTCTAGTGATGGAGACAGACCCTTTTTTTCAAATTAAAATATAATTATTATTTTTTCCCTTCTGGGCTGTCATTTTTTTTGCTTTTATTGCTACAGATGGAAGATAGCAGGAGGATTTATAGGATATTTGCAGTCTGAACATGGCATCAGAACGCGGGAGGTATAATGAGTATTCTTAGCTGCTCATGAGTCATTGTTTAATCTTAAACAAGACAATTTACTTACTCAAAGTTCACGTAAGTTTCCTCGTTGTGAAGAGCAACTCATGTGCCTTGCAGGGATGCTACGAGAATTTAATAGCTACGAAATAATTATACATCCTTGCATGGGGAAGTGAGCACTTCCAGATTTTCTTGCTTTTAATCTTGAGGCACATTTGAAAAACACAAGAGGAGGAGATTTCTCCTACCTGTTCTTGCTCAGTTTCTTTCTCTTTAAAGAATTTCCCACTAATCCCACTATTAATTAAAGAAATCAAATCCTTCTCGAAGGATAGATTTGCAGAACAATTTTTTAATCATCTGTGTACCCCATGGCAGTTGTGTTTGTTCCACCAGAGATATTTCTGCCCAGATTTTGTGCGCTGTTTCCAGGGCATTTGGGTAAAAACATCTGCACTACTCATTCCCACAACAAGATTTAATGTGTTTTACCTTCTTTTATTTTTCTTGCCAGGTTATGGGAAAAATGCAGTTGAGATGCTTTTTGCAGAGCTCACTTTTCCTTACTTGTATCTTGTTTCCCAGATCCTTTTTATTTTCATGCACAGTTTGGAGGGGGGAATCTCACTGAGGCCTACAGCTACCTGATAGGAGATTGTAGAGAGGTGACGGTTGGTCTCTTCTCACAAGGAAAACGGAACAAGAGGAAACGGCTTCAAGTTACACCAGGAAAGTTTATGTTTGACATGAGGAAAATATTCTCCATGGAAAGGGAACAGGCTTCCTAGGGAGGAGATTGAATTACCCTCCCTGGATGTGTTTAAAACTTGTGGAGATCTCGAGCTTAGGCATGTGGTGTAGCAGTGGCCTTGAGACACTTGAGTTCATGGTTGGTCTTGACGATCTTGAACATCTTTTCCAACCCAAATGATTCTACGAAGCAATCAGCTCTTGCTGAAATGAGGCCACTGTTTGAAGCGGAACTGTGTGTTTGTCTGCTCCATGCAGTGCCCCATGGGTCCAAGAAATGGGGCAAATGTACTGACAGAGCACTTCATCACTGTTCTTAAATCCTGTCCGGTAGAGTTTGGTTGGGTGATACCAAAGCTGGTATGTTCAAATCTGGCTTGAGTCCCTCCACTTTGTTAGGTGTAGGAATGTGGCCATATAGGAGCAAAGGGCTTTTGCCTTCAAGACTTTGGAATTGAATTTATGGTTTTTCTGTTGACTCACTGCATCACTTTCTTGTGAATCACTTGTCCTTTTCAAGTTTACTAATTGAGTTCATCGAGCTTTACTGATGTACAAAGGACCTTGTGCTCAAAGCACCTCAGAGAGCGCAATGCGTCAGACCCAGCCCATGTGCGTGGAGAGGTTGTTGGCAGCCCATCATTTCACCATCAAGAGAATGCTCTGGGGGGAACCTTATAGCAGCTTCCAGTATTTGAAAGGGCTACAGGAAAGATGGAGAGGGGCTTTATATGAGGTACTCTAGTGCTAGGGGATGGGGAATGGTTTCAAGCTAAAAGAGAGCAGATTTAGATCTCGGGAAGAAATTCCTCCTTGTGATGGTGCTGAGGCACTGGCACAGGTTGCCCAGGGAGGCTGTGCCTGCTCCATCCCTGGAAATGTTCAAGGCCACGTTGGATGGAGCTCTGGGCAACCTGGTCTGGTGAGAGGTGTCTCTGCCCATGGCAGGGCTTTGGAACTGGATAATATCTGAGGTCCCTTCCAACCCAAACCATTCTGTAACTCCCAAACGCCAGAAGCATTTCCTATCAGGGTGACTCTTCTCAGCATTCTTTGTTGAATTCTCCTTAAGGATTTCTCTGCATCCTGCAGAAAACTCAGTTTTTCCCTTGTGCTAATGCCTCATTGCTGATGAATAGATGTGTTGACTAGCGATGCTTTGGTATTGTTCTCACTTTTTTTCCTGGCTTGCACCTGCAAACCACTGTCTTCATCCTGTTGGGATTTGCCTCTGTAGGTTAATTATGTTGTGTTTGTAAAGAGCTTTCAAAGTCCAATGTACATGATTAAATTTGTGATTAATAAGGTGGCTCCTTCTGTTCAAAGCAACTGCTCCGTTATTGGGGTGTTGGCTTAACAAAACAGGCACATCCTAAACCTTTACCTTTGTGTTGTAGGGTTTTTTTTTTTATAGATACCCATCTCTGGAGGTGCGTGACAAATGCTGATGCCAGTAAATACCTGTGGGTTTCTCTTACTAAAGCTTCACACTTAGGAAGAAGATAAATGAAATCATCTTGCAGAATACAGAAGAAGCAATTTATTGTTTTTGGCGGAACGGAGAAATGTCTCAAATGACTGGGTCATGGCGCGTGGTCATTTCCGTGTGACTCGGCGTTTTCAGTCCCTGGGGGAGTTTCACCTCAGTAGTCACCTGGTACCTTTCCATATAACCATTCCCATCTGTTTGCACCTTAGATTGGCATTTCAGTGAAATTTTTGACTGATTAGCCGTTGGATCAGATAGAGGCTTTCTGAACATCTGTCTTACTTCTTTCTGTGCTTAGTGACATCCAAAGGGTTATTACTTTATTCTTTGGGACAGCAGACAATTCTTCTAGGGAAACTGGGAACCTGGTGGGACCTTTCCTTAGCCTAAACCACTTGGTAATGGTAGCAAGTGAATTTTACTTCATCTTCTTTCTAGATGCTTGGGAAAATGGTCCAGTGGAAGAGAGCAGCTTTGAAGTCAGGGCTTGGAAGTAAGAAGCAAAAGTATAAAATAAATCCCTTGGAGATAAATTTTCAGCATAGTGGTACTTGGAGCTGGCTCTGCTCTTGCTTGCTTGGCTGCCTTTGAGGTATAGAGATCCACATAAATTCTCCATTCCTCTTCCATAGTTTTTACAAGGTAGCTGTAAATTTGAGACTGTCTTCATTGCCAGAGCAATATCAGATGTTTTCTAGAATAAAGTGTGTTTTTAAACCTCTAGCCAAAATATTATTTGTCTCTCTTCTGTTTCTGATTAGTAACTTTTACTACTATTGGCTCTTCCACAAAGATACAGTTTGGATTAAAGCTGGTGTTTGGATTGCACTAACACTTCTTGTGGTCTTGTAATTAAATAGTTTACTTAATTTTAATTAATTTTTAAACTAATTTTAATAGCTTCTCTACTTTTTATGATGAATAAAGGACAGGCATTCTAAAAGCGATTCTGAATCTATCTATATTTAGAAATCTTGCTGCAAGTGGTGACATCTTTGAATAACTTCTAATTCCTCAGACATCAGGCAGTTAGATTTGTAAGTAATAGGACATTGTACAGGCAGCAATTTCCTAATGCTGACACCTGTTATAGTTTATTCAGCCAATTTGTAGACTTACTGGTTGTATTTTAGGGTTGGAAGCAGCACCAGAAGTCTCTGTGAGTGACCTAAACTTGGCATTCTATACATGATTTCAGTTGACAGGAAGCTAAGGAGGGTCATAACTGACTCCCCAAGACTGTTGCATTCTTGTTGTGTCCAAGAGCTGTGACTGCACTCAAACTTCTGGTTTTCTCTTGTTTGATGCCTCTGCGCCTTAATAGAGGAGCATTTGAGGTAAACCTCTGAGCAGAGGCATGCAGGTCTCACTGCCGCCTTACTCCCATGCATTCCTCCTGCTTTTGCAATATTTGCACCCTTTGCTCACTCAAGGGCCCGTCACTGAAGTTAGCCTAAAGACTTCCTCATTCAAGTGCAGTGAAGGTGTTCAGTGGTCCTTCCTGTTTGTCAGGTCAATTCTTTATTTTACCATAGACCATCTTCATCAGCAAGCAAAGCTTCATGGTCCAGAAGGCAAAAGGTATTGACACCACCTGAACCTGAAAATATGTGCATGAGCCTTTATTCTTGCAGACTAGAAAGATCAAGTCAGTGAGCTACAGCCTTCTCCAAGGAGCAAAGCACATCTCATTGCTCAGGGTGTCTCCCTGGCTTGAATTACCATTGTCCACATAGATGAGTAGCATGTGGAAGACTGGGCAAGACTCAGGCGTTTCTCCATGCCATCATGGATCTGGAGTCTGGGCAAGCACCAAACCTTCCTGAGCAGTCAGGCTGAAGTGAGGTGAAGAGCTCAAGGTGGAAGAGGAGACTTCTCTCACCATTCTTTCCTGGGAATCCATGCTTTCCTCTTGCCTTTGAGTTGCATCAGTCATATCTTGTTTCTTACCTGCATGGGAACTGGCACATTTAGCCTCTTCCTTTTCTATCCCTACATCTTCCTTTTCTATCCCCACATGCCAGGTGCTAGATGCCATCTGGTTGCACCTCCTCATTCCTAGTGGTCCCTATGTACAGGGCAAATAAACTGGAAGTCTGCTCTTCCCTTTCTTGGCAGAACCTCCATGCTGGTCCCTGGCTTCCTTTTGTTCTTACATGTATCTACTTCCCAAAAAGTATTTTGCTGTTCTCTTAAACACGTCGCCAAAAGACTGCGGAACCCCTTTTTCTGGGCTTGTTAGACCTTTTATGCCAGTGGTTTTGACAAGCACAAGTTTATCTCTGCTGTGAGGATCTCTGGATGGTCGCCTGTTAATTGTACAAGGCTGGTTTGTTTGGCCAGCGGTCAATGAAAAGTGTTTACTTACTACTTTAAAGTCTTTATCAGGATTGATGTGGTGATGACACTGTTCTTCTCCTCTCTGCAGGTGCCAGTGATAGCGATACTGGGCTCAGGAGGTGGATTTCGTGCCATGGTAGGGTTCGCTGGAGTCATGAAGGCACTTTATGAATCAGGAATTTTGGACTGTGCAACCTACATTGCTGGACTTTCCGGATCCACGTGGTGAGAGGGTTTTTCTTTACTTTTTCTTCAGGAAGTTCAGGAATGAATTTCCATAAGAGTTGATGTATTTCTAAGCTTATATTCCACAAATTTTGTGTGTAAGCTTATTACTACAGAAAAACCCTCAAGTCTCCAACACAAACGAATACTGATAACAAAAAAATTTAAGAATATAAATCTGTAAATTTTTTTAGTTTTCCTGGTGAAATAGAGAAGAAAAAAACCGATTCCTTAGGAATTTAAGATTATTTGTTCCACCCAAAATGGATCATATTCTTCTGGAGGACTTCTGGGAGGTTCTCAGAATCCCTGAAAGATCTTTTTCTACTCAATAGAGAGTAATTGCACAGGAGAGTATCATAGAATCATTAGGGATTGGAAGGGACCTCGAAAGATCATCTAGTCCAATCCCCCTGCCCCAGCATGGCCCTCAGATCGCACCAAGGGAAGTTTAGGTTGGACAACAGGAAAAACTTCTCTATGGAAAGGGTGACCAGGCCTTGGAACAGGATGTTGGAGGTAGCAGAGTGCTTTAAACCCCAGTATTTGTGTTTGCCTTAAGCACTTCTGAATGAGAAGGATTCTCTTCTCACGACCCAGTGCTGTGAACCCACAACCTTTTCTCTTGTTGGCTCCTGTAAAAATTGCCCCAAATTTCACTTATTACAAATGTTGAAACTATTTGTTTTGATGTCTCTGAAGTGCAACGATGTCACATATTTAAAAGCCATGTTGTTTTATTGGCCAAAGGCAAATTCAGTCCAGGTTTCGTAATGGTTTGAGCTCATTTATGGTTGCATTTTTTTTGTGAAGCGAAAAATTGTCACCTTGTACAAGAAAAGTGTTTGACAAACTGAGTTAATTCCAGCCCAGTACCACCAGACAATCAGCTGGGTTTGTTCTAGGCTTGAAGAGTCAGCAAAAGTCATGGTGTGGCAAGATCTTACTCTGCTGTCTTCAGTTGTAAAGAAAACACTCTTCTTCAAGAAAGAACCAGGATTAATGGCCATAAATTCCAGAAGGATAAATTTGATGAGCCATTAGAAAAACTATGTTGCAGTGAGAGTGGTCAAGCACTTGAACGTACTGTCCCATCTTTACATGATGAGGCTGGGTAAAGTGTCATCCTCTCGCTCTCTGACTCAGAGAATAGTCAGTGTGAAAGCAGGACTTGACTGAACAAAGCCCTGAGCAACCTCATCTGACTTTTAACTTGGCTCTGCATTTAGCAGGAGGCTGCAATAGAGACCTCAAGGTTCCTTCCAGTCTAAATCAGAAGATTATATTGATCTCTTTTCTTTGAGAGTGAAGGGAAAATTCTAAAAGTGTCTCTGAACCACAGTAAGTTTCTCCTTCAGACTGGGCTAGAAGAGGTTGGTATCCCTGGAACAGTACAACAGTAGCGTAAAGAATTTTCACTGGGTATCCAGGGTACGGTCCACAGCCTATGTTATGAGAAGACATTGATCACCTGGCCATGAGGGTCCTGAATACGTAGTTGATCTAATGTAAACCTGTAAAATCAGTATTACACCAGCAGGATTCTGTCAGAAACAGATACAGAAAATGGTCCTATCTGAACGAATTTGCTTTCGCGCTCATGGTGGTGTGCGTGATGAGTAGATAAACCGACACGTTGGCACTCCCTTTCTTTTCTTTATTTCCATGCAGTCTATTACTGGGGAATAATGCTCTTTTCTTTGTGTGTGTTTTTTTTTCTTTTCTGAAGGGTGGAGAATTCCTTTTGTGGCACGAGAGGCAGGTTTTCGCTTGTTCACTCAGACTCATGCCTAACCCTGGAGCAATGCATTTTCCTCCTCGAGTGTTTCTGTCATCCTGCTTCAACCTTGTGCTGAATTTCTCATCCTGCATTTTCCTTTCTCTGCTCGTAGCTTGCCGCTGTATTTGTTCCACCCACGAGCTGATGTACATGCTGAAGCTTCCAAGACCGTGCAAGGACTCATGAACAGTTCTTACATCATGTGTGTGACAAGCTTGATGGTGCTGTCAAGCAAACTGCAGGGCAGGGATCTCAGCTTACACAGACTTCACACAGCGTGGATCTCACTGCTGTGCAGAATAGACCCTACAGGACAGTAGCTGATGCAATAAATAGCAAAATGAGCGTTCATTCAGTGAGGATGCCCTGTCTTGAATCTACACCCAGGGTGTTGCTTAAGCCAAACTACAATTGTCCCTGTGTGTGTGTAAATGTTGTTTTGAGTAAAAAAGATTCAAGTTGCCTGACACAGTTATAATTTGCCTGATGTGCCTCTTTCGAGTCCTCAGAGGCAATTAAATCCTGGCATAGTCCAGAGTTACTGTGCTAATAGTAGTCCAGAACCCTGGTCCTGGAAAGCATGCCTTCTGCTAATACGTGTCAGTAATTTGTGATGAGTGCTAACAAACCGGAGAGTGACAGAAGGAGATGCATCTTAGAGTGGAAGAACTGTATGTGCCAACGTGTAGGACCTCCAGTCTGCCCTCTGCGACGACGTGAGAAGCAACTTTCTCAGCTTGTGGTGATTCTGTCTGTTAACCCTCCAAGTGATAAATGAGGAACACAGGAGCTTTTTACGTCACACACGTTTGGTTTTGTTGAGTGTTTGGTTTTGTTTAGAACAAACCATTGAGCGTTCTACACCTTGAGAAAAAAGAAATGACAGTAGATAAATGGGAAACAAATTAAAATGATTGATTCAGTGATGGTATTAAATATGAACATTGCAGGCAGCTGCCGTTGAACTCACAGAGCCCATTTTCAACTGCAGGTACATGTCAACCTTATACTCACACCCGGATTTTCCAGACAAGGGACCAAAGGAGATTAATGAAGAACTGATGAACTCTGTGAGCCACAACCCACTTCTGCTGCTCACACCTCAAAAAGTCAAACGCTACATTGAAGCACTGTGGAACAAGAAGAGCTCAGGGCAGCCCGTCACCTTCACAGATATCTTTGGAATGCTGATAGGTGAAACCCTTATCCATAACGTGAGTTCATTTTTTTCATGGAGGTTCGAGTTGTGAAACTATTGCATCATAGCGGATGTCACTTATTTTTCTTTCAAATGACCTGGGTAACCTGGGTGAGAAACCTGTCAGACACTTTCCATCCTCTGGGACATGTTTCTGAACAGTGCGTATGACTTTTAAGAGTCAGGAAAACCTCGTGCTTTCATGTGCAACAGACACGAACTCAAGCACCACAAGCTTTTAGCGTCACAACATCCACTAACATGACTGGTCAAGCAATTTCAACAACTATTTACAAAGTGGTGGAGCCTCTTTATGCACATTTTGCTCTAGGAAAAGCAGCAGTTGCTTAACAAAACCCCAATTTCAAGGTGAAAGTTCTACATCTTTATTATTACTTGTTTGTTTGAGACATGAGATGGTAGCAGGGTTTTGTACTTGAAAAATCCTAATTTTACTGAATCAAGCACATGGAGTTCAGCTGAGTTGGGTGAGCAGAATGTGGATTTGATCTTATGGTAAGATTGAAACAGGTTAAGAGCTTAACAGACATGTTTTATAAACTTACAATCTTCCATTAGGTGTTGTAAACACCTTAAAGCACTGAAAAACAGGGAGCAGAATAGTTTCTGAATGTGATGCAGCTCCTTCGATAGCAGGTGTAAGCCTTGACTTCTCAGAAGCAGTGCAGGTTGACAAACATTCCGTGAGCGTGAGTGGCAGATTTGCCTGAGGTTTTCCTCTTTCTTGTTCTTCACGAGGGAGAGAGCTTCTGAAAGTTTTTCAGTTCTTCTTGGAAGCCACAGAGTTTGTCCCTTTTCCTTCTCCCAAGTACCAGGGTTGTAGTATAGACACCTAGACCACCTTAACGGCACTAGCTTTGACTTTGGACTAGTTTGGACACAACATTTCTTTTCTTGCAGAGAATGGACACCACTTTGAGCAACATGAAGGAGAAGATCAATAATGCACAGTGTGCTCTCCCTCTCTTCACATGCCTCCACGTCAAACCGGATGTCTCGGAGCTCATGTTTGCAGGTACGTTCTCAGCCTGTGCGTTGATCCACTTGGGAAAAGGGAAGCTCATGGCTGATGAAAACCCTATTGTTTTAATGCTTCTGAGAATAATTGTATTCTGCAACTTGAGACAGTTTGAAATTATTAGGCTTACGGCAAGGATTAGGAAGGAATTTGCCATGATATGAAACATTCCTTGGGGCTTAACGAAGTTTGCATTGTTTTGGGCTGAGTGCAGGGAGACTTTAATTTATAAGAGTAAAAGTAAGCTGTGGTGTCGAAGGATACCACAAACGGGAACAGCGCAAGGACTGTTCTGGTGGGTTTTATAAGGCGATTGGAAAATAGGTGCCTTTGTCTTCAGCTGCTTCTAGGAATCTGATAGTAGAGTCTGATAACAAGAAGTTACTCAGGAATTAGTGATCCCCTACATGACTGCTACAGTGTTTGCACCAAGTGCTGTGGAGAACAGGGATCAAATGGACCCTTTCCTCCAAGAAACTGAGCCTTTCCTTGGCTTTTGGGATGTGTCTTTTCCTGTCTGTGGAAAGGCAGAGTGTATTGTAGGTTACCAGCCTTTTTCTTCCAACTTATTGTAACCGTGAATTTATTTAGTTCTACCTGAAAGTAAGTTGAACACCATAACAGGCTTTTATGAGCTGGTTAAGTGGTGGCCAAGTTCTGTTCTCTGCAGTAATAGTAAGAAATTATTTCTTACCAATTTGTTGGTAAAACAAAATGAGCTTTTTGCCTTTATTTATCGTGTAGGTTTTAATCCCATCTGTAACCTCAGCTGAGAGTGGGTCCAATTCTGGGAGGTGCTGTAGAAAGGGAGAGTATTATGGATATCAATGTAGTTACATAGGAGATGAGAAGGGAAACACCACGTTCATATCCCAGCATTTGTAAGTCAGACATTGTCTGTCCACATTTCCCAAAATGATTCTGTGGAAAAGCTGCTTCCAAAACTTTACTCGTGATGGACAATGAGGTTGTAAATGAGGCTAAATTTTTCATGGGAGAACGTTTAGTTTCTTCCTTAGGAAATTGAAACCTCTTTTGCTAACAATAAAAGTGTTTTGCTTTATGCTGAGCTTCTGTCTTCTGAGGAAAAAAAATTTGAGATTACTAACTTTGTTTTTGAAACATTAAATAGCCTTTTCACAGAAAGACCAGAAGCACCTGAAGGATGCTCTAATTTTTGAGGCCATCTTCTAGATCATTGTAAAGGATGTGAGATCTTTATCTTCTTTCCTCCTTTTAAAACTGAACAGGTTTGGAGTGCAGCAAAGTTCTGAACAAGAACTTTTGTGCTTTCCTATTGACTAGATTAGAGATGCCAGATCTTTCATGTTGCCTCAAGTTGAAATGCATTAATTAGAGCAGACAACATTCCTTCTCTCAGCGATGGTGCAAGATTTCCTGCAGCTGCTAATGGCTCTCATGCCCCAGGCTCTGCATGGTTTCCCTACCCATGGCATTTCTGAGCCAGGTGGTGCCGGGCCATACCCAGAGCTGCAGTTAATCATGTGAAGTGAACATAATTACAGCGATTTAATGAGAGATGGCACATTATTTATTTGTTATGATTGCTTCTTTAACGATAAGAAATTACTCAAAGATACAGATATCCAGTATCTTTAGGAGAGTGGAATTAAATCTTTGGCTTTGGCATCGCATGCTAACAGCTTCCTTCAGCAGCTTTGCTGCTGCTGCAATGCTAGACCAGTCCAAGTTGGGTTTTGGGAGTTTTGCTCTGGTAAGTCATTACAAGCAACTCATATCTCTGTAGCAGCATAGCGGTGAGTCTGCAGGGCTGTCTTGAGGTATGGATCTGGAGCACTCACACCCCAGGCTCCAGGTTTCGATGGGATTAAGGTGTTGGTGCTTCATTAGCCATGTACTGGACTGGGTAGCTGTTCTTGATCTGTTTGCATGCAGCAAGGGTGAGCTGAAAGGTGAATCAGTGTGTGAGTACAGTCACAGAATCATTTTGGTTGGAAGAGGCCTTTAAGCTCGTTGAGTCAAATCATCAACCCCCCCCCCAGCACTGCTAGGCCCCCACTAATCCCTGTCCCTCACTCCACATCTCCATGGCTTTGCAACCCCTCCAGACACAGGGACTCCACCACTGCACTGGGCAGCCTGGGCCAGGCCTGGACAACTCTTATGGGGGAAAAAAATTGTTCCTCAGGGTCAGCCTAAGACTTTCCGGGGACAACTTGATGCTGTTTCCTCCAGTTCTAATGCTTGTTCCTTAGGAGAAGAGATCAACCCCACCTAGCTCCAACCTCCTTTTGTTGTTGAGAGCTAGAAGGTGTCTCCTCTGAACCTTTCTCGAGTTATACCCCCTCAGTTTCCTCAGTTGCTTCTCAGAACCCTTGTGCGTAAGACTCTGTTTCCAGCAAGTGTCCAAAGAGTTGAAGTCCTGCTCATTTCAGTCCTCACCATCTGACAAAGCATCTGGTATAGCAGAGGCTAGTGCTGCAGCCCTTTAATTTTAAGGCAGAAATTTTATTTCCCTGTATGTGATTTGAGAAGTTATCCCCTTCTGTGTAAAGACAGAATGGAATTGGACTATCACAGATGAAATTTATTCTCCTAATTTCAGTTGCTCTGTCAACGTGGTTCTGGATGTGTTTCTGCCTATTCCTGCTTGCGTATCTAAAGGGAAATAGCATTAAAGCCCTGGACTGGGTCTTTAGAGGACTTTCTTCTTTGGCTCCAGTAAATGTGAAGATTTGAGGGTGGTTTATTTGAGAAATGCAATTCTTTCTTGACTTTGTCTAGATAAGAACTGCCCCAAGAACTGAAACTCAGTTGTGATTAAATGTTTCCTGGGCTTAACATTTCCACATGCACACAGAATCCCTTATGGAGTCGGTGGCATCCTGGGACTTGCAGAGTTATTTCAAAGCTGTTTTGTTTGCCTTTCTATTTCAGAATTATTTCTAATCTGCTTACAGAAGCAGTTGAGTCAATCACGTCTGAAAATATGGGGGTTAAAATAGCCTCTACTTTTGCCATTCTATCTACTTCGTGTTTAATTGCTCTCTTTTTGAAACAAATACTCTGATACAAGTGTCTCCTCTGGGATCAAAGAAAATACTTCAAAATCAGCTAAAATCCACTTTCAGAAAATTCATCAGAGAATGTAAATAGCTTCTGAAACTTCCTGCTGAGATCACAAAACACATTTGAATATGTTATTCCGTTTTAATTAAGTATTTGGTGGTGTTTGGTAATAACAAGTTTCTCAGCTTTGCCTTTTTGTATTGGATTTCACTGGCAATGTCAAGTTTTGATGTAATTGTAGAATATTTCACGGGTTTTGTGACATGAAGTAATTTTTTCCACCCAATCCATGGGTTTTTTTTGTGTAATTCGCAGTGAAAGAAAAGAAGCGTCTTAGTCCCATATTGTGTTTCATGGGTCAGGGAATGATATTGAAGCATGAGACGAATCACTACTATCATATTTGCACTTTTACAATCTGCTCTTTTTTCACCAAAGTTTGTGGTGATAGGAGAGGGTGAGAACTCCGTCTCTGCTCAGACATTATTCTGACCTTCACCAGAAATAAATTTTGACTTGTGCACAACCCAAGAGATATTTTGGTCAGTTATTTACCTTCCCGTTCAACTAAAATGTCTTTGCCTGGGTAGATGTTTCATTTGTTTATGTATTTTCCCTTTCTAATCAGTTTGAGATTGCTGTCTCATGGACAATTTCGTGTCTTATTCTGCAGACTGGGTGGAATTCAGTCCATATGAGATTGGAATGGCCAAGTATGGCACCTTCATGTCTCCTGATTTGTTTGGAAGCAAATTTTTTATGGGAACAGTGGTGAAGAAGTATAATGAAAATCCTTTGCATTTCTTGATGGGTGAGTACGTGACAGAAAGCTCGTTTCAGTAGTTTGTAAACAAGGTCTTTTAAATGGAATCGCCCAAAGTGCGAGACAAGAAGCAGAGCTCTTGATGTATTGGAAGTCACCCATGTGCAAGATTTCACAGGCATAGGTTGGCATTCTCTGTTGTTTATCATTTTTATTTTTATTTTATTTCTGTTCTGCACATCTGAACTTTTGACTTTGCATCCTCCAAAATCAGAGGTGTGCTCAGGGAGCGAGCAACTGATTAAATAGTGTGGTATGTGGTTTTGTTTCCCTTCTACCAGCCTTTTCTCATTGTTTGCTTCTTCCCTTTCAGGTGTCTGGGGGAGTGCATTTTCTATTCTATTTAACCGAGTGCTCGGCGTCTCCAATTCTCAAAATAAAGGTCCCACGATGGAAGAAGAACTAGGTAATATTAGGAAATAATTTTCCTGCTGCACAGACCAATTACTAGCAAGATTCATTGCACCCTTGGTTGCTTAACTGAATGATTTTGTTTCCAATCCTAAGGCACAACTTGCATAGTGACTATAAGGCAGCGGTTGTCGCTTGGTTTGGATAGGCTTTGTGGTATTTTACCGAAGGATGTAATTGATAACGAAAGGGGTTTTTATACTTCTGCTGTTTGGAATATGTCATTACAGGGACTCACAGAACATTAAGGATTGGAAGGGACCTCGAAAGATCATCTAGTCCAATCCCCCTGCCAGAGCAGGATCACCTAGACCAAGTCACACAGGAGCATATCCGGGGGGTTTTAAACATCTATCTTAATTTCCTTTTGTTACGCGAGAAGTACAGGCTGTTTGGTTTGTGTAAACTGAGTAGCCGTCGATTATATATTGATGAGTTTCAAATTAAACAAGATACCAAATAAACTCAATCAATATTTAGCAAACTTGGTGGCGTGACTGTGGCCCTGCTTTGCAAACAGCCCCCCAGCCTAACTGGAGCCCTGTGCACTCCAAAGTGGAAGCTTATCTGGCTGTTTCTGAACTTCTGCCTCACTTATCACTACGTGCTCCAAAAATAATGAGCAAACCAACACAGGAAAGCGGAAAACACTTCTAATCACAGCCATAAATCCAAAATAATTAGAAGTGACTGAATAACATGAAAGAAGATGTGCTTCCCATTTCAGTTATACATTTTCCCATATTAACCTGCTTTTTTAATGTAGCTGCTTCTACACCACCCCTTGCATTATTAGAAAATCCAGTCTTGCCCCTGCTGCCAACTGCACGTGAGTGAGAAAAAAACAGGACATTAGTGAGCGCTGGTGTCATGGTTTAAAATTAAAATGAGACAGGAAGTGTTAAAGCTTCATTCTGTTTAGACCTATTTGGGCACCTGCTTAGAGACGTTTAAGGATTATTAATCTATAGGGGTGTCCAAACACTTCCAAATGCCTAAGCAGAGCTGTAGAACTCACTTAGTTATATCTCCTGCTCGCACAATAGCTGGTGGCAACAGGCTGTGAACTGAGAGTAGCTTTGACCATTATCTGCCTTTAAGCTAAATCATAGAATCACCTACGTCAAGATGCTTAGGAACTATGGTTGTGGCCCTTCTGTCATCACTGGATTTCCAAATCTACCTCCTGGATTTCTAAATGAAGAGGGAAAGAGTGAAGAAGGAAGTGACCATCAGGGAGTATAGGAACCAACTCTCTTCTGGTTGTCTGTACTTTGTTGGCTTGGTGAATACAATTCAGATTTTAAGCTGTGCTACACAGCATCACAGAACATTAGGGATTGGAAGGGACTTCGAAAGATCATCCAGTCCAATCCCCCTGCCACAGCAGGATCACCTA
>JAOXOE010000698.1:452232-472837 GCA_028565055.1 Phoeniculus purpureus
GGATTGGAAGGGACCTCGAAAGATCATCTAGTCCAATCCCCCTGCCAGAGCAGGATCACCTAGACCAAGTCGCACAGCAACACCAAAAAGTAAATTTTACAGGCAGACAGATTTTTCTGAAGAGCATGGAGAGAAAATGCAGATTACGTTAATCTCAAATGGTATCTGTCTCCTAATAGAATCATAGAAGCATTAGGGATTGGAAGAGACCTCGAAAGATCATCTAGTCCAGTCCCCCTGCCACAGCAGGATGACCCGGACCAAGTTGCACAGGAAGCCTCATAAAAGGCTATCAAATTGGTCAAGCATGACTTTCCCTTGGTGAAGCCATGCTGACTGTCCCTAAGAGCCCTCTTGTCCTTGATGTGCCTGGAGGCAGCATCTAGGACAAATTGTTCCATCACCTTTCCTGGGCTGGAGATGAGGCTGACCAGTCTATAGTTACCTAGGTAACTATAGGTAATATTCAGCTCTTTGATAATGTGTTTACTTATGGATTAAAATGAGACTTGTGCTTCCACATTCATATTTCTAATACATCTTGTGAGCATCCTAGTGATGGAGGATCTCAGTCAATACATTTGATAGTGGAAAAAGTCTGTGCTACTGCTCTTGGAGATGCTGAGAGACAGAATGTTATCTCTTGTCTGTGGCTTGCTTCACATATGAAAAAAGAAAGGCTTTGAAGTGGTTTCGGATGTGAAAATACTCATGGGACTTCAGTAGCAATTGATGACCAAAGCCAAGGATGTCCCAGTGAATCCGTGGTACCGCCAAAGCCAACCGCAGCATGCTGGGGAACACAAGAAGACGCAGTGCTACACACAGCACAGAGGTGTAAATCACCCTTGGGACAGTATATAATCTCTTTTACATGTTTTGGTGTCCAAAAATTGCATTTGTTTGGTTTATTAGCTTCTTTTTTTAACCGTCATTCATCTATCTTTAGACCCGTCTCCTGTGTCATCACTCAAGAATTTGTCCCTGTTTGTCTTTGGTGGGTGGTTTGATGATATTTGAGTAGTGATACCCACTGGGTATTTAAAAGAACAAGTATTTAAGGAAAAACACATGGTGACTAAGCTTTGCTGTTTCTATGGGGATTTTTACAGTGTAGCATGTAGGTCTAAGGGGGCATGTTTGTCTCAGAAAAGGAAGCATCAGTGGTGGTCATCTGTATCCTGTATCCTTCGTCCAGGGATAACAAAAATGGGGGCTTTCCACATTTGGTTTTACGGTGACTTTCTCTTCAAGCTTCTCATGCAACCAAATGAATTACAGGAATTAGGTGTAGGCCTAAGCAAAAAGCAGGTGTAATCGCCAGGGGCATTTGCTAGAAATTCCAGCAGTTGTCGGAAATTCCAGCCTGAAGCAGAGTTGTGCCACTGGAACCAACATCTGGATTATCCTTCTGTCAGAAAACAGTTGATACTATTTTATTTTCCATTTTTTAATGGAAAACACAATGAGTTGACAGTAGGCTTTCTTGGAAAAAGCCCTCATTCAGTTTATTTTAACTGGCTTCACATTTCAGTTAGAGATGATTCCTGACTTATCTTACAAATACAGGGAATAAAGAAGCTTAGTCTTCTCTTGGCTGTGTTTGCATCACTGGAATTCAGTCCCTGTCTCCAGTCTGTAGGATATGAGTCTCTGAGAGGAGGCTGCTCAGAAAACATTGCAAGTATGTCTCAAGAAAAGCTTCTTTCTCTCCAAAATGAGCAAAAAAAAAAAGGTCAAATTCTGAGAAGAATTCACCTCCACTACAAACTGAGACGTGCAGTGTGGGTCTTTTTCAGTTAATCTTAACTTTGAAGTAAAGAGCAGTTAAAAATTCTAGCAGAATGCAGGTTTTTGCTAGAGTCCGCTCACGTCTGGGTGTATTTCCCTCACTTAATGGTAAGAGATTAAAACTGTTGTATTTTCTATCCGTGTGACTGCTCTGGCCTTTGTTTCGCACATATTCCAGTAGAACCATCTTGGCTAAAGCTGTTGTGTTCTGATCAGATTCTGAACATAGAGATGCCCACAGCAGGTCGGATCTCTTCAGCTGTATTTTCTGTTACAAAGAGCTTGATGGTTTTGACTCAGATAGGTTTGGAGTTCTTAGCTGTTCTGGCAGTTAAGCCCTGGGACTTTAAAGTACTTTTGTATTTCTCTCAACAGAAAATATTAGGCTGAAGCACCTTGTGAGCAATGACAGTTCAGACAGTGAAGATGAATCACAGCATCCAAAAGGTAAAGCAATTTTATTTCGTAGTTTAATTTTTTCACCAGTTTTTGTGTAGCCTGGTCAAGTTTGTGGATAATGTGAGTAATGAGCTCTGTTCTCGTTTGTACCAATGGTAAAACTGCATGGTCTGCCCCAAGGTTCTCTGGCTCAGCTAAGCAGAGACCTTTTGAACAAGAGACCTCAGGAGGACCTTTGCCTTGACTTCATGGCTTCTGCTGAAGCTGGTGATCAAATTGTTCTCCTTTGTTAAGCAAATTACTCTTGGCATCAGCCCAAGAAGACTTCACAGAGGTGTGGAATTTCACTAAATTCAAACCTCAGGTTTGAGCTGGGTTTTGCAGAGCCAGTGTTCTGAGCTTGCAGTCAGCAAGGTGTGTTCAAATTCCAACCAGCCCAACAGAGCAACACTGTGCATTGTTTTTGAAGGTTCCTTGATCAAATATTTACCTGAGAATGGTGTAATTGGTGTTTCCAGCATTCATTAGATGTTCTAGCACCTTTGCAAATGATGTCTGACACAGGACATTCCTAGTGCTTGCCCAGGGCTTTAAACATTGTCTGAATCCAGTTTCCCAGGAGGGGCACAACCACAAGGGAAACTTTGGGCAGTGGGAAAAGAAGATCCTTTCAGAAATTATCTTTAAGTCCCTAAACAGCATGGAGTTCTCTGTGCTTTTAGTAACTGTCTCAGCCTCATCCTGATAACGTGATGTTAATTGTGGGACAGTTGGTGTAAAAGTTTTCTCCTTTAAAGCCTGGGTTAAAGAGGCAAATCTCAGCAAAGGGTGGAGAAGGGTGTCATCCAAATGCATTCAGGTCCACAGAGTTGAATCTGGCCAGCTCAAGTCTGTCCCCTGAGCTCAGGAGTTGGGAACATGTTCTGGGTGCTAGCAGAGATTAAGTGCCTCCTCATTGCCCTTTCCATCCAGACCAATAAAGTCATGTGGAATCATGTAGTACATTCCCAGTCTATATTCCTGACTGAAAAGTTTCACTGGCCTGTGAAGTTAAGAGCGTGGTTTTTCTCAGTTCCTCTGAAATCCTTGCAGCAAAACTCCTTCATTCAGTCCACCGCTATTGAAAGAAGGCTACAGAGTATCACAGAACTGTTTTGATTGGAAAAGACTTTTTAAGCTCCTCGAGTCCCCAACACTACCAAGTCCCCACTAACCCCTGTCCCTCACCCCACATCTCCACGGCTATGCAACCGCTCCAAACGTGGGAACTCTATCACTGCTCTGGACAGCCTGGGCCAGGCCTGGACAACTCTTTTGAGGAAGAAATTGTTCCTCAGGGCCAACTAACCTTCCCCTGGGGCAACTTGAAGCCATTTTCTCTTGTCCTATGGCTTGTTCCCTGGAGAAGAGAGTAATCCCAACCTCACTCTAACCTCCATTTAGGGAGCTGAGAGCAAGAAGGTTTCTCTGAGCTGCCTTTTCTCCATGACCCAATCCCTTTCATTTGAATAGGTCCTTTATTTTAGTAGATCCTAAAATCTTGGCTTTATACTTCATACCTCAAGTGTCTCACTGCTGGATGTTTTCACTTTTGTCTCCAGGCACCGAAAATGTTGAGGCAAACCAAGAATACCAGAACAGCAGCCAGGAGAGCTGGGTACAGCGAATGCTGATGGCTCTGGTGGGTGACAGTGCCCTTTTCAACACCAGGGAAGGGCGTGCTGGAAAAGTGCACAACTTCATGCTGGGATTGAACCTCAACAGCTGTTACCCACTCTCTCCTCTGGCAGACCTTCTCACACAGGAGTCCGTGGAGGAAGATGAACTTGACACAGCTGTTGCAGGTTAGTTCACACAAAGCCTGTGGTGCTTCATATTCATTAGTAAAACCAGAACTTTGTTAGTGAAACCAGAAAGAGTGAGTGACATCAAACTATGAAAACAAGGATGTTGGAAAATTGTTAATTTGCAGAAAAAGTTCAGTGTTTTCCCCCAGTCCATGAAGTCTGTGGGAGACAGAAGGTCCCATCATAAAAATGATGAGGATTTTGAAGATTTGCTCTACAATCTTCCCCACGAAAGCAAATTAATTCCTTAGGGTTCTTCTGACACTGGTTCCATTTTTGGTGCCTCAGTAGGCAACAGAGCACTGAGTTAAGGGTGTGAGTTGCCCTATAGAAAAGTTACGTCGCAGCAAGGCTCCGTACTTAGTGGAACCTCCACATACACTTTCTGTGATACAGAGCGCAACACATCTGGTTTAATAGGGATTCTTATTGGTATCAATCAGGCTGAAGAACTCCAGGTCTCTGAAAATGCTCTTCCTTGCAACAATAATAGTGACTTCAGCTCTTATTTTCTAGTGAGAGGACAGAGATTGTCTGAGCTGGTCGTTATGCAAAAGTAAATACCAGATGTCATTTAGAAGCTTAAGGAGCAGACGGTCTCTAATGTGTATTTGTTAATGTAACAAATCCCTTTGAGTGGTGGGAGGATAATTTCCATCTGTGCTCCCCTTTCTAAATATTTTTCTCATCTCAGAGGTGTTTACAACTGGATAATCTTAATATTTACAGGAGTTGTAAAAGAGGCAGGAAAGTGGGTAGTAAATCTACGGTTGGAAAAAATGATAGTTGCTGAAAATTTTTTGCACAATTAAGAGGTGGATAGTCTTCAGAATCAACTGTGGACTTCCTGGGGTTTAATTTCAATTGGAATAAACTACTGGTTTAGCTGAGCCTCCCCTTCTGAGACAATTTATTTGGGTAAAGTGTTTGGCAAAAGTTTGACATAGATGCAATTCTTTTAGTGCTGGCTGAAGTTCATAGGCCTGAGCCAACAACTCAAGTCTAACAGCTATGAATAGATACAGTAATATGGTGAAGATTAGGAGAAAGACAACCCCAGGCTTGACATTTCGATAGTCAATATAAATATAATCATTCAGTGGTGTGACAGGTGTGCATTTGCTGATATTTGTAAGAGTTTAGGAGGGGATAAGAAACTTAGGCACACATTTAAAATTCTGTGTTATTACCAAGGCTCTGGTTGCACTTAAACTTTGCAGGTTTATTCCTACCACCAACAGCTTACCTGTCACCTTGGGTACTGAGAGAAGCCTTCATGGCTTTAGGCTTTACTTTCTCTTTATTTCTCCCTTGGAGTATGTGACAATAAATGAATCAAGGCTATAACTAATGGTTTACATCCCCTATAAAGCCACTGAGTTCCCTGCAGAGGATGAACTGTGGGCAGATCTAACCTGGCATTCCAGTCATGACTGCAGACTAAACATAGGGTGTTCAGTGCATGCAGCAGAGACCCCAGTGCCTTGAGGTGAAAATAAAAAGCTTTGCTTTGCTCCTGATCCTGTTTATGCTGAGCATTTTCTTAATCTCAACTACACTTTAAAACTTTGCACCCCTCGAGTGATTTCATCATGAACTTGAGAGCTGCTCTGGTCCCTTGCCTGGGTGTTACAACACACCGAAATCACTGCCAAGTGAAGTAACAATAGGGAAAATATAACTCATAATCCCAAACTTCCTTCATTCAGTATTTATGGAAATTCTGCTGTAGTAGGTGGACGTCAGTAGCAAATGCCCTTTCCTTCTCCCGTGCGTGCACTGGGTTGCCACATGTGTGACAAAGTTTGGTTCCTAGAACACGCTCTCCCTTTTATGTCCAGACAATTCCTAATATACCATTACTGCCAATCAAGGAGGATTGCTGAGCTGCATTCACACAGCACCTTGCACTTCTCCTGGTTTGCTGTTTGGTGGGTCAAAGTTCTCTTGTGATATGGATGAATCTTTCTTAAGAGCAGTCTGCAGGGGCTGAAAATTGGTATCCCAAGCTCTTGAAGCATAACTGCTCAAGTTAGTTCATGCTGTTTGATGAATAAGGATGGATGGACTTGCCAGGGCTGCTGGATCAGATGAGTGATTGTCTTGCATTTTTGTGTTGGAAGGTATATATAGAGCAAAACTTTCTTACCCAGCCCTTAAAAAGAACTGCAAGTGCAGGTTATGCTGTAGGTGATCATAGAATCATCAGGGATTGGAAGGGACCTTGAAAGATCATCTAGTTCAGTCCCCCTGCCAGAGCAGGATCACATAGACCAAATCGCACAGGATGCTTCTTGGATTCCTGCAAAGACGCTTAAAATTGCTTGTTTGGTTTTTTTTTTCTGAGCTGCACACAAGGGACAGTGAGATTAAATGAGAAATATCATCTTCTTCAGCCTTCAGTTTGGGTGTTAGGGGTAGGGATGCAGCTTAGGAATCTGTCTCTTAACGTCTGTAAAATTGTGGAATCACAGGATGGTTTGGGTTGAAGGGACCTTCAGAACTCCTCCAGTGTAAGCCCTCTGCAGTGAGCATGGACATGCCCAACCAGAGCAGGTAGCTCAGAGCTGCAAGGTCCAACTGGACCCAGAATGGTTCCAGGGATGAGGCTTTTCCCACCTCTCTGGGCAACCTGGGCCAGGGTCTCGCCCGCCTCAGCATAAAATAATCTACATGATCATTATAAACCTATTGATGGCATTGTGGTATTCTCTCATTAAAATATAATAAAATTGTGATGCTGTGTTTGACTGTGAAGTCACAAAGGCTGTTAAAAAACAAAACCATCCTGTTCTTCATTGCTTTTTTGGTCAGAATTGCGTATGCGGTAACACTGCCATCACAGATATTGCTGTAGGTGGTCCTATTCTTGTCTAGGTGATCAGCGCCAACTTTCAAATTCAGTTTGCTTTAAGAGAAGATAATCCAGAACTTGAACAAAAAGGTCTTTAATTCTTTGAAATTCAGTTGAGTACAAGGGTTAAATTATGCTTGAAAAAAGAGGAGGGGGACAACAAAACTTCTCTACTTGTGCTAAGAGGACACTGTAGTAAGTGTATTTTTTTAACCAGTGTTTTTGAAATGATGACACTTTTTTACTTGATAAATTAATATATTTTTATTGATGCTAATTCATGGTTATGGAATACCTGCCTGGGTATGTTCCTGTGCGTCTTGGTCTAGGTGATCTGGTTGAGGGGGGATTGGACTGGATGATCTTTCGAGGTCCTTTCCAATCCCTAATGATTCTATGATTCCTGGTCTTGAATTGGCCTAATAAGACCGTGTTAACAATAAAGTCCATTGAAGTATTTTCTCCAGGCAAATATTAGGAAACTGGTGCTTCATTTCTTAGCAAAATGCCATCTAATAAATAATAACAGATAAAAAAATTCAAAATACGTGTTTAGAGGATTTTTTTGGCTGCTCTTAACAGTCTGTTTTTCCCTCCAAGCTGAACTTCAAATTATTTTTGGTGTATTTTCTTCACATAAAAATAGCTTTTTTCCCTTCCATTGCCAGGAAGTAGATGCAAGGATACCTAATTATCAGAGAAATAATCAGATTACTGTAGTAAACATTTCTGATATTACACTGCCCTCTACAGATATGAGCATTACATTTTTAGTCAAACAGACAAAATGCACCGGAATTATTTTTAAAGTCTAGAGCAACAAAAGATTGTCGGGAGAAGAGGTTTTAAGTGCATTTAGTAGCACCCAGTAGCCAGAGCTTGCCCAGTTTGGGCATTAGGGATGCGTGTTAGGAACCTCTCTTTCATAAAATTGTGTAATCAGAATGATTTGGATTGATGAAACCTTCACAGCTTCTCCAGTCCCATCCCCTGCACTGAGCAGGGACATCTGCAACCAGAGTAGGTTGCTTGGAGCACCCCAAGTTCCAACCTGGCTTGGGATAGTTACAGAGATGGGGCTTCTCCCACCTCTCTGGGCAATCTGGGCCAGGGTGCCACCACCCTCAGCATCAACAATTTCTTCTTTCTGTACAGTCTGAATCTTCCTCTTTTAGTTTAACCCATCACCCCTTGTCCTGTCACAACAGCTCGTGATGAAAAGTCTAT
The DNA here is from genome assembly GCA_028565055.1 of Phoeniculus purpureus. NCBI lineage: Eukaryota > Metazoa > Chordata > Aves > Bucerotiformes > Phoeniculidae > Phoeniculus > Phoeniculus purpureus. The sequence continues at coordinate 460,351 of JAOXOE010000698.1, forward strand.
CTCCATCTTTCTCTCTGGCCCCTTTAATCATGGAAGTACCATACTAGTCTCCTCAGAGCCCTCTCCAGGCATGAACAGCCCCAAACTTTCCTTTGTGTAGGGGCTGTAGGGTTTATGGTGTAAAGGTTGAAAACTAGGGTCAAACCTGGGCATTTGTCCCCTTCAGTTTTGCCCTGAGCCACCTCTGCTTCTGCCTTTGGACAGGGCATTTGTGTGCTTGAGCTGCTGAGGTCTCTTCGTGCTCTGTTTTCTTCCCTTAATCTCTGGCTGTTAAGACAGGAAACACAAGTTCGTGGTTGTATGGCTGGGATACTGTACACTTTAAAGTCTGTGGAATCTTCAATACTTGAGTGAGCCATGGGAAGCCCTTCAGTTCTTAACTTCTGTGTTCCTTGTTTGTTCTTATTTGTTCCCTGCAGATCCTGATGAGTTTGAGAGGATATATGAGCCTCTGGATGTGAAGAGCAAAAAGATTCATATAGTGGACAGCGGGCTTACGTTTAACCTGCCATACCCACTTATCTTAAGACCTCAACGAGGTGTTGATCTCATCATCTCGTTTGATTTTTCAGCGAGGCCAAGTGATTCCAGTCCTCCTTTCAAAGTAAGTGAGATGGACGTTTCCTTTCTGGGCACTCAGAGAATGAAGTCTGTATCATAGAATGGCTTAGGCTGGAAGGGACCTCAGATTATCTAGTTTCAACCCCCCTGCTGTAGGCAGGGCCACCTCTCAGCAGACCAAATTGCCTAAAACCCTATCCAACCTGGCTGAGCTGGCACAGTTGTTTCCTTCCAGTCAGGTGGGTTCCATAAGGCTTCAGTGCTGTTGTATCGAAGCGATTGGTTTCCACATCACAGCAGTGTTGTGCTCTGCCTCGGTTCCTGTTTACATGACTCACACGAGACAACTGACCCAAAGAGGACTGATATAATTCGTTTGAAGCAGCAGCTCTGTTACTGGTTTTATGAGAGTCTTGCCATCGCGCTGAATTGCAGAATTTTAAGTCAGTAGTAAACAATGAAGGAAGTTGCTTCCCATTGTGCTGGCGTTCTGGCCCTGTGCAGCTGCTCTCTGTGATGTAAAGGAATTGTTTTCTGTTGTCATTTTGCAGCAGTGTGTCCCTGTCACTCTGCTGTTGCTAAATAAGAGAAATAAATCAATTTTGGAAGTGCAGCCTGTGCACCCAGACAGAGTCAACTGCTCAGAAAGGCTTCATTTTGGAAGCTGACACAGAAAGAAAAGCATTTTAGGAGTCTAAAACATGTGGGGATCTCAAAAGAAGAGACAGTATTTATTTGAAAGCCAAGTGGATTTTTAGGAAAAATTTTTAAGGAAACCAAGAAAACACACGTGTTTGAGGAACAACTGATCCAGCTCTGGCAGGGGGATTGGACTAGATGGTCTTTCGAGGTCCCTTCCAATCCCTAATGTTTTGTGATTCTGTTATTCTTTCTTACTTTACAGACCAGTTTCAATTAGCACACAGAATTTTTTTTCCTTCCCCTTGCTGACCAGGGACAACCCCCCTGACCAATGTTAGAAAAGGACAGCAGCAGCAGCAAAATTAACTCTAGATCAGTGTTGTCAAATGCATTAAAACCAAATATTTCAGGAGAATAAAAAGGAGTAAATTCCACAATCTACAGGTCTGTTGGAAACTATTGGAAGAGTAAAGCACTGAGAGGGCTCCTGCTAGCGCTGAGGTCCTTCATTTTTCCTTAGTTGACTGAAGCCAAGTCTGTTTCTTCCTTTAATTTTCTATTTGTTGAATTATTTGTCTCTTTGTGTCAGGACTGTTCTCCTCATCAGCTGAATTCACTGCCACAAGAGTAACTTTTTATTTCCTTCCTTTGTCATTGTTCTGCATGTGAAACCTGTGCTGTGTAGGGTCATCTCTTAGCCTGTGCACGGATCTTTCTGCCTGTATCAGCTTCTTTTTCCTTGTCATTTTGGGGAACACGGAGAGACTACTGGCAAGTCAGATGGTATCCTGAAGGTTTTTCAAGTAAAAAGTCATTTTCAAAATCATTTTCAGCACAAAAGAATGGGGATGGAGAATGAAAAGGTGCTTTAGTTTTCACCGAGCTGATGTTGAAGGGAATGGTTCGTTATTTCTGAAGCGCAACTGTGTGTGTAAAAGAGGAGCTATGTTGCTCCAGCTAATTCCCAGCTACAGACCAGTTAATGGCCTAAAGGACAAGGAGCGGTTTTGTTTACTGTCTGTGCAATCGTACTGGTGGGTCTTGCATTTAGAGAATAAATGCTATTTCATGAGTTGTTCTGTATCTATGGTAGCACCCAAAGACACTTCTGTTACCCAAACACATGGGGAAGTCAGCCAGTTGAAGTCAATGACTCGTTTCATCATTTTACACCCACTAGTTTTTAATCTCTCGCGTATCCAAAACACTTGCCCAAAGTAGGGTCCTGTTTCATTCACAACCAAAGATTAAAGACGCTGACCTTCCCTCTCCTCCCTCTCACACACCCTCATTACAGGCTTTTGAGTCATTGTTTACAAATGATGTTGTTTACTGAATTGTCACGAGGGGAAAAAAAATCCTGTTTCCCAGATTCTTCACGCAGTGCTGTGCCTCTGAACATACCAACATGCGGATCGCTGTTTGTTCGCTCTCACTGGTTTCCATAGCACTGATCCTCAGTTTGCAAGTGAAATTACCAACGGTTTTTTTCTAGCTGTCAGCTCTGTAAATTCACCCCAAGATTTATGTGACAGACCAGCTCTTTCCTTTCCTGTGACTCATAGCAGGTGGTGAGGACTGTGCAGGCTGAACTGGGTGCTTGGTTTGCCATACTGGGCTGTCTGTATGAGGATTGACTTGGAATCATGAAATTGCTTTGGTGGGAAGAGATCTTCAAGGTCCTGAAGTCCAGCCATTCTCCAATCACTAACCCAAGTCCCTCTCCCCACATCTCTGGAGGGCTTTTCAACCCCTTCAGATGCAGAAAATCCACCACTGCCCTGGGCAGCCTGGGCTAGGTGTGGACAACCCTTGTGAGGAAGAAATTGTGCCTCTGGGCCAACTTAAACCTCTGCTGGGGCAAAATTAAGGCCATTTCCTCTCATCCTGTCACCACTTCTTGGAAAAAGAGACTGACTCTCACCTCACTCCAACCTCCTTCCAGGCTTTTGTATGATTATAAAATAGCTACTTGATCTGGAGGTCTGAGTTAATGCTTCCAGCAACCAACATGACCTGTGGCTCTCTACACAAAACCTCACTTTGCAGTGGCTGCACCTGAGTCTGTTATCTTTTCAGGAGATTCTGCTGGCTGAAAAATGGGCCAAAATGAACAAACTTCCTTTCCCCAAAATCGACCCAAATGTATTTGATCGCGAAGGCATGAAAGAGTGTTACGTTTTCAAACCAAAGGACCCCTCATCGGAGAAGGACTGTCCAACTATAATCCACTTTGTTTTGGCCAACATCAACTTCAGGAAGTACAAAGCTCCAGGTGAGTTCCCATTTTTTGATGCCAAATCTGACCTTTCCTCTGAAGCTTTAGCACGACATGGTGATTATACACTGGAAATGTTTCCTCTCTGAAATCACTCTTAAATCTGTCTCTAGAAGGTAGAGTTTTCTCAAGTGCCATTAAAACACAAGTCCTCAGATCTATCGTACGATTGTGTTTTTGATTGTTTTCCTGTGTGCAGGTGTTCCAAGAGAAACGCAGGAAGAGAAGGATTTTGCAGACTTTGACATTTTTGATGATCCAAATACACCATTCTCTACCTTCAACTTCCAGTATCCCAACGAGGCTTTCAAGAGGCTTCATGATCTGATGGAGTTCAACACCCTCAATAACATAGATGTATGTATGCCAGTGTGGAAGGGGCTTAAAGGGTCTAGGCTGCAAGATAAGCCCTGTATCTGCTGTGTGAAAGGTACAGGGGTTTACCTGTGCCAAACAATAAGTAGTTGTCTCATTGTTAGAAGATACAAAGAGCTTCCTCAACTTAGTTGTAGCCTTGGCTCAAAGTTGAGGTCAGTGTGAAAAATGTGCTTTATTTTAGTGAAGGCTGGAAAATAGTCCTGCTAAGTTCTTCAAGAGCTCATGTAGAGGCATGCAGAGACTGCGGTGTGGTCAACTCGCATATCAACTAGCTCAGTAGTAAATAGTTTAAAATGAAACTAGATGATGGAATTATTATCGTTATAGAACATCTGAAGGGGTCCTTTCTGTTGGGTAACTAATCCTGGTTTTCCAGGTGATCAAGCAAGCAATGATGGAGAGCATTGAATACAGGAAGGAGAACCCATCTCGCTGCTCGGTGTCTCTTAGCAGTGTGGAAGCAAGGAGGTTCTTTAACAAGAACAGTCTTAACAACAACAACCATACGTAGAGGATGCGTCATGAGTCCCACTTCTTCCAAGAAACTGGTTCTGTCTTGGACTGGAGTCAGAGACAGTACAATTTCATACATCTATTTTAAACTAAGAACACTGAAAACATTTCAGTACGCTGATATAATTACTTTAAAAACTATGGGGTTGGATGAGTTTTACTACGGTCATTGAGTTCAGTGCCTGCTTTTACTTTCAGATACATTTCTTATGGATTTGTGAACACTGGTTTCTCCTAGTGGGGAATTAGAAACACAGAGTAGGACTTAGGTAACAGAGATGATGTGATGACCTGAGCTTGGGCCTTGATTCCACTCTGCTTTGTATCAGTGAGAAGATTTTGGATGACTTTGGTTTGAAAAGCTGATTACTGCTGACTCCTGCTCAGCAACAACAGCTTCCCCCTCATCTATCCAGTCTCTTAGCTGCTTGCTAGCTCTGCTGAGGGAGATGTCTTATACTGGAAGGGGTTTTGCTCACTGATAACTACTGGCTGTATTTGCCTTATCAATGCTCCAGCAAAGAATCACAGAATTGTTTGGAGAAGACCTTCGAGATCCAAGTCCAACCATGAACCCAACTGTCTCAAGGCCATGGCTAAACCCTGTCCCCCAAGCTCCAAATCTCTACGACCAGAGATGGTGATTCAACTCTCTCTCTGGACAGCCTGTTCCAAGGCCTGATGGCCCTTTCCATGAAGACTTTTTCCTTATGTCCAACCTAAACCTTCCCTGGTTCAACTTGAGGCCGTTTCCTCTTGCCCTATCACTTGTTCCTTCTGAGAAGAGACTAACTGCCAGCTCTTTACAACATCCTTTCAGCGAGGAGGTCTCTGCTCATCCTCTCTTTCTCCAGACTAACCAGCCCCAGCTATCTCAGCTGCCTCTCACTATGTTTGTTCTCCAAACCCTTTCCTAACCTTGTTGCCCTTCTCTGGACCTGCTGTAGTCCCTCAATGTCCTTCTTGCATTGAGGTTCCCAAAACTCAACCCAGCACTCAAGGTGTGGCCTCACCAATGCCATCAAGCTGTGTTTCAAAATTCGTGTTTCTCACTTGAGTGGTTTTCTTAAAAAAAAAAAAGTCTTCACAATCTTCTGATGGCAAACAGGTATCAAAGACGTGGGGTTCACACACCTTTGATGTTACAAATTGGATCCTCTGATGGATGTGGAGCATTTTTGACTGATGATGCAAAGAAGCATCCTGCTCTTAAGTCTTTTAGTCTCAGATAATTTCAGCTGACCACAATGAAAGGCATCACATTTCTGCAGAGAGATGGTGGCACTGCTTCCTGGGGACAAGCAAGCACCCCTGCGTAAGAATGTGAAGTAGCTCCTGGCTTAAGGGCTGTTTTGAAAAACACAGTTTTAGCACTTGACCGATGCAAGACCCTACACAGACATCAGTTATCTCGCTACCATCTCTACGTGTTGAGGTAAATCCATGGCAGAACACAGTCACACCTCTGAAATCTTGCAGCGTCCTTGAGCTGGCGGGGTTGAATTGTTACAATAATTTAATCAAAATGCATTTCTTTTAACAGCCACTGCTTCATCCCTCCTTGAGTAACATGCGGTGATGTTAGGTCATAAATACATTTTCCTGTATCGATCAGTAGGGTTCCTTTTTGCTTGAATTAGTGCACGTTGAAAACCGAGTGAGAAAATGAAATACCTTGTCTCAGTGCTGCATACTTTAAACGATTTCAATGAGTTGTGGAATACAGGAAGAAAGCGGTACCTTTATTTTATTAGAATATTTTCTTTTTCATGGGTTGTTTTTTCTCTTTTGTTTGTATAATATTTTGAGGTTTTATTTTATACTACCCGCTCAGTTTTATTGGAGATGTTTTATCATGCTTTCTACAGTTTATATTATCCTGGTGATATCAGATGATAAGGAATAAACCAACTCTATTTGGCACCTCTTGTTTTCAGACACTTGGATCGTTTACTTGGTATTTCTGGCTTTATTGTGAACAGATGCGGAACAGCTCAGTGGTGTTTGTGGTCCAAAATGTCTGTGGAGGGAGCGTTAGTGTCTCATTGTGCACCAAACTCTGCAGCCAACCCACGCACTGCTGGGACCTTGCAGTGCTGTTGTGGCTGGTCTGGGCTTTCTCATTTAGCATCAGTATCTGTTTGTCATTTTACTGAAAAATCAGTTTTTCATGAAAAACCCACCTAATTCTAACTTTTTCGGAGTGTCTGTGTTACCGTCCAGAAGCTTATTAGTAAGATTGTTACTGTCATTTCACTCCACTCTTGCGCAGAAGCCTCTTTAATTCTGCATCCATGAGCTCCAGATGGAAAAATCCATCTTAGTAGGATCAGAAACTTAGAAATTCAAACTGTATTTCAGTTCAGCCACAGAGCAAAATGCTGGGACTTAGATTCTTAGTCACACATTGTATTAAAAATTGTGCCAAAGGAGAAGAATAATGCAGGAAAAGCTCCTACTGCCGGCAGCTGGTGTGAAGTCAAGAACAGACACATTTCTCCCTTTAGAGTGAATTTTTAATCCTTTGTTTCTCAGTTTCCCTTCCTTCAAGCCCTGTTTCATCAGGTTTATGCCTGCAGTCTTTTTCCCACTGCACATCCTATTCTAAAAGGCAGCAAAAGGTGGGTTTGGAGAATCAATTATATCATGTATGGGCTGGATTCGTGTGTCAATGTGACTCATCCAGTGCAGCTCTGTTCACTGGCCCTTCTCACGCTAGGTAGAAAGTGAAAAGCCCATCCTTGTTCTTAGGCAAGGAATTCCCCATGACAACAAAAACATGGAGCTGTTGTGCGTGTCAAGAGCAGGCAGTGAGGCAATGAAGTCAACAGAGTAACTACTTAGAAGTTGGGTAGAAGTCCCAAAACAGGCAGCTATGACCTAGTAAACATAACCCCTGAAGTGCCACAAATGCAGTCGACGCTGAGAAATAGGTAGGGGCAAACAGGGTGCTGAAAGGAAAACATGGGCTGTAATGGAGCCACTGGACACTGCGTGGGAGAGATGTCATGCCTGCAGAGGGGAACCATCCTGCTGGTGCATTGGGCTTTTCAGTTGCTTTATCTACAGGCTGAGTTATCAGCCCTGTTCACAGAGGTCTCATCACAGAATCACAGGATGTTAGGGATTGGAAGGGACCTTGAAAGATCATCTAGTCCAATCCCCCTGACACAGCAGGATCACCTAGACCAAGTCGCACAGGAACACATCAAGGTGGGTTTTAAATGTCTCTGGTGAAGGAAACTCCAGAACTCCCCTGGGCAGCCTGTTCCAGTGCTCTGTCACCCTCACTGTGAAGTATTATAGAGTTCCAACCCATGGGATGTCTTTGCTTATCTGTGGGATAAGCGAAGTTTGCATACTTGGTCACAGCCGCCCCTTGGTTTTATAAGAATTCAGTGCCCCAGACAACTTTGTAGGGTCCTGACAATCTTGTGATTACAATCTTGTGACTACAACAGAACTGTGACAGCTTCAGGTAGTCCACTCCAGATCACGCTTTTGGGCAGTCGATACACCCAGCACTGGCATCTCTGCCAGTCAACCCCAGCATAGGACAACAGCCCTGTAGCTCCACTATTATTACTCAGAATTAGCTCTGTTAAGTTCAGTCTGACCTACTACAACATTACTCCTGTCCTGTGCCTGGAAATACTTGGAACATGAATATTCCCACAGCAATAGGGAAGGTCCACAGAACACAAAAGCCCTGTGCTTACCCATGCACTGAAACTTCTCATACCCACAAGAATTGATATAGTTGTGGTCACCTTCTCACTAGATCCCTTATCTATAGAAAGACCTTTGCACAGTACTTCAGGTGGATCAAAACTTCCTGAAACACCTCCCAAAAAGCCCCACACTCACAAGTCTTGATGGATTCCATGCAAGCACAGGTGCTGTGGAGCCACAGGAGGGACCATGCATTCCATCCTCTTGTAATCACAGAATCATGTCTCATTTTGGAGATATCAGTTGTAGGATGAGGTCTGCAACATTAGACCCATGCCTGGAAATTACCTGTTGCCAGATCCTGAGCAACAAAAATACAGAAGTAAAAAAAATAATGAAAATATTATCCTTTCTTTTCTCTCTCTTCCTCCATCTTTCTCATCCACCCACAGGAGCTCACCCACCCACTCGTGTGCCTGCACGCCTGCACGTACGCACAAAAAGCTTCTGTTTTGACTCAGTTCTCTCTGCTTCTGTGTGCCACTGCAAATTGCAGATGCTCCAAACTTCAGGGTTACAACTTCATCTGCAAATAAAATGTCTGATTTATATATTTCTCAAGGGTTAGGGCTCAAACTGGGACAATATTAAAAAAAAAATAAGTAAGTCATCTTCTCAGTGGCAATATTCAACCCCTGGACAGGCCCGGGAGTCCAGAGTTACTACAAATTTCTTTCTACTTATAGAGCTAAAATGATCAATTCTTTGAGGACACAGTGTTGATTTTTCTTCCACCAAGTGAGGCAAGAATATGTCTTTTCTTTCTAAAGTAAATATTTTAATATCAAAACTACCCTGCTGGGAGTGCATGTTTTGGTGTCAGTTAAATTTAACGCAACAGCATTTGTAAATTTTTTTCAGTATTTTTTTGTCTCATAATAATCCACTACTGTTTTAGTAGTGTAGGGTAATAAAAAGCAATGTTTGTCACCTTGCACTTGTGGATGTACCAATTACCATTTCTTACATTATTGAATTTCATTTAATTGCTATCTGTTGTCCAACTGAAAAACTGTGGCTGGTGCGAGGAGGGTGAAACTGTGAAACCACTTTTTGTCTGCAGGCTGAAGAGGGAAATCTAGGGAAGGTAGTAGATTCTGTCTCTGCCCAGACTTCTACAGATGCCTACAGAGACCAAAGAGTCTAAACTTGAGTACTCTTTGACACTGATACATTATTTTCACCTATTAAACTGCTGCAAGGTTTTAGAAAAAGACTAAAGTGAAAAGTATCACACTCCCCTCTCCGCTGGCCAAATAACACCAACCTGAACTGGCCAGATGTTTGTTTCATCATGAAAGAAAAGATTGAGTTGATTTTGTATACCACTAAGATTGTGGCTGCCGTTTTCTGGCCAGATATCTTCATTCTCTACTTCAGACTGCTTAGTCTTCAAGAATTGAAGTGTGATTTTTACATGGCAATGATTTATATGGGATTTATATGGTGAGTCACATGATGACTCCTGACCCCACACAATGTGATGTAAGTGTAAGAATCACACTCTTTCTCAGGGTCAGCAGCCCCACAAAGTGGGGCATATGCCTTTCCCCTGTTTTTAGATTTTAATTTGGTTTTTTTTCTTGTCAGCTCCCTGAATTACTTTCAGGTAGTTCTGCACGTTTCTACTTTTTCATTTAATTAGGTGCAAACGCTCTGTATAAATAAAATAAAAAGTTCCCTGCAGCTAGTAAACTCTTGCAGACTGCCAGACACCAAAAAATATTTGTCTCTATTCCTGTTGCTTAATAATTCAGGTTTTATAAACAAAGAAATCTTTCTCTCCCTCTTTTATTTTTTTCTTTGCCTTTTCCATTTGGCTTTTGGGGGGTTAGATGCTTGGATACAGCTGCAGAATAAGTTTGGATCCCAGTATACAGTAGGTGTACTATCCATGAGTACAATAGGTGTACAGTACTACCAAGGGTTCCTGCCTGCCTTGTGGGAGCACAGTTTCTGTATCCTTTAGGAGATGTCAGTTACTGCAGTGCTTGTATGTAAATGCTGTATTGCCTGTTAAGTACTTCAGACCCCCTATGCGGTACTTGGCAAGCCAAGCCATAGTTCTTCATGTCCTTTTCTCACAGCAGCTCAGGGAAGCAAACTTTCCCCTAATAATGATGTGATACTACAACAGTATCGAGAAATAGATGGACATGGTGGAATGAGTCCAAAGAAGGGTAGCAAGATTGGCAAGGGGTCTGGAGAACAAGCCTTGTGTAGACCAGCTGAGGGAGCCAGGGCTGGTTAGTCTGAAAATAAGGAGGCTGAGAGGAGACCTTCTTGCTGTCTACAGCTACCTGGGAGAACTACACGAGAGGTGGGGATTGTCTATTCTCACAAGTCACAAGTGATAGGACAAGAGGAAATGGCACGATCCTAAGCCCTTGCAAGCTAAGGATGTAGGAACCCAAGGCCCTGAGCAAAGACACACTCTCAGAAACATTTGCTGTCATAACCCAAGCTGGGCATACGTTGAGAGATTTGTTAAAGTACTGTAGCTGGCAAATGATCAGATCTTTGGAGACTGCTGGAAAATCATAGAAAAGGTCACTTTTCATATCAGAATAAAGCACAATAGAAATAAAATTTCTGTTCAGGAAAAAAGATACCTCTCTTCTCTGTCACTAAACTTGAAATTCTCTTTAACTTGTTTCTCTGCATAATGCCACAATCTGCAAGAATGTAGCTTGAAGAACTGAATTTAAATGGAATATAGGCATTAGGGTTACTTCTCATCCTAAATTTTAATTATTTCTTTAAAGAAAGAGATCTATTATTCATATGTGAGCAGAGGAGGAGATTTTTGAAGGACAGAAATGTTAGATTGGAAGGACAACTATTTGGCAGTGAGGTACTTGCCTTCCAGGAGTTAAAACCTGGTACGTTGCCTTACCTTTCCACACCTGCTGACTTACTTGACACTTGATATGGAATGGCAAGAAGGAACCAGGTCATTCTACAAATTGTTTGTGCCTTCAGAAAGGAACGGATCCTGTGGTATGCTGTAATTCTTTAAAATCAGCAAAGATGTTCTACTCAAGAATACAAGCTGAGATTTTCCAAGACAAGAGCCAGAGTGGCAGCATGCCTTTACATATATCAACACCAGGAAATGATCCAGTTATAGCAAAACACATCTAACAGTCCACTGGAATTTTAGATGGAAATCCGGAAGATACTTGTCCTTTCCTCTAACTGCTTTGGCCAAACTCATGAGGACAGCAAAGGGCCAATGAAGACCTATCACAAGTGTGAAGGAGACTTAGAGTATGAATACAATTAGTATGAAGGTGTTACCCACTTCCTTTAATATCATGTACAGAAGCTTCTAAGCATCAGTCAGTTCACTCAGACCAAACCAAAAATGCACTGTTATCAGGAGATGTCTTCAACCACCTACTAGCACCTAACACTGGGGCTTTGGCACTGAGGAGGGTCAGGTCCTTATTCCTCTTCCTGGTGACTCAACATTTCTAGTAGACTGAGCATTTTAGGTTGGGGTTTTTTTTCCCCAGCTTTGAATTTTGAAGGGAAAAAATTTTAAGAAGCTGAAATAAAAGCAAAATAGAGTGGGAATATGAAAACAATATTTCTGAGCCCTGCTCAGTTCCAACAGTAACACAAAACTATTCAGTTTATATATTTAGCAAATAAATTCTGGCATCACCACCAGTATGTTTCCTTTTATTGTGGGTGTTTCTTTTGAGTTGTATTGGGGCAAATATAAGTCAGATGAGAATAAGATGAGACAGATGTCAGTGCTGATTGCTGGCGGGAGCTGGAAACTCCATAATCTGCTTTCAGAGTGTTCAAACCTGACCATTGCCATTCATTGGTACTAGAAGTGCTGACAGAGACTGTCTAATAGACTCCAGCTTCACCTGTCAGTTCCTCATGCCCGCCTCAATCCTGGGATCTGAAATAACAGGATTAACCCATTCCAATCCTGATCTTCAGGGATGCTCGGCATCCCATGGCATTTGTCAGCTTTCCTCAGTCCTTCCCTGAAGACCGTCATTCTTGTGGCAGCAGCCCCTTTCCTGCCACCCTCAGCAGTGGCTGATTGCAGAGAAATACTCCTCACAACTGGACTCATCCCTCTGGAGACGCACAGCCAAGCCCGCAAACTCACCGCATCCCAGTGCCAGCTATCTCTAGCTGCCCTTCTCCTTTCAGCCAGGATTTCTTCTTCTTGTCGCTTGTCCTTCCCACCCACCCCCCATTTTCTCTCCTCTCAGCTTTTACATTTCTTCCACCGTGATCCATTAGTTATTTACAGACAGGGTAATGTGACTTTTCACACCAGCTCTCTGCATGCCCTGCCCTGCAGACTGGTCTGGATAAAGCCTCTCCCCAACCCCCAGCTGGCTGGACATGTCC
>JAOXOE010000698.1:481557-494558 GCA_028565055.1 Phoeniculus purpureus
GACCTCGAAAGATCATCTAGTCCAATCCCCCTGCCACAGCAGGATCACCTAGACCAAGTCGCACAGGAACACATCTAGGCGGGTTTTAAACCTCTCCAGAGAAGGAGACTCCACAACCCCCCTTTGGCAGTCTGTTCCACTGCTCCATCACCCTCACTGGGAAGAAGTTCCTTCTAATGTTTATGTGGAACCTCCTCTGTTCCAGCTCACGCCCATTGTCCCTTGTCCTATCACTAGATGACACTGAGAGGGTGATGGAGCACTGGAACAGGCTGCCCAGGAGGGTTGTGGAGTTTCCTTCTCTGGAGATGTTTAAAAACCACCTGGATGCGTTCCTGTGCGACTTGGTCCTGCTGTGTCAGGGGGATTGGACTAGATGATCTTTTGAGTTCCCTTCCAGTCCCTAATGATTCTATGAGAAGAGCCTGGCACCATCCTCCTGACACCCTCCCTTTGCATGTTTATAGACATTGATGAGGTCACCTCTCAGTCTCCTCTTAATTCACTGACTAGTGTCAGGAATGTGGCATTTTGTTCTTACTGTGTGGAATTTCCTGTGTGACCTGAGCTAGGTGATCCTGCTCTGGCTAGGGGGGTTGCACTAGATCATCTTTTGAGGTTCCTTCCAACAACTCACATTGTGTGATGCAGGGATTTGAAACAATTCACTTCCTGGTGCCAGGACTGTGGCTTTCTGTTCCTATCCTATGGGATTGGAATAATTCACTTCCTAGTGAGTTGTTACAGGATTTTGTTCCTATCCTACTGCAACCAGAGAGCTGCTTTTTCAGGACTAACATCATCGTTTGTTTCCTGTCTGTGTTTATTACGTAATCACAGAGCATCAGAGATTGGAAGGGACCTCGAAAGATCATCTAGCCCAATGCCCTTGCCACAGGAGGACCACCTAGACCAAGTGACTACTTGCATGAGACACAACTTCTGTACAGAAAACCTCCAAGAGATTTTGCAAGTGAAAGGACATGAAGGATCTTGGAGAACGTTAAAACATTTCGGATGGTAGGTGGCACATGAATTCTTAACTCTTTCTGAATGAGTTGTGATTCATTAATATTCTTTGTGTATTTTGAGGCTTTTTTTGGTGCCTTCTCTGTCTTCTGAGAGCAGAAGTGGAAAACTGTCGGTTGTGACTAGTAATTGAATCAGGCTTTTTCAGTCAGTGGGATTCGTTAGCTGGTTTTGCTTCAGTTACGTAACATCATTAGTATTTTATGTGTATTTACGCAACTGATTTTGTTTGCTGTTGACAAAACAGAACAGAATTTCCTAGCAGATTTAATTTTTACCCTTCTGCTCTTGGTTTCTTGGCAATTAAGCCACATCTCCATGTGCCTTTTCCTCCACGTGGACGATTCTGCTTACAACACCTACATTTTTGGGGTTTTTTGTGTGTTTTCCTTCCTCACCGCCTTGCTGGACTTCTTGATAGTTCATTATTGGCTTTATGTTTTTCCTACTGTTTCTAACTGGAAGTTTCAGGTGCAGAGAAGGGCAACTGGGCTGGTGAAGAGTCTGGAGAATGAATCTTATGAGGAAAGACTGAAAGAGCTCGGCCTCTTCAGTTTGAGGAAGAGGAGGCTGAGAGGAGACCTCATCACTCTGTACAACTACCTGAAAGGATGTTGTGGACAGGTTGGTGCCGGTCTCTTCTCACAAGCAATTAGTGATAGAACAAGAGGGACTGGGTTCAAGTGACAACAGGGGAGGTTTATGCTTGACATTAGGAAGAATTTTTTCACAGAAAGGGTGGTCAGGCACTGGAATGGGCTTCCCAGGGAGGTGGTTGAGTCGCTGTCCCTGGATGTGTTTGAAGATCGCTTGGATGAGGTGTTGAGGGATGTGGTTTAGGGGTGAACTTGTAAAGTAGGGTGGGTGGTTGGACTCGATGACCCCAGGGGTCTTTTCCAACCTGAGTGATTCTGTGATTTTTGGGACAAAGCAAAGTAATGGAAAGGAAATCATCAGTGGCAATCAAACAATTATAGCAGAACTCTGGCTCTGGCTACCAATTTGGTAGTTTCAGCTACCAGTTGCTACAGAAACTGGTCCCAAGTCATAATGCACATTCCTAGCATTACGAAAAAATAAATTATCCAAAGACAAAGTCCATAAACTTCTTACTGTGAGACTGAAATAGTTTCCTCTTGATTTGGCCAGCTGCTCGGCGCTTTATTTCTTGCAGGCTGCATTGGGCAGGAGAAATGAGTAGCCAAGTTCTGTCTGCTGATGTGGGAAGCCCTTTAATTTTCTAAAGAACAGAAAGGGAATATTTTCTTCACTTAAAATGACTTTAAAAAATATATTTTCACTCTACTCAGGAAAGGGTATTTTTTACTGTCTCGCAGCCACGTTTTCAGTGCTGCTGCTGCTGCTGGCACTTTCTGTCTGCTGCTTCATGCCTGCATTTGTACATGTTAAGGGGAAAGTGCTGGAAGCTACTTCCAGCATTTTTATTGCACCCCTGCTTTTCCCCTCTGCTGGTTGACTGTGTAGGATCTGCGTTTTCAGCCCAACAACTGCTCGTACTCAGCTGCTTACAATTCCTCAATGCAGATTGTAAGGTGAAGACGATGAGATTTTTGGTTTCGATGAGGCTTCATGCAAATTTCACCCCATTAATGGCTCCTGCCCCTATTAATCACACTGATAGTGTCCGAAGCAGTGTTGAGATTCTCCTGCACACAACTGCACAAGAGGAAAAGCAGTGAAATCACCGCTTGATCGAGCTTAGCGGGTTCTGTGCTTCATGCTGGGTTTTCTGTCAAGACATTTTTGCTCCGGTGAACCTAGTTGCGTTTTTGCTGCCTTTCATATCTGCTCTGAGGTTTTTAAATGTTTTTTTTCTTTTTAACTCCCTTTGTTTTCTTTTTTGCACTGCAGAGCCTGTTACTCAGGGCAAACCTGGTCGCAAGGACCCACCTTTGTTATCCCCCTCTACAGACTGTTGGCCAACAGATGCTCCCTCATGGAGCTTCTGCAGTTGTAAACTCCATCCCAAGGGACATTTGGTGACGTTTTACTTAAATCCTGGAGGGTAGTAATGGTTAAATTTCATGTATCTTTGGACACTAATGTATTGAAAACAACTGTTTACAAGGTGATGGTTGTATCAGAGCTCTGCCAAGGACTGTTATCACAGAATCACAGAACATTAGGGATTGGAAGGGACCTCGAAAGATCTAGTCCAATGGCCCTGCCACAGTAGGATCACCTAGACCAAGTCGCACAGGAACACGTCCAGGTGGGTTTTCAATGTCTTCGGAGAAGGAGACTCCACAGCCCCCCTGGGCAGCCTGTTCCAGTGCTTCATCACTCTCACTGTGAAGTTCCTTCTGATATTTATATGGAACCTCCTATGTTCTAGCTGACACCCACTGCCCCTTGTCCTATCACTAGATGACACTGAGCAGAGCCTGGCTCCATCCTCCTCATACCCACCCCTCACATATTTATTTATAGACATTAATGAGGTCACCCCTCATTCTCCTCTTCTCCAAGCTGAAGAGACCCAGCTCTCTCAGCCTTTCCTCATCAAGGAGGTGTTCCACTTCCTTCGTCATCCTCGTTGCTCTGCACTGGACTCTCTCCAGCAGGTTTGTGTCCTTATTGAACTGAGGGGCCCAGAACTGGACACAAGATTCCAGATGTGGTCTCCCTAGGACAGAGTAGAGGGGGGAAAAGAACCTCTGTCTGTCTGCTAACCACAACAGTTCCTCTCCAGCCATCTTATAGGCCCCTTCAGGTACTGGAAGGTCGCTGTCAAGTCCCCCAGACCCTTGTCTTCTCCAGGCTGAACAACTCCAGCTGCCTCAGCCTGCCCTTGTAGGAGAGGCGCTCCGGCCCCCCGTTCTGTTTCATGGTGGCCTCTGCACCCACTCCATCAAGTCCATGTCCTTCCTGTACTGAGGGCTGCCATTATCACACAACCAGTTCTAGTTTCCAGGTGATCCTCACCAACCCTGTGCTGCTGGAAGCATTGGCATTGCAGATCAGAACTAAGTTAAAAGCAGCGCTGGTGGTGTGAACTTCTGAGCCAAAAACAAGCTGCAAGGGCCGGGGCTGGGATCTAGGGGGGAAAAGCCAGTGCTGGAAACCCCACTGCTAGAAACCCCACTGCTTTCATGGGGTTGAAATGTTGCTTGGTGGATTTCAGAGTGTTTTTCTCTGCTGGCGCCAGCGTGTCCATCTGTGGGAAGAAAAGATGAAACCCAGTGTCTGAGGGCAGTAAACAACAACATTTGTGGTTAGAGGGGAGAAGGGGGTTCCTGCTGGTAAGAAAGACTCTGCTGGACTCTAATCATTCCACCTGTTGAAAAATTATTGATGACTTTCATTACCAGGACTTTGTTGTCACGCTATGTGTGAGAGAATAATCAGTCCTGCGTTAAGACCCATGTGAAAAAACCATCTTTATTTGCATGGTAATGAAGTACTACCTGAGGTGTTGGAAGCAGAATCGATAGGCTAATGAGATTTTATGCAAAAAAAAAATCCCAAGTAACAACCTGCTCTCACCCTTAGGTAAAAGAATTTGTTTGAAGTAGGAAAAGACATTTTTTAAAAAAATAAAAAACCCAGGAAGTATCCTTGTGTCAGTGCAAATTGGAACGGGAAACTGTCTTGATTTTATTTTTGTAGTGTGAATTATTGCGGATGATACCGATAGTAAATAAGTAGTAAATAACAGCCTAATCAGGCTGATCCTTACAGGGCAGCATCGAGTCGTGTACATCAGTCCCATTCTTTCGCAGTAATATTTTGCCTTGAGGATGAAGCGTCTGGGTGTCTACAGCTGAACACAAACCATCCTCTGTGGAATAAGAAATAAAACTATAGAAGCAAGTTGCCTACAGCTTCCTGGGTAGCGCTCGGGTACTTTGTAGTTGGGGAAGCAACAACTTTCAAGGTGAAGACCTGACCTTAATGGCTCTAGTGTTCCCATCTCAATATTTGGGGAAAGAAGGTAGATTCACTGTATTTTCACAGAATCACAGAACATCAGGGATTGGAAGGGACCTCGAAAGATCATCCAGTCCAATCTCCCTGCCACAGCAGCATCACCTAGACCAAGTTGCACAGGAACACGTCCAGGTGGGTTTTAAACGTCTCCAGAGAAAGAGACTCCACAACCCCCCTGGGCAGCCCATTCCAGGGCTCTGTCACCCTCACAGGGAAGAAGTTCCTTCTGATATTTATATGGAACCTCCTCTGTTCCAGCTGACACCCACTGCCTCTTGTGCTATCACTAGATGACATTGAGAAGAGCCTGGCTCCATCCTCCTGACATCCACTCTTATTTAATGTTCCTGTGCCACTTGGTCTAGGTGGTCCTGTTGTGGCAGAGGGATGGGACTGGATGATCTTTCAAGGTCCCTTCCAATCCCTAATGATTCTATGATTAAATAATCTCTTCATGAGAAAAAAAACACCTTTTGGAAAAATATGAGATAAAAACCAGCTGTTAGGAAAATGCTCTTGCAAAGCAGTTCTGATTGGAATGAGCCAAGTCTTGTAAAATAACTTCAAGAGAGCTTGGAAGCCAAAATATTTATGTTGTATCACAAACATGCAGTCTCCTTCTCTGGAGACATTTCAAACCCACCTGTGTGACTTGGTCTAGGTGATCCTGCTGTGGCAGAGGGATTGGACCAGATGATCTGTCGAGGTCCCTTCCAATCCCTAATGATTCTGTGATCACAAACATGGAACCCAAAATGTTCAGGCTGCATCACAAACGTGGACCTAACAGAGACATTGAGATTTGCAGCACTACCCGCAGGCAGCCAAAGCCTCAGACAGTTCCTTGCCAGGCTGTACCCATAAGGGAGTTTTCGTTAATGCTTTCCTTGCTAACATCCCCCTGTGCTCCACAGTTGCTAACCACCATTTCCTTGCAGATTGTCAAACTGATTAGTGTAATTGAGTTAAACTCAGGCTGGCACCTACAGCTGCAGGTGGCAAAGGCATTTTAAGGAGTTTACACCTTTGGCCCATCACAGCTGATGCAACTTTGCCTTTCATGAGAAGGTGTTCTCCTCTTCCCCTAGAGGGAGAAAAGCCAGCATGAGCCTCCTGTGCTGGAGCTGTTGTATCTGTGCTGTTCTACATCCCTTGTTGGTCTCTTTTCGCTGTTGTTTTGGGCAAAGGGTACACGTGAGACTTGGTGTGGAGGTGGTCTGCAGAGGCTTATTGACCTCTGGGGTTTCCCTGTTAGCTAAAAGATCTTGTCTGACCCATTGAGAAGGAAAGGTTAGAGCAGATGGTGGCTCAGAGGTCCAGGAGCCTCTGGCAAAGAAGCTGTGATAAGCAGTGGTTGTCTGTAGCCCCTCTCAGCAGGACAAGGTATGGGGGCATCAGCTCCTGTCCGCTGTTCAGGTGACCCTGTTGGAACAGGAGTAACCTCGAGCACCAGGGCATCAACTTCTTCCAGAAGAAGACATGGAATCATCACTTTATTCCTCTTCCCAGTGGGGAACAGCCTACATGGGGTTTAGGATGCCTTCCAGCAGCACAAGTGGATCAACACGCTTCATGGTGAGTATTTTGAGGATGATGATATTATTGAAGAGATGTGATCCTTGCGTCGAGAGTATCTCAAGGCTGGGGGTGTAGGGGGGGGTGTGTGTGGTGTGGAGTGTCCTGGTAATGGAGAACTCGCAGTGTTCCCTAGTTTTCTTCCACTGCCATTTAGCTTATACAAATATTTCCAGCTGCATCCTTTGATATAAAATGGTAAAAAAATAGGTTTAACAGCCTTCTGCAGTTTTGTGTTGGCTTCCCATCTGTCAAGTCTTCCTTTTATAGTTGAACTTGCTGGCTTATAGTAGTCATTTGGGAGGCACCGCATTGATTTACATGACGGCGTGTCATAAAGCAGGGTGTGATGAATCTAGGGTGCTAATAAAAGCTAATGATACAAGCAGAACAATATAAGGTGGGACAATGCTAATGTTATAACTTCCTGAGAACGTGTAATTAAACCTTCCTCAAGCATTTACTACTCTATGCGGGTTTTCCCCTGTAATCTCAAGGTTACCTTTGCATAGCACTTTTTAAATGGGTTAGAATTTCTTGCTGAATTCCCATAAAGGAAGATGGTGGAGCTTGTATATGTTTTAAAACAGGGGATGATTTGTCCTGTGTGCTGCTTCTCAATTGTTCTGGCTGCATAGAAAATTCTCACTTGCATGGGAATTGCTGCTGCTTTTCATTAGCTGAAAAAGCTGGTAGCCCACCTTATCGACCTGACTGCTAATGGAGCACTGGAAGGGGCTGCCCAAGGGGGGTGGTTGTTGGGTCTCCTTTTCTGGAGAAGTTTAAAACCCACCTGGATGTGTTCCTGTGTGACTTGGTGATGCTGCTGTGGTAGGGGATTGGACTAGATGATCTTTCGAGGTCCCTTCCAGTCCGCGGTGATGCTATGCGGTGATTGATAAACCAAAAGCTGTGCTTTCTCTGCAATCAAATGAGGGAAAGAAGTTCCATCTTGAAGTGATTCTCAGTGCCCGCGTGGTGGTACAGTGGTGCAGAGATGCCCTTCACACATTTTGGGTGTGCTGGGAGAGAAGCTTTGCAGAGTTTCAGGTGTGAATAACATTTAGGTGTTAATTACAATTACACAGTTTGTCTCCCAAGGCCCTCCAGTTCAATGACGACATGCAACAGAAATACTGGGGCCGGCTTTTTTGCAGCTGCCCTTATGAGAGAGGAATTAATGTTGTAGCTAATTGGTGAATGAAAAGTCCATCCATCTCCTGCGGTGCAAAGGGAAACCTTGTGACTTACCCTTCCTATGCTTTACCCTTCTGGGTGGGTGTCAGGAGGATGGAGCCAGGCTCTTCTCAATGTCATCTAGTGCTAGGACAAGGGGCAATGGGTGTCAGCTGGAACAGAGGAGGTTCCATATAAATATCAGAAGGAACTTCCTCATAGTGAGGGTGACAGAGCACTGGAACAGGTTGCCTGGGGGGTTGTGGAGTCTCCTTCTCTGGAGACATTTAAAACCCACCTGGATGTGTTCCTTTGCTACTTGGTCTAGGTGATGCTGCTGTGGCAGGGGGATTGAACTAGATGATCTTTTGAGGTCCCTTCCAATCCCTAATGTTCTGTGATTGTTGGCTGTAGTGTCTGCTGTGCTAAGAGATGGTGCTGGGGGTTACTCCTAACGTATAGTCTGTGAGTAGCTGGCATTATACATAGGCTAATGCACATAGTACATAGTTACCATGTAATTAGACTGAGCGTTAATATGTTCATTACTCCCATGATGGGGAAACACTGGTCTCTGCTGCTCTTCAGAATGAACCAACACTGCCCTATCTTTTGCTTTTGTTTTTTCCTTAGGGTGTTAAAATCTTTTTGAACAGTTTAAAACCCTTTAGCCATTGGTATTTTTCTCTTGAGTCACTAAGCACTACCAGCCTGAAATATTTATTTGATGGGTTTTTATTTTTCATGTTGTATGTGGTGTTTGCTCAGATCTATTTGCACAGCTTAGAGTCCCACTGTGTCCACAACCTAAATGGTTCTTGGGTCACAAACAGCTGAACCAGTGGGACGCAGGTTACATTTTCATTTTTCTGTATTTTACGGCGCAGTAAATCACCGTTTCTGCTATTAGAGAGCAGATTAGGGCGCTCTGTCTCTCTCCCTCTCTTAGGCTTCTGCAGAGAAGAAAGGAGACTCATTTTCCCCTTTGTGTAGGGACTGTGCATAAGAGCAACTTCTGTATGCAAGGAGCTGGGGAGTGAGTTGTGAACGCGCCCATCACCATCTCTGTAGGTTACAGCTAATATTTAGCTAAAAGGAGAGACCCTGCCTGAGGCTATATGAGAAATTTTCGATCTTTAAAGCAAACATTCTCCCCAGCAGTGATGCTCTTTGGCGCCTATTCCAATGCAGAACGGTACCAGCCATCAACGGTGTGGGAAGAGTGTGCAGAGGCATGCAAATTCCCAGGTCCCCAGAGGATGTTCAAGTTTTCAGTACAACCTGCATCAGCCTCTCCCTCTCCACCTTTAGATGTGACAGTAGTCCAACACGCCGCTGAGCATCTCTCCTCCCTCCCTTCCTCTAGGCTCCCCCACTGACGCTTTGCTTACTGGCTTATGCTGGAAAGGTTAATAATGGGGAGAATGTGTGATGAGCCTTAGCTAACAGATTTTCCCAGAGAGAATAAATCAGAGCAAGCCTGCTTTCTCTGCTACCTTTTCTGTCGAGACTCAAAGCCCTCGTGGCTGCTTCAATTACTAATTATAAGTTACACTCAGCCATGAAGGGAACAGAACAACCACTGAGTGACTTAGTGAATAATCATACTTTGCTTCGTACTTTGCTGCTCCAGCTGGAGTTTGGGTTGCTGGATGCTGATGGACTGTGGTCATTTCTTGTCTTTGGGTCAAACAAAAGGAGGAAAAACTATAGACCTTAAAAAATAAAAGAAAGAACAGAGAAAAGAATGAAGGCAATAAGATGCGTTGAAGAACGTGAAGGAAAGAATGGGGTAGCACTAAACTTGCTGGAGGTATCCGGCTAAAATTATCACATAAATGTCTGTTTGTCAAGGGGGGGGTGGATTTGGTGGGCTAAGAGCAGTGGAAAGATGGGAATGATACAGGAAGTTTTCCAGGACTCCTCTGTTTCTTCTGTGTAGTCTCCTGAACTCTGTATAGAATCACAGTCACAGAACATCAGGGATTGGAAGGGACCTTGAAAGATCATCCAGCCCAGTCCCCCCGCCACAAGAGGATCACCTAGAGCAAGTTGCACAGGAACACCCTATATGTATCATTGTCTTCCACCTTGACGACTGCCTTCTGGTCTCTCACCAGTTTTCTAGCCCTAGCAGCCTAACACTCCCTCGTAGCTTCTTTTCCAGTAGTTCTTCCTCTTGGCTACTGTCTCTGCTTATTCACCTACTGCTTCTGCTATGACATTACTCCCTGTTATCTTGATCCATCTCATTTTTCATCTTCATTCTATGACAACCCCACTTTTGTCTCTAATTCTGTGTCCCAGCTGATTCATCACTATTAATCCAACTCTATAATATGCAGATTTGCTTTAAGTTTGCCCTTCTGCATTCTCCATCCCTGGGTCTCTTCTCATAGAAACATTAGGGATTGGAAGGGACCTTGAAAGATCATCTAGTCCAATCCCCCTGCAGCCTACTGTGGTTTGCTTATAAAATTCCCATGTCCTTCACATCATCTGTCTCCCTTTTTGCTCTCATTTCTCCAATGTGATCTTGATATCATCATGTGGAAATCAACCCATTTCTGCTGGTTGTTTGAGTTCTCTGTGTCAAGTAGATGGGTCTTAGTTCTAGCAGCAGCTCAACTACCTGTTGGCATAGCAAATAAACTGGGTTGTACTGAGTCCCAGCAGATGATGGGAGAAGATCTCTTGGCAGCACAAGGCTAACTCAAAACTTTGCCTTTGTGGGATGGTGATGTAGGTATTGAGAACCGAGGTGAAGTCAAAACACTCGGTCCCACTTAGATCTACAGGATCTGGGAACTGATTACACTTTCAAAGTGCTATTAGAGTCAAATCAAGTGTCAGGTGATGCTGGCAAACTTTGCCTAGGACATTTACGGGGTAGCAGAGTTGGCAAACAGGATGTTGGCTAGTGTCTTCAGTGCTCCAGTTTGAAGTCACATGTTCCACCCTTGTAGTTTGGATTTGGACCAAGACTACAGGATATGAGGTGCGAACCGTTCACAAACAAGCAAGTTTTCTTGCTATCAGTCCCAGTGATGAGTTGGGAAAGGCTGCCAGAAGAGAAACAAACAATGTAGAGTGGCTAGTTAGAGCTTGCTTTAGTCATCAGAAAAGGACATCAGCGTTGAAAAAGAAAGGAAGGGAATCGGGACCCAAATCCATGATGTGCGTAACTGTTTTGAGATCCTCTTAAAACCCCGGTCTAAGAAATTCCAAGTAGTATTTCACAACATAGCCAAGAGCAACCAAAACATCACCTTGCTTCTCCAGCTTTAAGTGCTTTCAGGTTTATACACTCTGAGTTGGAGCCTAATGACCTGTGTGCTAGTTTTTTCATTCTCTGAGGTTTGATTCCCTGTTGATCGAAATAGAAACTTTTATCAGAAGATTTAAAAAAGGGGATAGGATGGACCAAGTGATCTGTGACTAAAGGTAACTGCAGCAGCCTGAGTTATGCAGGCAGAAGGTGGTGTGGCGAGTTAATGAGCAAGACAGGAGAGTCCAACAGAGAGCTATGAGGGTAATCAAGAGACTGGAGCATCTCCCATATGAAGAAAGAGTGAGAGAGTTGGGGCTGTTTCGTCTGGAGAAGAGAAGACTGAGAGGGCATCTTAATGTCTATGAATGTCTGAGGGGTCTATTGCTGGAAGGGACCAATCTCTTTTCTGTGGTGCATAGTAATAGGACAAGGAATAACGCATATAAACTTGAACACAGATGGTTCCTCCTCAACATGAGGAGAAACTTCTTTGCTCTAAGGGTGTTGGAGCACTGACACAGAGGTTGTGGAATCTCCTTCTCTGGAGACTTTCAAAACCCATACAGATGCTTTTTTTGCATGGCCTGCTCTACATGACTCTGCTTTGGTGGAGGAGTTGGACTAGATGATCTCTAGAGGTCCCTTCCAACCCCTAACATTCTATGATAGCCCGCAGAACAAAAATATCTTAAAGTGGTCGACTGCTCATCAAATATTTGCTCCTGGGAGTAAATTACAAGGTAAAGTATGGTCAAAAGCCACCAAAATAATGTTAAATTATATTGATCATAGAATCATTAGGCATTGGAAGGGACCTCGAAAGATCGTCTAGTCCAATCCCCCTGCTACAGCGGCACCACCTAGACCAAGTTGCACAGGAACACATCCAGGTGGGTTTTAAACATCTCTAGAGAAGGAGACTCCACAACTTCCCTGGGCAGCCTCTTCCAGTGCTCCATCACTCTCACTGGGAAGAAGTTCCTTCTGATATTTATATGGAACCTGCTCTGTTCCAGCTCACACCCATTGCCCCTTGTCCTATCACTAGATGATGTTGAGGAGAGCCTGGCTCCATCCTCCTGTCACATATTTATAGACATTAATGATATGAGTAAGACAATTTACTATACTGTCCGATGTTTAGGAGCAAACACTGATGAAGGATGAAATGCTTGAAAATCTTTATGAAAATGAGTTCTGTACAAAATTTTCCTTTTCTTTCTCTCTCTCTTTAATCAATCATAGATGTAAGAACAACCACATCAGCAGTTTTGTCACCAGAGAACTGAAGGAAATATTCAAACATGTACTTAGTCTCAGCCTCGATGATGTTTGAGAGCAGTTAAAAAGCCTTTTCAGTGAGAAGTTGGATGCAATTAACCAGCTTCCGATTTGCCGTATCAGCAAATCGCGCCTTTGCGCCGTGAAGACAAATGCTGACACGCGGCTAACAAAGTTGACTGGGAGGCTGAACTGAATAAATTAACATGTTTGGATGCGGCATCGGTAAAATGAGCCTGTTGATTAAAAATAAAAAAACCCCAGAGATCTCCCGTGTGGCTCAAATAGCAGAATCCAACAGAGGAACTTGCAGAGATCTAGCAGAGGGGGTTCATTGATGCAGCAGGATTCATTCCCGCTTTTAGGCAACAATTAAGTGCCGTCTTTTGGTAGCAGTCTTACTAATTTGGTTTGTGCATAGTTGTTGGTGTCCTGACTTTTCCACTACAGACAGCTTTGCTGTCACTCTTGCTCCCAGACACCATCCTGGGCTGAGTTCCTCGTGTTGCTACAGACTCGTCTGCATCAGGACACCTGAAATATTTAATGTGTGTTGGTCATGGTGCACAACTTCCTGCTGAGCCTGGGACAGCAACACTCCAGCCAGAGAAATGGGGATGATGAAGGAAGTGGAACTCCTTCCTGATGAGGAAAGGCTGAGGGAGCTGGGTCTCTTGAGCTTGGAGAAGAGGAGACTGAGGGGTGACCTCATTAATGT
>JAOXOE010000698.1:507034-529351 GCA_028565055.1 Phoeniculus purpureus
GTGACCTCATTAATGTCTATAAATATGTGAGGGGTGGGTGTCAGGAGGGTGGAGCCAGGCTCTTCTCAATGTCATCTAGTGATGAGGGGCAATGGTTGTAAGCTGGAACATAGGAGGTTCCATATGAATGTTGAGAAGGAACTTCTTCACAGTGAGAGTGACAGAGCACTGGAACAGGCTGCCCAGAGGTGTTGTGGAGTCGTCTTCTCTGAAGACATTTAAAACCTGCCTGGATATGTCCCTATGCGACTTTGTCTATGTGCTCCTGCTCTGTCGGGGGATTGGACTAGATGATCTTTCGAGGTCCCTTCCAATCCCTAATGATTCTATGAGTCTGTATTTTTGTCTTGTGTTTAATAATCTGTGCATGCTGCAAGGACTATTTCCTTAGAGATCTGTGGGGTTTTTATTTAATATTGAAAAACTAGATTATGACATAGAGAATACTATAATGTTTCATTGATTGATTTTTTTAAATCTCATCATTCGCATGTTCAGGGGGTTACTGTACTCCCCTCTTCCAATGCAGTTGAGGGCTTAAAGCAATTTAGACAGAAACACTGTTAGTGCAAGAAGTCATTCACATTCTTACTTCACCAATACATTACTTCAGGAAAAAAAACCAACTTCCTGAAAAAACAATTTAGATACATGAACTATTTTTTCCACTAAAACCTCAATTTGCTCATTATTACCCCAAAGCTTTGCCTTGGCTTAACTTTCTTTGTCAAGTCTAGTTAGGCATAAAAAAAAAATCTGTGCTTAAAGACCTGCAAAGAGAATAACTGTAGAAAAATTATATATAAAAGATACATATTTATTTTTCAAACATAAATTGTTCATATTATAGAGACTGAAAAGATTCATGAAATACAGACAGACTTTCCAGATCTGCCCCTAGGCTTTCAACATGTACCCACACTGGTTTTTCTTACCAAACAAAATGATGTCAAGAGAAACTATGAAGCAGACACAGGATGCCCAGATATTGTGATCGCAGGCATCGTATAAGCAGATAAAATCCTTAGTTAAATTGTTCATCCACACTGTCTCTAACTGTCTGTATGTACTTGCTGAACATTAATTGCATGGAATACAAACTAAAATTTCTGTTACTAGTATCAACTTTTATTGCCCCAAAGTACACTGCAATAGCTGCTTTGCCTACAGGCTTCAAGATGTGGCTTCTATACTCTCACTAACTGCGTTAAGTACTCGCTATCATCACAGCCTGTAATATTCATCAAAGTGTACATTTAACTGACAATCCAAAGAGCCACACAGCCCTTACATACAGATTTACTCAAAAACCACTGGAAAATTCTTGCTGAAGTATTCTACCATAGACCAAAGTATATATTGATATTGTGATAGTATCAGCATAAAGATTTTGGAGTGGGAGTGTTAAACAGGTTACTACCAAGAACTCAACAAACAAACAGAGACCTAGAAAGCTCTATTTTTTGTGATCAAAACAGGTTTTTGAAGAATGTATGAAAAATATGCAGGGGGGAAAAAGTTACCCAGAGCAAGGGAAACAGGAAGAGCCAACCCAGTTTTGTTTCCTCCTTTGAGAGCAAGAAGGTATAAAAGGTATTATAACATAAAACAACTTCAAAGTAAAACATTTCCAACCTAACCACATGCAAGATTAAAATAGTAACCACTTTCAAAGGGCAAGCTGTCCTTTCCTTCCATTCTTTCCTCACATTAAAACTCATTTGCTTGATTAATAGGAGAAATAATGTTCTCTATATCCAGCTATCTCTCAGGTGGAACCATTTCTCACTGGACATCTTATCTACTGTGGAAAGAATGGGGACTGGAAAAGACCTCCACTTGTATCAGAATGGCAATTTCTCTTTTAAAAAGACACTAGAGTCAGTACATAATAAGTCACATGGTTTTCCCATTGACAGGTTGTAGCAGTTTCTATATTTTGTCTTCCACATTTCCTCCAGGATCTCCTAACCACAGGTACAGATGTCTAGGGTTGCTAGCTTACCCAGTCATATTGCTCCATATTGTCACCAGAAATAACACTCCTCCTCTTTCCCCCTCCAACAACACTGTATAGTTCCTATCACACATGCTATCTTTACCTTTTCATTTAATCAGTGAAGGCTGCTGAAGAATTCAGTAAGTTTTTTTTTTTATAAGCAAGTACTTGCTAATCACTTATCAGTATTAAGAATATGTCTCCACCAAATACTTTCAATTGCTCAAGATTTTATTGATAAAATAAAATGAAACCTCTAGCTCAGTGACTAAAAGCAAATTGAAGGCATCAACCACACATAAAGGTAAACAGTATTCCCTTCCTCAGACATACCACTGACACTGTTTTTTTCAGCCTTCTCCTAAAAAGGAGCAAATGAGAACATTTTTCATATAAGCTTTGGTTTGCTTTAGCCCTACAATAAGTGATTTCAAGTGCCACAATTATGCAGTGAGGTTAAAAATACTTCAGGAGATGGAAAAAAACCTGAAACTATAGTCTAGGCACAAAATTCCTTGGTATTTGAAAGCTCCATAGGAAAATTTAGTTCTTCATATGCATGCATTTTAAACACAGTATAGGTATTTATGATAGATTGCAGAGCTACAATGTTTGCTTAAAAAAAACCCAGAAAATATCAAGGGTATCATTTTTCTACTCCATGTAGGAAAGTGAGAGATATTTTCCAGAAAAAAATAAAAAAGTAAAGACAATATTACAGATATGGAAACAGCTGTACCAAAACAACAGAGCAAGAAAGAAAATAAACGTTAGATTATACTAACACTAAATTTAGAACAACATGCACATGAACCAAATGAATATTCTTTCAGGAAAGTAAATGGTGAAGCCACTGCATTAGCTTAGTTCAATGTCCTTACTGGTATGGATTTATCATTGTAGCTTAATACTTTTTAACTTTTCTCACGTCTTTTTATGACACAACACAAACAGGTTTTCTGTAAGTTTGCTTGAACAACCTAGTAAAAATAACAACATGACAACTAAGTTAGCAAAGACAAGAAGACAAAGTATTTTCTCATTAAAAAAAAAATCAGACAAGTACATGAATAGCACTGCATATCAGCATTTCATGTGAGGCGTATCACCACTACGAGACTGATGTATTTGCAATAATCACAGGGGCCTGACAAGGGGTTTTAACCACTCATACACATATAATTTGTAACAGGGAGTGGGGGCAACCAACTACTGCCTATAGATTTTATTTTCACGGAATCACAGAACATCAGGGATTGGAAGGGACCTTGAAAGATCGTCTAGTCCAACCCCCCGACACAGCAGGATCACCTAGACAAAGTCGCACAGGAACACATCCAGGCGGGTTTTAAACATCTCCAGAGAAGAAGATTCCACAAACCCCCTGGGCAGCCTGTTCCAGTGCTCTGTCACCCTCACTATGAAGTCCCTTCTCAACATTCATATGGAACCTCCTATGTTCCAGCTTACATCCATTGCCCATTGTCCTATCACTAGATGACAATGAGAAGAGCCTGGCTCCATCCTCCTGACACCCACCCCTCACATATTTATAGACATCGTTGAGGTCACCCTCATTAATGTAGCCCTTAGGAGTGCGTGGAGAGACACAGAGATGGAGTGTTGGGTTAGCTAAGCAGGGTCAGGCTTGGTTTGTACTTGAATGGGAGACAGTCTGAGTGCACCAGGTGCTGTAGGCTGACCCTGCTCCAGCAGCTGGGTTTGGACTTTTGAGATGATCTTTTGAGGTCCCTTCCAACCCATAACATTCTGTGATTCACCTCTCAGTCTCCTCTTCTCCAAGCTCAAGAGACTCAACTCCCTCAGCCTTTCCTCATAAGGGAGGTGTTCCTTCATCATCCTCACTGCTCTATGCTGGACCCCCTCCAGCAGCTCCATGTCCTTCTTGAACCGAGGGGCCCAGAAATGGACTTGAACTACTTCTTCTCAGAGCAGGACTAACTTAATGAGATGACCTTGTATTTTTTAAGACAAAGTAATTCTTGGTTGAGTCTCTTGTTGCCTTCAACCTCTGTGCACACACTGGTCTGTGCCTTGCCTTTTGTTGTCTGCTGGTGGCTACATGGTAGAAACCCCAGTCTATGCAGATCTCTGCCGAAAAGAGTCATTTGACCTCTGATGCTAATCTCTTCCTCTTAGCTCTGCTCACCAAGCAGAACAAGAGCTCTGAAACACTTCTCCATCCTATTTCTAGCCAACTGATTCTGCAGATAACATGCTTCTTGGATCACAAATCAGGAACACAACCCTGCCCTGTTATTAAGAGTGACCTCTTCCTGGTACACTGTGTTCCTACCTGTGGTTAATCATGGTGCCTTGCAGGGTTTGCTGCACCAGCCTTTCCAGTAGTGTGCTTCCAGATTCTTCCGCTTCTCCCTTGCTTTCCAATAGAGTGACAAAATTATAGAACGTGGAATGTGTTGGGTTGGAAGGGACCTCCTAAGGTCATTGAGTCCAACCCCCATATGACAAGCAGGGACATCTCTAACAAGAACAGATGCCACAGAGCCCTATCAGACCTGGCCTTGAATGTCTTCATGGGTGGGGCTGCCACCACCTCTCTAGGCAACCCACTCCAGGAACTGGGCTTGCTGTTTTGCCAGCCTTTAAGTTACTGTGCTTCGCCTTCAGTAGTACCAGTTCCTTTCTTTACAGAAGCCTTCTTCCTTTTGACACTACTCTTCAGACTAATCTTGCTCTGAGTTGCTGAACAGTCCTGTCTCGGTGAACGCACAACAGAGTCATCTTACGGATTTGGGGTGGTTATAGCAACCAGCAACGGGTAAAACCACGACTGTTGACACAACATCTGGGGCTTCTGTGCAATGGAGACAGGTTGCTGAGATTTCACTCCCTGCAATGCAATTAATGAACATCTGCTTTATGGGGACATTTCCAACATCCTCTGCTAGATAACAGGGACGTTTAGAAGATGTTCTCTTTATGCCTGCGCTCAGCCAAGGTGCAAGCGCTGTTTTCAGAGGTCAGGTCCGATGGGAAATGCTTCCCTTGGTTTTTATGGTGGTATCTACAGGTGTTCCCTGTCAAAGAAGAGATCAGGAAAGGCACCAAAATCACGACTGCCTTTCATTCTTCCCACTCTAAACCAGCTGAATCAAGGCTGCTGACTGGGTATACACCTCCATATCGTTACTAGGAGAGAAGTCACATGTCAGAAATGATGCCAGTTTCCCTGTTGAATGAGGACTGGGTGTGCTCCTAGGTCTTGTGTTGGAGGAAAGTACCCTCTGGGCAAAACCCAGGAAACCTGTGCGGTACAGAAAGTCACGCGAGCTGACTGCACTGGTTCTCTCTGGCCTAGCTGGGTTTTAAATGGTTTTGTTTTATGGTAATGGGGAATTTGGCACCTTTGCTCCTCTTAAGCTCAATAGACACAGAGCATTACCCCCGCAGCCAAAACTTGTGATTCTACTACCACACTGAGATTCAGCAGATAAAAACCTGGACTTCTTTGTTCCCAGTGAAACGGAGTAAACAGTGTTGCTTCATTTTTGTGTTGAGCCAGCCCAAAATGGTGTGGAGCAGTCTTTTTTCCCACCCCTACAGCTGTTTATCCCTTTAACCAGTTGTTTTCCGTTGTAAACCTATTTTTAAACGAAGCGGTGGTTCAAGACTAATAACCACAGTTTTATCCTTCATATTTCAGAATCAAATAGACTTTTAGTTTAAAAATTAAACACCAAATT
This sequence comes from Phoeniculus purpureus, assembly GCA_028565055.1. Lineage (NCBI taxonomy): Eukaryota > Metazoa > Chordata > Aves > Bucerotiformes > Phoeniculidae > Phoeniculus > Phoeniculus purpureus. The sequence goes on from JAOXOE010000698.1 coordinate 512,762, forward strand.
CCACCCTTCCCCTGAAAATTTTTGTTGAAGGTCTCATTCATTGCAAATAAATAGAAAAAGCTCCAAACCTGTTTTGCTCATAGTTTAAATATGCAGCTGCTTAAGCACTTGCACCCTAATTTGGCAGGGAGGAGCGTTAACGAGAGCTTACCCAGCTCTACTGTTTTTGGGATTGCTTGTGCATTTGATATAAAAACCAGCCATCCTGTTGCTTCAGCGTGGAGCAGCTAGGGGTTTGCTGTTGCATTCGATGCGAGGTTTTTCCCTGTGCACAGTGCCACGTAGAATACTCGCTGTGGAACATTCATCTTGTGAGCCTTGCCTGTGTCTCTCCTGCTGAAAACCAGGCTGAGCCTTTTCTTCTGACAATATTTGTAATGGGAAAATCTATTTCAGTCAGTAAATGATATTGCTGCTAATAGCCTGGTCTGCAATCTAGTAAAACCCCGAAGCATATGGATAATATCTGTTGAAGATAATTGAGCTGCTGGCATCACTGGAATTACATATGCTTAAAGACCAGATATTGGGAGCTTAGGCAGCTCCATTGACTTGACTGGCCCGTGGGATCCTCTCAGGATGGGGTCTAGGGGACCATATCACATTTTGCCAGATCTCGTTCAGTGCCTATTGTGGGAGTTTGAGAAACCACTTTTGGGCTGGTGAGTGTAGTTCAGCCTGACAGAGACATGGGTAACTTCTTATGAGAAGTCGTTAAGTCATTAAAACTAAGTAATTCTCTAGCAGCTCTGATTGTTCAGTGCAGCTCCAGCCACTCACAGCTGCCCAGATGCTTCTGGTAGAACCTAATGATGCTATGTCCTTCATCGATACCACTGTGGGACACATTCAAGTCTAAAGTCAAGGTGGGCCATAAGGAAGAGGGAAACCTACTTCTCTTTGAATCACTGATGTTATCATCTGTCAAAACTGGTGCCTGTTTCTTCATACGGAAGAGAGTGGCCGAAAAACAGGGACAACACATTGGGAACCACTTTTGTAAGTATTTGCTCTGTCCTAGAGAAATCAAATTCTGTGTGTGAGCAGACTGGGTCAGGTGCCCTGGCATTGCTGCAAGTGGCAAGCTAAGCCAAAAGACATGTGGGATGGAGATGGCCTGGAGAGTGTTGATGTGACGAGGGATGATCATGAGATTCTTTTTTTTTTTTGTAGCAGAGAGCTGAAGTCCAGGTCTTGCAATTAATATCCTTTCAGGACAGATTTATTCTGATCTTTTAGACAGGCTTACCTTATAAGTGACGGTGCAGTGCTTCCTGTCTTTAAAGTAACTACCTCATACCTTCCGAGCCAAAAAGACGCGATTTTTCAAGGCAGAACAGCTAGTTGGGCACATTCCTTTGACAGACATTGGGACTTTGTGTGCTTTGTAGAGGTTTACCTTTGAAAAGCTTCCCAGAGTGTTTACAAATTACATATGTGTCACTGCACTCCTGTGAGCTTGTTGGTTACAATCTGATGGGTGACTTACCAAAGCAAGACTGGAGTTGACTGTTCTTTAAGAGTTGGTGGGTCTGGCTTTCCCTGGACCGCTCGTCTTCAGTGGTTGCAGTGACGGAAAGACCAGCAAATTCAATTTTTCTGGTCACTAGCAATGGCTTCCCATGTTCTTGTAGAGTGGCCTCCAAAAACAAGACCCAAATAGGTTCAGGAGTGCAGTGTAGCTAGTTAAGTTAAGCTGACATGGCTTTTCCCACTTAAAAATGATGAGTGTGATGCTGATAGGTGTGTGGTGGGGCGTGAAGTTGATGACATCTTCAGGCACAGAGATCATACTTACCTATCAGGTACGCTTCTGCTTTGGGACATTACCCCACAGTAGAAGATTTATTCCAATGGCTTTAACTTTCCTACCCTATCAGAACTTCTCTTTATCCTCACTGTATATCACCTTGGCATTTTCCTTGACTGAACTCTGCTCTCGCTTCTCTTTTTAGTGCGTCTGCAAATCTCTCTGTCACTACCTTTCCTCTGTCTCCCAACTCATTACTACGGTACTTAATAAAAGGTGTAGTAAAGTCATCGTTGGGATTTTAGGTTCTCCAAAGAGAACATCTTCAGGACTCAAGCGCTGCTTGCATGTCAGTAGAGGTGGTGTAAGCGGGGGTAATTCTGTGTCAGCTAATCAAAACGGACGCGTGGAAAAAATGAGGTTCTGCCTATAATCCATCACACTGTACGGGTTATGCATCACGGCAACCCTCTCCGTGCAGCACCCAGTACAGTCCACTGTGTGATATAGAGAGCTGCAGTGGTTCATATTAGAGACATTTTCCAGTCGTTTAATTGAATTCCAAAATGTCACAGTAATTCAGGCTCTACTTCACTTACACCTGTCCAAATCTGTTTACGGTGTCTTGATGTAATTTTGTCCATTACGAACTGCTTTAAATGACCCAAAAAGGGGATTTGTTTCCCCTTTCAGTTCCCTGAAAGCTTTGCAGAAGTTAATAAAGCGAGTTCTTTATGTTGTTTGTGCAGCAGGCAGAATCTTCGTTGCACAGTATCTTGCTTAGTGATGAATTTATTTCAGTGTGAGGGGGGTGTAATGTTGTGGCCGTTACCAAATGACACAAATAGGACTTCTGAATGTGTTCTGAGGAAATTTCTCTTGCTGATTTTTATTTAGGACCCCATTCAGGGAAATGTACCTGGTGTAAAGGACTTGCAGTTAAGGGGCTGGTTCAAAAGGAGGTGACTAAGGTTTGGCTTCAGATCATATTTTGGACGGGAAGGTGAAGCAAGGCTTTCATAGCCACAGAGGGCCACCTTGAAAGGCGGAAAGACCATAGTTCATGTTTGAGATTGGTCTCAGGGGTTGGAGTTCTTTGGAGGCCAAGAATGGGAAGAAGATGACTTGAACGATCTGTTAGCTGTTTTATGTGAGCTCCACTCTATATTCTCACAACTTCTTCCAGTAGAGTTGGGAATATAGATTGATGTATGCTGCATGGAGTAAACATAGACACATTAGATATGGCCATCATGACTGCAGCACCCTCAGATTATTTTTTCCTAATTCCTCCCCTCCTTCTGCTTAACTCCTCCTCTTCCTTCTACTTCCTCCCCTTTTTCTGCTTACTCATCCTTTTCCTTCTGCTTCCTCCCCTCCTTCTGCTTAACTCATCCTTTTCCTTCTGCTTCCTCCCCTCCTTCTGCTTAACTCCTCCTCTTCCTTCAGGGTGACAGAGCACTGGAACAGGCTGCCCAGGGGAGTTTTGGAGTCTCCTTCACTGGAGACTTTTAAAACCCACCTGGGTGTGTTCCTGTGCAACTTGGTCTTGGTGACACTGCTGTGGTGGGGGAATTGGACTAGATGACCTTTCGAGGTCCCTTCCAATCCCTAATGATTCCATGATTCTATGATCTGTTGGAACTTCATAGCTGTAAGTTTATGAATACTAACAAATACTATTTTGAGATTGAGTGCTCATTGGTAGTGAATGAACTGTTTCGTGATTATTAATGACCCCTGAAGTTGCTACTGCTGTCTAATTATACTAAATGTGTTTTTCAAGGTCCAGGAATCCACATAAATCAATAAAAAGAACTGACCCTGAAAAAGGAAGTGGAAGTACTTAATACCCTGCTTGACTAGACATTACTAATGGCTACTAGAGTCCTCTGTACGTTTTCTGGTTTCATTTTCTTGGGTGCTTAAGGAGACTTTCTGTTACAAGGCAGTGCTGAATAGCTGGTGGGCTTTGGTAACCTACCTAATAGTTATTTTTTAATTGTACAAGCAATAGCCAAGAACTGTCCCTATATAATTGCTGTGGGGCTACAGAATTTTCCCTGCAGTGAGTTTTAATTATTCTGTGCTAATGAAGCAACTGATGCCTACTGCGAAAGATTTTCCCTTTGGAGCAATGTGAGCAAAGGTGCATACAGAAATTCCATAACATGTGCGTGAAAGCATCCCTTTTCATCTCTTGTGCTAATTTCATGTCCCCCTGTTCAGCTGGCAGAATGAATAAATAGAACTCCTACTGCCGGATGCGGCGTGATTTGAAGGCGTAATATTAATCTTTTGCCATTAAGATAAAAAAGGCAACGTGGTGGTTTTGGTTTTGTTGGATCCTCTCTTTATAGTAAAGACTGTAGCCTATTAGAATCATGGAATTGTAGAGTCTTTCAGGTTGGAAAAGACCTTTAAGCTCATTGAGTCCAACCATTATGGAGTCTCCTTCACCGGAGACGTTTAAGACCTGCCTGGATGTGTTCCTGTGTGGCTTGGTCTAGGTGATCCTGTTGTGGCAGGGGGCTTGGACTAGATGATCTTTTGAGGTCCCTTCCAATCCCTAATGATTCTATGATTACCCCAACCGTCCCAAGGCCACCACTAAACCCGGTCTTTAAGTTCCAGAACTTTACAACTTCTAAATACATCCAGGGATGGTGATTCAACCCCCAGTCTGGGCAGCCTGTTTGGAGGGCTGAGGATCCTGTCAATTAAGAAGCTTTCCTCGTGGGCAACCTGACATTCTCCAGCACAGCTTGAGGCTGTTGGGTAAAAAATGAGGTGCTCAGTTGTGTCTGTGCTGGAAAAAGGTTTGGTCAGAAGAAAACAATCATTGAGAGAAGCAGAAAGACTTTACAGTCAACTTGAAAAATATTTTTTCAATTGTTTTTTTGGTTTTTTTTCTTAATTTTTATGATTTAAAAATAAAACGGGTGATGTAGTGGAACTCACCTAAGCATGCAGCTCCAGGTTGAGTAAAGGACAGTAGGTGCCTCAAGGTTGTACCTGCATCTCTGTCTCCTGCTGCTGCAAAGTCAGAGAGAGTTTATATCTTTCAATTCCTTTTAATCCAGGTCTAATGCTACTTTAATGAAAGAAGCCACATTTTGAGTGAAGGCCAAGCTATAGTGAATAGCCCTATGGTGCTGGACTTTTTTATACTTGGGAGGCTTGTGCTTTGCCTGGCTGGTACACAGGAAAAAATTGTGGGTCAGTCTGGATTGGAAAGGACCTTTAAAGATCAACCCTCCTGCAGTGAGCAGGGACATCTTGTACTAGGTCAGGTTGCTCAGAGCCTCGTCCAACCTGGCCTTGAGCAGTTAGCAGTTGCAGTGGAATTAGAAAGTGCAAAGGGTAGAGGGGAAGGGCAAAAGGAGCAGAAACTGAAGAGGAATATTTTCTCTGGGAAGTGTGTTTGTAAGCCTGTCGACTAGATTGTTGCCACTTCTTGCAGTGTGTTGCCCATTAAAATTGGTGACGTGACATTGTTGGAAAGGAGGAAATTTGAGGAAAAAAATCATCTATAAAATTGGATGCAATGCAATTTCTATTCAAAATTCATAGTAAAACTAGATTTGCCTTTTTTGTTTTCTCTGGACCTACGTAGACTTTTCGATGGCGGCGCCAGAGGTAAAAGAGATTTTCGGATGAAACGTTCATTAAGTTAAGATCTCGGCTTTTGTCTGCAAGAAGTGTCACTGTAAGAACTGAATCGACGTTAGTCATTTCAAATAGTGGTTTGGAGGGTGAGATTTCTGCCTCTCGGCTGAAGGTGCACGTTATGGAAGCAAAGCTGGGCAGACAGATAATTGATTGGATAATTGCAGCACTAATAGGGCTGTTGCTCAGCATCAAAGCAATCGAAGTGTAACTTTGGAAGAGGAAAGTTCTGTAGGAAAGGTATCAGCTGGCATGGAGGCACTAGAAAACTGTCCAGGGGTTTAAATTCTTTGCTTACGGGGAACACAAAGACTGAGCTAAGGTTTGGTTGCAGGGTGAATTTTCTGTAGAGGAGCTCTCGGTATCAGAGAGTCAATTTCTTTTCTTAAGCCACCTGAAGTCAGCAGGAGAATGTTTGTTTTGGTATCAGTCGTTTGCTCTGACTCGTCAGTCACGGAGATTGGGACTAGCAGAGGTCTTCATGAGTGCAAAGCCCTGCCCTGGGCTGCAGACCCCAAGCAGCCATCCAGGCTGAACCTGCATGGCTGTGGGCAGCTGTGTGGGATAGTCCCTGGGCTCAGGGGGCCCTGAGAGGAGTCGCCAGCATTTGAGGTGGTGTGAATAAGGACACAGCCAGAAGGTCAAGGTGGAGGCTCACCCCTCTGCTCAGCCCTCCTTAGCTCACATCTAGGCACTTTACCCAGTTTTGGACGTCAACACTGATGAGCTGAAGCAAAGCCAGCAGAGGACCTCAGGAAGTGGTGGACAAGGATTGAAAGAGAAGTTGTGCAGCCCAGAGGTAAGAGGAAATTTTTTTCCCATGAGGATGCTCAGGCAGTGACAAGGGCTGGCCAGAGAGGTTCTGCTATCTGCTTCTTCCATTTTTCATGTTCTGGCTGAATCAAGCCCTGAGCAATCTGGTCTGATGCCAAAAGCTGCCCTGGCCTCGAGCAGAAGGTTGGATCAGAACCCTCCTGAGGTCCTGAGTTGTGTCTAGTGATCCTTGAGGAAAAAATGTGCTGAGTACTGAGACAGAAACTGATTTTAATTAACTTCAGTCACTCAAGGTGAGAGAAATTCAGAGAAAGACCCAAACCGGAGGTAGATTTATTTTGCACTAAGAAAACCCCCAAACCTAAATAATAAAGAAATTAATAATTTTTTTAAAAGTCACTTAACAGACATCTGCACCCCCAGGTATTAGAGACGGTCAGACGTGCAGCTATCCCCAGTTCTGATCCACCTGAGGATGTGGTGGTTGTGAACACGTTGCTGTGACCATCCAATCTGATCTGATCTGACGGAGTGTCCTGAAGTCAGGAGCTGCTGCAGTCTGATCAGAGTCCGTGCCCCAGTCTGCTGCCAGCTACACGTGAAAGTACTCATCCAGCAGTGAGCTGTTGGAAACAGGAGGATGTGCTGCCTTCCACTTAAGATTGTCCCTATGACCAGAGTGAAATTACATGGAAAAAAATATCGGTGTGAATTATCTCTGGCTCGGCCCGTTTTTATCTCTTCAGATTACAGCTCTGTCATTTCTATAGGTTTTTAATTCAATTATCTGCAGCTCCAGTTAACTGGGAACTCTTGGTCCGTGCAAAGGTACAGGACAAATATTGTCTTTTGGCAGCTCAGCCTCATCTCTCCTTGTCCTGACAAAGTGCTTAAAGAAACTACAGGTTTCAAACAGGCTCATTTGTCTTGTACATTGCTTCAAGATAGCTCTGGGCAAGTCCACAACAATGATTTCCAGATTTGCCACTTTATTTCTTTATTCTTCTTTCCCTTCCCCATCTTAGCTGTGTTCACCCTTACAGGAACACGCAGGCGTAAACTTAGGTAAGTTTATCGGGTATGTTATGTGTTTTTGCTATGTATGTGTAGTACTTTATAGAGAGAGCATGTTAAAACGCATCCCCAATACTACATTAATAGAACGTATTAATACAAAATATTAATATAACATATTAATATACTGTATATTGTATTGTCAATATAATATATTCATATAATATATTAAGTCCTGTGTGACTTGGTCTAGATTGACTTGGGATTGGACTAGAAGATCTATCAAGGTCCCTTCCAATCCCCAGTGTTCTGTGATTCTTGCTAATCTCCAAATGTTTAATGTATTTGTTGGTTTTTGATGCAGTTAGGAGAGTGGTGTTGCTGCTGTTGACACTTGGGGGTAGCTCCCTAGTCCACGGCAGCAGCAGAGCTGTTTGGAGAACCGATCCCATGGTGTAATCCCATTCATTCATGAGGACAGCACAAAATGTTCTGCCTTCGAACACAGGTAGACTAAAATGGGGGGAGACATCACGTTTTGCTCACCAGACTGTCTCTTGCAGCCGGTGCTGTGTAGGTAGGCTCTGCTTTGTTCTGCTTTTTCCCCTGGGGTCCTGTTTCCCAGGCCACCTCTATGGTGTCTGTCGATGCTCAGCTCTTTCCTCGCAGCCCCCACTGCCTGTGCAGAGCTCCATACTCTGTTACCTTTGTTGCACAGTTCTCAGCACAGGTCCTTTAGCTCCCATCAGCTTCATTTTGAGTGTTGCTCTCCTTTCTGCAGAGAAGCTTAACTTAGCATGGCAAAAAGCAACGGCTCCCCTGAGTGTCTGTGGGGCCTTACCGACATCCCTTCCTTCACTTGTGATAAAATAAGGACTATTCAAATTAAAGTGTGAAAGATCTGATAACAGTATGTATCTTATTAAATGAAATGCACCTCCTGATAGCTGCCTGAGCCCAATATTAATGACGTATGAAATACATCTTTGCCTTTTCCTAGTTTAGAGCATGACCTAGTCATAGAGTCACAGAATCGAGACTGGTTGAGGCTGGAAGGGACCTCAGAGATCGTCCAGTCCCAGTGCCCTGCCATGGGCAGGGACACCTCTCACCAGACCAGGTTTCCCAGAGCCCCATCCAGCCTGACATTGAACACTTCCAGGAATGGGGCAGCCACAGCCTCCCTGGGCAACCTGTTCCAGTGCCTCAGCACCCTCACAGGGAGGAATTTCTTCCTAAGATCTAATCTAAATCTCCCCTCTTTTAGCTTGAAACCATCTTCCTTGTCCTAGCTCTACAGTCCCTCATAAAATGTCAAGGAACATGCTAAGGGATCTTCTTCCTTTCCTCCCTGCCACTGCCTGTGCAGGGTCTAGTCCTGTGCATTGAAAACCATTTAGAATCCAGCTGTGTGCCAGCTTTGCAGGGCTGGGAAGGCAGTGCAGTATTTCCATCCTCCAGCCGTAAAATGACGGTGAGGGTCAACAGGCTTCTGAGCATGACACGCTCCAAATTGGTCTACTTGATGGGATGAATTTTGGAGCGTCTTCCCCCTCCCCACCCAGCGTAACGGCTGTCGTTTCCTGGAAAGGGCACGTTTGATCACATATCTGTTACTCTCCTGCTGAACAGGGCTTGCAAATTGCTAATGATTCTGGCAAAAGGACTTTGATTTTGTGCCAGTGGGAGATTTCAGGTTAATTAAATAGTCTTGTTGCTTTTGTGTTTCACCGACTAACTGCTCTTGGCTGAGACCTAGAAACTTACAACATGAAGCCCTAATACTGTTGTGACCTGAACGTCATCAGGCCAAGCAAGAGTCCCCTAAGTGTCTGAGCAAGTTCTGAAGCCAATTTTAATAAGCTTTAAGGCTGCACTAGGACAACAGTTTGTCCAGGCAGGGAAAGAAACCCCTTGATGCCTACAACCATTCTCAGGCTTTAAGCAGACATAGAAAAAAGCAAGAAGAGCAGCAACAACCCACTGCAGAAGCACACACCATCTGCATCACCATCCAAGGTCTCACCAGTGGTGGGAAGTGAACAAAAGAGAAAGGCCAGGAAATCCCTGAGTGGAAGGTCAAAAAGTCCAGAGCAAGGTTTTACCTGCAGGCAGGAGGCACTTGATCTTCTGCAGAGGAGGTGAGAGCTGTGGGAGGAAAAAAACCTGATGTACATGGTGTGGCCAGAGGACCTGCAGTCAGATCCAGTCCTACCCATGTGTTGTCAGTGTCCTTTGTTGCAGTTTGGCTCTTGATTATGAGATAAGGCTCAAACACACCGTGCAGATAACTCATTGTGTTATACACGGTGACTCTGTGGGGATGGAGGTGGTCACGGAACTCATACGATGAAGCGCCACTTCTCAGTGGTTGCAACCAGAAAGAAGAAGGGTCATAACTGGACTTTCTGGGAGCCACATTTGCACAGGGGAAAATGTGGAGCAAATGAGACAGAAAAAGCCTTTGGGAGAGCAAATATTGATTTATGTTTTTCTGGGGCACCTGTGAAGCAGCTCAGTGAAATGACTGCAGAATATAAGAAAGGTGATCCAAATTTACCCCAAAGGACCTCTGTCTGTGACGGCTGCCAACGACGTTATTTTATCCTAATTCAGCCAAATCATGTTGTAATTAAAAAAAAAAAAAATCAGGAATTTTAGCTTACTGACATAAGTGATCCGAGTGTTGTTCTGAGAAATGCCGATGAAGAGAGAGGATTTGACTGGAAAAGATAAGTGAAGGAAAGGCTGAGGGAGCTGGGTCTCTTGGGCTTGGAGGAGACTCAAGGGTGACCTCATTAATGTCTATAAAGAGGTGAAGGGTGGGTATTAGGAGGAGGGAGCCAGGCTCTTCTCAGTGTCATCTGGTAATAGGACGAGGGGCAATGGCTGTCAGCTGGAACACAGGAGGTTCCACATAAATATGAGAAGGAACTTCTTCCCAGTGAAGGTGACAGAGCAGTGGAAGGGACTGCCCATGGGGGTTGTGGAGTCTCCTTCTTTGGAGACATTTAAAACCCTCCTGGAGATGTTCCTGTGTGACTTGGTCTAGGTGATCCTGCCCTGGTTGGAAGGTTGTACTAGATGATCTTAGATTCATAGAATCATTAGGGCTTGGAAGGGACCTCAAAAGATCATCCAGTCCAATCCCCGTGCCACAACAGGATCACCCAGACCAAGTCACACAGGAACACACCCATATTGTTTTCTAGAAGCTCTAAGCACCTGCAACACAGGCTTTAAGATGAAAGTACCTTCCCCACCGTAAGTCACTACCGCATCATAGAATCAGTCAGGGCTGGAAGGGACCGCAGGATCATCCAGTTCCAGCCCCCCTGCCATGGGCAGGGACACCCCACCCTAGATCAGGGTGGTCAGAGCCTCATCCAGCCCATCCTTAAACACCTCCAAGGACGGGGCCTCAACCACCTCCCTGGGCAACCCATTCCAGGCTCTCACCCATTCTCATGGGGAAGAATTTCCTCCGCACATCCAGTCTAAATCTACCCAGCTCCAGCTTTGCTCCATTGCCCCTAGTCCTTTCTCTACCTGATATCCTAAAAAGTCTTTTGAGGTCCCGTCCAACCCTAATGTTCTGTGATTCTGTGAAATTCAAGAGATATCCCTGGTGAGCAAACCTTGTTCCACCTTTTCCAGTGCTAGGCTGACAATACCAGCAGTCTGTGTCCTATTCCAGTTTTGTAGGCTTTTTGCTTATAATGAGAAGAGAGATGGGAATGGCTCAGAAACAAAAAGTTTTCACACTGGTTCTTTCATCAGCTTTCTTGCTGTTGCCCAGCTAATGTCCATGGTGTAGACCTCTGCCAGCTCTTCACTTGTCTGCTTAGCTAAGTCCTTCTATTAGTGTCTATTTGTTGGCACAGAAGCTGCTCCCCATGAAGTTGGTGAGCAGAGCAAGAGGTTCTATTGCTCTTTTTCTGAAGGGTTTCACAGAATCACAGAACATTAAGGATTGGAAGGGACCTTGATAGATCATCTAGAGGGTTTGCAGCATTAAGACCTGCCATGCCTGACTGCTCATTAATATTGGATCTTTAGGGCAGCACGGCCCCTGGCTGGCAGGTGAAAAAATTGTTGGAGGTTCCCGCTGAAGCTGCAGCCAAGAAATGGACAGGGACAGGTGGAGGTCTGTAAATAAGGACACTTGGAGTCTGCCTGCGTGGTGCAGAAGCCATTCCCAGCCAAGGAGCGAGCTGAGCCCATGCATGTGTTGTCCCTGCAGCAAGCAGCAGGCAACTGTGTCTTGTCCTGATGTTGTCTGCTGTGATCAGAAGGAGACAATTTGTTTGGCTCTTGCTGGAGAAGTTTGCAGAATATGTAAAGGCCCTGAGGCTGGGCAATTTCTGACCGTTGCCATTTGTGCAAGTTCATTGCCATTTCCAGTTCTCATCCACCCACCTTGTTTAGCAGCGCTTCAGCACAGAGCATCCCTCTTCTCAGCAAGATTTGCTCCTAAATCTGCTCACTTAGAAAAATCATATCTAGGGCTGACCTTCAGAAAACTAGGTGATCCTGCTGTGGCAGGGGGATTGGACTAGGGGATCTTTTGAGGTCCCTTCCACTCCCTAATATTCTGTGATTCTGTGATTTACAGACTGTCTGAATGTGCCATTCTTGCATTTAGTTAGCTCAAGGTGGACTAAAGTGTCTGCAATCCCCATCCTTTTTCATTTTGTTGTTGTAGTAGCAATTCTTGTCTTTTATCTGGCATCTGCATTAACATTCTCACTTCATACTTCTGTCCTTTGGCATCTACCTCAGCTAATTATTGAATCTGAAGATTGAATCTTTGGATTTCAAGCACAGAACAGTCCAGGACTGGTTTGGCTTTGATGTCTGCTATGTGAAAACATCTCTTTTGGTTCAAAACAACTTACTGGCCGTTTCAATTTGATGGCGTTCTGTTGGGGTTTGGTTTCGTTTCTTCTGTCCGTTGACGTCGATGACTGCATGCAGCACACGACAGTGACAAACTCAACCTGATCTGTGTAATGGGCTCAGTAGGTGCATTTGGCCGATATTATCAATCTGAATTTTGATTCGGGCACATTAACGAGCTGCGTGTCTTTGCTCTGTTGTAGACAGCGTCGTTTGTCGTGTCACAGATCATTTTGTGCATAACCCGAGTGATTACTGCAGACGTGGGATCGATGAAGTGTTCTCCTTACATCGGCACACTTGATTTTCCTCGTGTCTTAATGGGAGTAAAGTTTTGGTCGGGCAGTCTCAGAGGACGTTCATACTGAACGGACACTGGAATGTCCTTACAACGTAAGGACGTTGGAGAGGTCTGTCCTTTGCCAGGAGTTAACTACCTAGCAAGAGACACTTCTTCAGAAAAGGAGCTGGGAATTGCAGTGGATTGTGCTTGGATTTGGATCTGCAAATGCCACGTGTAGATGTTGAACTAGGAGACTTATTCGTAAGTGGAATAAGACTTTACCCCATTTAATGGCAGTTATTGAGCACCAGGCTTCAAGAGTGATGAGAGCTAATCAGAGGGAGTCCAGAGGCAGAGAACGATAGCACAGGTTTAGAAATCTTGACCTACAAGGAAAGATTGAGATAATTGTGGTAGCTGACTTTTGAGGAATAAGGGCACGAGGGAGATGTGATCATCCACTCTTCCAGTATGTCTGCTGCTGCTGAGGAGTTTCTTCGCCACACCAGGGCAAAAGGTTAATTGGCTTGGATGGTAGCAGGGGAAATTTAGGCTAATCATCAGGATAAATTAGGCTTATCAGAAGATATCTACTGGTTTGAAATAGGTATTGGAATAAACTGTCTGAAGAGGTTCCAGAATCTCTGTCACCAGATGCTTTTAACACCAAGATCTGCATGTGTATCCAAGAGGAATGCTGCAGAGGTACAGGTGGTCCCCTGGGGCACAGAGAAATGATGCTGTAGCCTTTCTTCAGTGTTTCCACGCATCTCATTCTACAACTAATCCGTGACATTTTGGACATACAAACACAGAACCACAGAACATTAGGGATTGGAAGGGACCTTGAAAGGTCATCTAGTCCAATCCCCCTGCCATAGCAGGATCCCCTAGACCCAGTCACACCTAACGGTTCTGTGATTTGAACGTGGCTTTTCACTCTTTTCTCCCCAATTCTGACATGTGGCTTTTCTTTGTGCTGTCTAAACTTTGCTTGGAGATTGCTTCACTTCAATAACATTCCTGGTGGCCTTTACAGAGCAAGGCTTTCTCTGGCCACGGGCTGCTTGTGAAGAATGGAGACAACGTAGTTCAGAGTTTTCGAGGTGGGGGCTCTGTCTCTGTCCATCTTCATCCTGTATTGTCGTCGCTTCCGTAATAAAATGATTACATGCAGATTTAGTGAAGACTCAATCGTGCATAAGTTTCCCCATTGCTATCTTTATGAAAAAGAGTTTTACTTAAATCATAAAGTCAAACTCATCTGACAGCGAGGAGCTGTATTGTGATGGCAGCAAACAGTATGTTAATGCCTCCTGGTTATTTATAGGTTACCAAGTGATTTGGAATATCTTTGTCTTTTTTTTCCTGATTAAAATTGTCTTCCTCTGAGCACAGAAATAAAATACTCAGTGGGAATAACGAATCCTCTGATGACATGGAAGCCCTATTAAACAACTTCGATAACCGCTAGAAACATAAATGGAATATAGGAGATACATTCCCTTGCAAAAGCCAACTGGAGGGAGGTTTTTGATACCATTTGTCAAATCTATCTTGTTTCTGAAGCGTGATGTAAGTTAATATTGATTGCCGTTTTAAAGCTTGGCTTGTCGGCTTCTTTGTTCCACTAAGCTGCCAGCACTGTCATTCTCGAGGTTTATTTTTTCCAGTGTTCGCAGATCACTGAGGCTGCTGGAGCATGTTAGGCTGGTAGTGGTAAAACTAACTGATAAACAAAAGCTATCAAATATCAGCAAGGGAGGATGAAGTGGAACAGTAAAACCCTGTAAAACCCCATGCCCAGGCTGTGAACATATTAAGAGTATGAATGAAAACTTGAATATCTGTCATAAACAGCACTGATCTGCCCGTGGCATTAATTCTTTCTCCAATAAACGAGTGATGAGGAATCTCTGACAAGTAATTGAATTTGGATTTTGCTCTCTGACTAGTGGAACGGAAACCCACGAGTAAATAGCTGGGGGTGATGCTGGAAATGTTGCAGCCCTGAATATGGACCTGCAGATGGGCAGGAACTGGAGTTCCTCCTTCTCAGCCCTTCTTCATGGGTGAAATAAAGTATTCACCGATAAAACCATCTCTGCCTCATGCTGTCAGATGTCTTGATATGCTCAACACACTCCCACGAAAGGTTCAAAATGCCGTTGTTCTGCCAACTTGTTGTTTTTCAGGGGAAGGTTATTCAGCTGGAAAATTTCTTGGCTGCCAGAACCTCGGAAGGTCAAGCAGCAGCAGCACATCACTCTCTGGCCAGTCCTCAGCCTCCTTCCTCCCCACGTTCTGTTCTGGGGGGTTTTTTTTCATCTACCGGGAGTACTTGCTTCTTCTACAGGTAGGATACAGGAACGCTCCTCTTGCCTGGGCGATGTGAGGGCTTTATTAGTGCGGGTACTTCACGTTGTCTGCTGATTAATGGGCAAACAACCCTAAGCTCCATATGGATGCAAACTTTCTATTACTTCGCTGCCCTCCGAGGAACATCATCGTAAATGAAAAATATCACAACGTGATCCGTGTGTGCATACAATGATTTATTTTAAAGGTGCAGTGTATTAACAGTGCTTCCACCCCTGTGCTCTTTGCTTGACGGAGAGGAATCGCTATCTCAGCAGATGGTCCTGCGAATGCAATTTGCGCTTGCTTCGCGAGGTGACACGAAGCTCCAATCTGTATCCTTGTCCCCCCGAGTTGTCTTGTTAAAGCGGATTTGGGCTGCAGGAGCTGATCTGCAGCAGCCAGATGCAGCACTGGGATGATTAAACGTACTGTAAAAATACGGAGGACTTCTCCTGCTTGAGGGAACTTTTAAACAGCCCGCCCCATCGCTCGCTCTGCGTGCTTAATCCTGTTTAAATAACGACATGTCAGATTTGCCCAGTCATCAGCTAGCAGGTGTCCCTACTGAGATTTTCAGCCTTCAGTTTCCCTGCATCTCGGTGCAAGGATCCTTCCCAAATATTGACGTTTAATTTTCAAGGTTACTGATGATGTGCTCAGACCCAGGAGTTGTTCAGGCTACCCGAGGGAAAGAGGCTCATTAAGAAGATGGATGCATTTATCAGGCAAATCATCTTGCTGACTATATATTTTCGGTTTTGCCTCTGCCATATTAAGTTTTAATAAATCCATGTTTCCCTGCAGTTGCATAGGGAGACACCTGCGAGCTCTTGCCTTTTGGCTTCTCAAAGACGTAGCTGTAGTTGATGGTGCTTCCATGGCAGTCCGTACATATTGGCACCAAGCACCCTTCAATCTTAAGCTCCCAAAAGAATAACAATATTAATAAATCTGATTTAATGACAAGAAGGAACCTACAGAAAGAGTTGTAAGCCTTTATCTTGCCTGATCGTACCTTGCGTTGCACTTCTAGCTGCGGGTAAGTCAATTAGTCTGAGTATGTGGAGCTCTACATCCTATTGCTGATAGTGGTACTCAAGGCTGCAGAAGAAAGAAAGGGAGGGCAAAGCAGGATTGCTAGGTGAGACAGAATGACTTGTGCTGGCTGTTTGGCCCGTGACTAGATGATCTTTTGAAGTCCCTTCCAATCCCTAGTGATTCTATGACAGTGCTGGGCTATTTTTTTTATGCAATGTCACAACTTCTTTCGGGACACCTGGTTCATGATTTAATCATTCAGGTCATATGGGCTTCTATGGCTGAACTAAAAATAGATGCTGTGCTCGAGCCATTAGTCTAGCTGTGTATTTCCTAGGGAGCAAGAGCCCAGCAGTGCTGTGAAAAATGACATCAGTTTTCCAGTTTTACTTTGTTGCTTTTCGTTTTAAAGAGCAACTGAGCCAGTGCAAAAAAATGCAAATCAAACACAACCCAAACAAACAGCAAAAAAACCCCCCAACTCCCTTGCTTTGTGTAGCAAAGAATTTAAAGGCAGTCAACGCAGTAAGAAACTGGGAGGGTGGAAAAGTGGTGAAATCAAAGATGTTCCTATGGTGCTAGTAGCTGGAAAGCTGGATCTGGCAGCGTTTAAAGTGCTTGCTTGTAAACCTTTTGTCTGAGTCTCGAAAAGAAGGAAAAAAGTATTGAAGTGCTTTGTGTGGTTAAATTAAGCCCCAAATAGCTGTTTGATACATTTAACCGTTTGTTTGATACATTTAACCGTTTGTTTGATACATTTAACCGTTTGTTTGATACATTTAACCGTTTGTTTGATACATTT
>JAOXOE010000698.1:561511-577746 GCA_028565055.1 Phoeniculus purpureus
CCCTTTTGCTAGGAAACAACTAGAAATGCTACCTTTTGGTTTTTCCCTTCCCCCCCCCCCCCCCCATAAAAAACAATATAAATGTCTGAAAGAGTCTTTCTGCTGTACTGATCTGGAGCAAACCTGCAGTTGGTTTGGGCATCTTTTTGTCATGCATTTTAAGAAAATAAAACAGACCTGAAGTGACTTAGAGTTCATTGTCTTCACACAGTCGGCAGCTTTGAAAGATGCAAGTTGTTGTGCCCACTGCGTTCTCCTTGCAGACATCACCTGGATGATAACTTAGAAATCGGCTACCAGGAAAATGTTTTGATTAGAACTAAACCCACAAATCCTTTTAAGCCTAAGTAGTGTACCCTGATAGTTCTTGTAGTTACTTGTAACTGTACTGTTTGCTCTCCATTAGCCTCCTTCTGAGAAGAGAAACAGGGCTTTTAATAGAGCAGTTCATTTTACAGGACACTGCAAACCTGTAAAGATGAATGAAATAGCCCACCTATATAGAGTTAGGATTTCCTTCACAAGCTGCACTTACAGTCTGTCAGATACCCCTTTTAGGAGAGGAAAAAAGAGGCTTAGGTGTTACAGGACTTGTGTACAGACCCTTGCGTGAGAAATCATACTGTCAACAATGACATTAAAAGTCATTGAATCAGTTGCCAACCTTAATGATTTTATGGTTCAGATTCTGTTATTCACCACTACTTATCAGTATTGGTTTATGTAACAAGACCACAGTAATATCCATTCCTAATACATAGAAAGCAGCTCTACAGCTAGAAGTCGCTGAATCTTACAATGGACTTACTGGTTGCTGGCTAATATGATGATTAAGAACGAATAAGCTAATAGCTTTACGGGCAATTTGCTTTGGCAAAAGAAGGAAAACTGGACTAATAATAAACCAGCAACTCTTTCCCCATTATGCCACCAAAGCATGAAATGTCATTTCACCTATCGATTACCTCCTTCTGGTAAAAGTGCAGTTTGCAATGTACACTGGAGTAGGATAATCCCCTCTTTCTGGCATGAACAGAAAAATATATGATTTTCTCAGCATTCTTAGATAATAATCACAGAATCATAGAATCATTAGGGATTGGAAGGGACCTCAAACAATCATCCAGTCCTATCCCCCTGCCACAGCAGGACCACCTAGACCAAGTCACTCGGGAACACATCCAGGTGGGTTTTAAATGTCTCCAGAGAAGGAGACTCCACAACCTCCCTGGGCAGCCCCTTCCAGTGCTGTCACCCTCACTGTGAAGAAGTTCCTTCTGATATTTATGTGGAAGCTCCTATGTTCCAGCTAACACCCGTTGCCCCTTGTCCTATTCCTAGATGATGCTGAGAAGAGCCTAGCTCCATCCTCCTGACACCCACCCTTCACATATTATTTATAGCCATTAAACAAGGTCACCCCTCAGTCTCCTCCAAGCTAGAGACCCAGCTTTCTTAGAACACCTCCCTTATGAGGAAAGGCTAATAACTTAATCATCCTTGTTGCTCTACACTAGACTCCCTCTAGCAGCTCCATGTCCTCCTTGAGCTGAGTGGCCCAGAACTGGACACAATACTCTGCAAACAACAGTTGTCTGTCATCCCATGAAATATTTTTTCTTTTACTAATAATCCTGAGGCTTAGAACTGACTTACACAGTGCAGGGTCTTGGAAGTCTCCTGGGTTTGTCTTAGGATGAGTGGAATTAGGCTTTGTTAGTCCAAAGAAAGTTGCTTAGCTGTTGTTGCCTCAATTTGTTTTAGTTATACTTGAGTTTACAGAGAGAGAAACTAATCACTTTGCAGACTGCGTTTTCTGTGCCATGCAGAACACTCTGCTAATACCAACGAGAATGGTTATTACAGGACTAAAATCTCAAAACATTCAAGTAAATTTAACCCACCAGACAACTTTGAGTGCAGCAGACTTTCTAAAATTCAAATACCCACATAAGGAACAGTCCACCTATATGCTATAAACAGTGTTAAGGAAGACAGTCATGTAATACATGTAATGACATGTAATCTCATGATGGAACTTCTGTGTGTTAATGTTGGTGTGCCTTGTCCAGTTCAGGTTTTAGAGTTCATTTTTAATGAAATATAACAAGGGCAAGTGTAGAGTCTTGCATCTGGGCAAGGACAACCCCAGGTACCAGTTTAGACTGAGGACTCACCTGTTGGAAAGTTGGAAAGGAACTTAGCAGAAAGGGACTTGGGGGTTCTGGTAGACAGCAAGATGGTTAGGAGCCAGCAGTGTGCCCTTGTGGCCAGGAAGGCCAAGGGCATCCTGGCCTGGATTAGAAGTGGGGTGGTTAATAGATCAAGAGAGGTTCTCCTACCCCTCTACTCTGCCCTGGAGAGACAACATTTGGAGTGTTGTGTCCAGTTCTGGGCCCCTCAGTTCAAGAAGGACACAGAACCGCTGGAGAGTCCAGTGGAGAGCCACAAAGATGATGGAGTGGAGCATCTCCCTGCTGGGTGCTGGGTCTCTTTTAGCTTGGAGAAGAGGAGACTGAGGGGTGATGCCATTAACATCTAAGTATTTGAAGAGTGGGTGTCAGGAGGATGGAGCCAGGCTCTTCTCAGTGTCATCTAGTTACAGGAAAAGGGGCAATGGGTATGAGCTGGAACAGAGGAGGTTCCATATAAATACGAGAAGGAACTTCATGGTGAGGGTGACAGAGCACTAGAACAGGCTGCCCGGGGGTGTTGTGGAGTCTCCTTCTCTGGAGATGTTTAAAACCCACCTGGATGTGTTTGTGTGCGACTTGGTCTAGGTGATCCTGCTGTGTCAGGGGGATTGGACTAGATGATCTCTCGAGGTCCCTTCAAGTTCCTAATGTTTGTGATTACTTAGCTTGTCTTTTCATGCTGCTCCACTTGACAGGGTTTCTTTTTGTTCAGTGGGTTTTGAAAAATCCACTTATTCAGGGAAGTTCAAATGGGGTTTGTAAATGTATGTCGCTGGCAAGCTCTGACACGGTAGTTAAATGTGAGTGACTAAACCCAGTGATTTCAGAAATAATCTGTTTGTAATTCTTCAATCCTCTGCAATAAGCAAAGTATTTAATTTCCTTTCTCCCTCTAACCTCTTTGCCAATGGAAATCCGCATTAAAGGGCGAGTAAGAAGAATATTGACCTTTTCTCTTCAAGTAATGCCATCTAATTATGACACATTCTGACCACTTAATTGATTTATTGTGAGATAATTGGTCTCTGCAAGGATTAGGATGCATTTTGCTGCAGGTGAAATAATTCAATAACTGCAGTTTGCTTAAAGTGTGATACTTTAATTTCTCTGTCTAGGCTGAAATACAGACCTTAGACCCATGGACAAGCAGGAGGGGGTGTCTTACGAGAGGCTGAGTATGGCAATTGCAGCCCTTTGGGGTACTCAGAGCCACAACATATATTTAAGCTGTCAAAAAATACACCAGGCAATGGTGACTGCAGGCAAGTGGAAACTTTAATTAGCTGATCTTTAAAGTTGTATCTTATTTCCTGCAGAATAAGTTCTAATCCTTAAACTGTTTTGACATTTTTATGATGGAAACTGCGTTTTGTGTTTGCTGGCAGGGTAATCCAGATTTCATTTAAAATGATCATTTATATTTGCTCATTGTTCCTTTTGCTGAATTTAATTAGAGTGTTGCCAGGATTGGCTAAAGGCTGTTTTTTAGGAGGGAATTTGTAAGAACAAGCTGTAGCATACTGGAGAAATTATAACCTTGGGCTCTTTTAAATTAAATGGAAGTGAAGGGTAAGAATTAAAAGTGTGGTGCAAAAGTAATAATCTTACTTCACACATAGAAATTCATAAACTAAAATATTATGCGAGTCTTGTTAAAAGTTACAGCAGAGGAGTGCAGGATTATTACTACTTCTGCATCACTCTGTCCTTCAGCTGTTCAGTAACACAACTGAGCAATTTATGTTTGCAGAGAGGGTTGAATGGGGAATCTAGTAAGTGTTTGGAATGGCAAAACTTCTTTCTGTGGAAAAGCTGTTGCTAAGAGTCTTTTCAGAGTCACATTTGACAGCACTGTTAGCCTCTATAGAATACAATCATTAGGGATTGGAAGGGACCTCAAAAGATCATCTAGTCCAATCCTCCTAACACAACAGGATCACCTAGACCAAGTCACACAGGAACATATCCAGGCAGGTTTTGAACATCTCCAGTGAAGGAGACTCCACAACCCCCCTGGGCAGCCCCTTCCAGTGCTGTCACCCTCACTGTCAAGAAGTTCGTTTTGATATGGAACCTCCTATGTTTCAGCTGACACCCACTGCCCCTTGTCCTATCACTAGATGACACTGAGAAGAGTCTGGCTCCATCCTCCTGACACCCATCTTTCAAATATTTATTTTGCTATGTTACAGGACAACACTTGCCATTGCCAGTTAAATCCTGAATTTTATAGGCAAATCTCTGCTTTTACCCCCTGAGCAGTTCTTGTAAATTTTTTCTCCTTGTACTTACAATATAGAATCCAAATGTCTGCCAGGAACACTGAGTTATCTGAGTAAGTCAGTGTGCCATTCTCCTGACTTGACTCACTCAGTTGAATTTGATTTTGGAAATTTAAAGTAGACTGTCCTCAAGTCACTTGATACATGGTGCAATTAACTTGTTCTAGAAGGGATAGAAATGGAGCCGGCTTTAGGTGAAGAAAAATCTAGAAGTAACTTCCATCTCCTTTTTTTCCCCCATGACTTGGGGAAAAAATACCCATGTGTTTCAAAACATATTGCCTTGAGTATACAGAAAATTAATATAAAAATAAAGGTTTTTATATAATTTATATACTACATTTTATAGATGTATTAGCAAATATCAATACATGTTCCCGTTTCATGATGAATCTCAAGGAGAAACAATGCAATTACTTCATGGCCATGTTCTCAAATATCTGATGTTTTCCACTGCTTTTGAGATGATGATGATGATGTCTTTTCAGGCTGCAGATCCAGCAACATCTGCAATGCTGGGACTACACTTGGGAAACAGCCTCACAAACGTGAAAGAGGCTTTGTATTGCTGTAGCAAAGGCCAAGTCTTGGGTTTTCTGTGGGTTTGCCTTGGCCTGGACTCTTTTGATAACTTTCTAGCAGTCAAGTGCCACTTGTCTAAGCATTCTTGCTGTGAACTCTGGAAAGAACATGTAGACAAATCACTGCATAACAGAAGCCCTTGATGTCAACCAAGGGTGGAGAGGTTTGTTTTGGTGGGAGGGGGGGATTGAGAAGGAAACTTCTCTATAGTGAACATTGCATTTCTCCTGTCAAAGATGTTGTGATGATGATTGAGACTCCTATTTTTCTGGAGGAATATTGAATTATAAGCCATAGGATAGAGAAAATTGTTAGCACAACAACAACAAGAGGTTTTAATATAATTCTCACTGTGTTACTAGCAAATCTCTTTTGTGCTGGTTAGATTATTTGGATTACTGAGACATTTTAGACAGTGATAACATTATTAGACTGCTAAACATTAATCAGAGCAACCACAAAATTCTCACTCTGTACTATCATGTGGTGGGTTCCTTTTCCCTGTAAGAAGAACTAAAAAACCAGGGCTGCTGCTATCAAAGTTTGTGGTTCTGTAAATCATAAACCAGAATTTCTCAAGGATTAGTGAGCATGTGGGTCCCTGAAGGTCCAAGTTAGTCACTAGACCAAAGCCACAGCAAGTTCTGATCCTCAGGCCCATGGGTTTTTTAGCGTGGCACCTCCAATTTCAAAGCAGTATTTGGTTTTGATGTGTTTCAATCACAGAGAAAAATATCTCTCAATGCATTTGTCATGTTTATGAATGGCCAGGACCTTTGTAAATCTGGCATGAATAGCTCAACAGAATGATTTATTAGGCCTTGCTGTTTTCTATATAAGCTCAGGAAGAATCGATAATACACAAAAATTAGGAAAGTGCTGAAGTCTTCCTAATATGCTGCAAGACTTAGCTTAGCAAAGACAATGGTGAGTTGTGAAAAGGTGCAGGAAGCACTTGTGGTACTGAACAGGTTGTCAAGTAAGCCATGGATGGCACTGAGTTTAGACAAAACAACACTTGTAGTAAGAAAAATCCTTATTTTATTGAATAGGATATTGAGGGAGCTTAAAAAAATAAAGTACGTACAATCTGAAAGTTGACTCACTGCAAAGCAAAGGAGACACTGTTCCAGCATTTCAGTCACCATTACTTTTCCCCCTCTGAAGGGTCAAGCCTCAAGAAACCCTGCTTCAAGCCTAATTTACTGTGATTGGCCTTGCTGCAGGGAGCCTTAGGGTACCACATGCCAGGTTCTCAGGCATATCAGGTTCCCTTTTGTTGAGCCAAGACCCTTCAAGTCATAGAGTTGGCAGCTGCAAGCTCTGTGCTCATTGTCACAAAATTTTTGAAGAATTGAGTGGATCTTGGAATAAAATTTCTACCTCATGCATAATGAGGAGCCAGAGGGGACTGAAATGATTATTTTTCTACAACGGAGCACTTTCAAGAGAAAGTATTTGGTTTTCCTATGTTCACAGAAGTCTGAAATTAAACAGTGAGGAAAAGTAACCTAGGCTGAAAATGAAAGAAAAACAACAATCAGAAATTCAGACAACTGAGTGCTCTTTCAGCTTTGAAGGAGTATTGAGGCCAGGATCATCTCAATTATTTTGCTAACGTTATTTTTTTAAAGCTGTACTGGCTGTTTCTTCATACTTTAGGCAGCTGTAGTATTAAGAGATGATAGCCATTTGAGTTACCGTAATGTTTCTTTAGGGGTAACTTTTCTTTCATGTGTAGCTATATGGATGTTGTTGAGCCATCTATGCAAGCCAAAGATTCTATGTCAGGGGGTAAAATCAGCTGGTGAAGGTATAGGTAGCATTTGGTGAATGTGTAGATAGAGATCCAGGTAGCTACGTGGTACTAGTGAAACTTTCCTCAGCATAAACCTGAAGAGGTTAGATTTATTTTGGACACTAGGAAAAAACTCTTTCCTGTGAGGGTGGTGAGATGCTCAAACAAATTGCCCAAGGAAGTTGTGGCTCCCCATCCCTGGAAGTGTTCAAGGCCAGGTTGGACAGGGCTCTGAGTAACGTGATCTAGTGAAGGTGTCCCTGCCTATGCCAGGAGGGGTTGGAACTAGATGATCTTTAAGGTCCCTTCCAACCTTAGCCATTCTAGGATTCTATAATCCTGGTTATTAGCCACGCAGGACTGAAATGACTTATATTGTTCTGAATGGAAATAGGAGCATTAAAAGGTGCCTCCATGAGCAAAACAGGACCTACTGAGAACCCTTAAAGCATTTTCCCTTGAGGAAACCTCCCTAGGGTGGACCGTGAATCCTGAAGTCATTGGAGGAACAAATCAAGAAGGAACAAATCAATAGGCCATGGGGCCTGTGCTGAGGAGTCTGCATCTCCTTTAACACAAAATGGGAATTTATAGCACTTGCTCATTTTAAATTACTCAAACACTTCAAGTACAAAGGTAATATGCTTTTCTCAGAAGGATTTTAGGAATTCATGTAAAGCCACACTAGGAGAAACATTCCTGGAAGTGTTCTTCTGTAGACTGGAGAAAACCACACCGTGAAAGGCAAATCTTTGAGTTTATTTGGAAAGGTTCACACTTGCAACATGTTTGAAGATAGTTTTAAGAAACTGCTCCTCAAAAATAGTTTTGTGAAATTAGTAGGTGTTGTCTTGGTTCTTTCATCCTGGGGTCTTACTCAGGAGCTCATCTTCAAATCCTGGATTTAGAGATGGCAATTCTGACAATTTCAATACACACTTACTGTGGCAGTGAAAATGTCAAAATTGAGCTTTTTCAGGTGGTTATGAAGTAAAGGCATCTCCAAAGTAATAAGAGAAAGAGGAGGTGGTAGAAATAATGTGGAGAACGGGATGAAGTTAAGGATGTTGTAGATAAAAAATAAATTGTGTGACTGAAGTGCAATACTGTTTGTTTTTGTGTTTTTCAAGAGACACCTATTGTTAGAACAGAAAGACCTTAGAATACTGCTATGGTTTGAAAATTACCAAACTTTTCAGATTTATAGAGTTGTGCTTTCATGAAGAAAAACGTGTGTTTTGCTTTACGAGAATCCTTCCAGTGACCTGTCCTGAGAGGGGTGAGCACTAGGTGACACTGTACAAGAGGGCTTAGGACCCAGCCCCGCGCTTTTCTCTTCTGGGAGCTTTGCCCCAGAGCCTCGACAATAGGCTCTGTCTTCTTCCCCCCTACCTTTCTAGGTTTGCGGGGGTGAGACTGGACAGGAGGGGACGTGGTGCTTGCAGCTGCCCCCTGTCCTCTCTGAGGCAGGGGATGAGCAGCAGCCCCCTCCCCTGCTGAAGGCAGCAACTGCCTCTCAGGCCCCTTTCTGCCTTGGGGAGGCAGCCTGAAAAGCAGTTCCCCAGCCTGGTCCTGACACAGCCCGAGAAGCAAGAATTTAGTGCCAATTTGCCCATGACATGAGGCAACCATCCAGTGACCCATGGTGAGCTGAAGTATACTCCCCTTTCACCTGTAGCTGAGATGGGAGACAGGAGGGGAATGGAACCCTCTCAGCCACTTTTGTGACGCTGGGGAGGCCCCTGCTGACACTGGTCATTACCATCTCGTGCTTGCAGCATGGTGAGCTGCTGTCTTTGAGCCATTGTTCAGCAGGAAGAGACTGTTTGTCATTTCTGCCACTGAGAAAAGCTGGGGATGCTCAAATACTGGGGAGAGAAGAAGTCTTGGGAGAGACTGAGAATTCTTTCATGTTTAGCTGAACTATCTGTTCTGGATGAAGCAGAAGGACTAGAGAATCCTTAGACTTTGGGCAAGGAGGGAGACTGGGTTCTTTTTGAAGGCATGTCTCCTGCATCAAGAAATGCAGTTCAGGCTCTGAGGAATCAAGCCGGTCTGATCAGTGTTTTTCGGGACAAGGTCTGCTGAAGAACTGAAGAGATCACTGGTCTGGAATGGCTGAGGGTTTGGTGTCTGCAGACCATAGCATATGACTCATAAGAGACCTAGAGGATCTCTCAGGATGAGTAGAAGAGAGGATGGTTGCACCCCTCTCTGTTTGACTGATATGTTTTCCCCAGGTTTCTAATGTAAAAGAAACCAAGGACCAATATGGTAGTTGTATCTGTCTCAGAATAGGTGATGGCATTTGTGATGGAGTTTCTGGCTGGAAGAAATGCGTCTTGGGTTTTACAGAATTCATTATAGAAGGTTAAAATGATCACTGCCTCTTCTTCTGCTGAGATCCATGTTGAGAATTACAAAGAAATACCCTATTAAGAGAGACTGTGGAAATTTATTGTCTCTTTTTCCTATGAGTTTTTAGTCAGTCCTCAATGTAGTGATGATCTGTCAGCGAAGGTTGTGTGCCTTTCGCATCTGCTGGCAGACCTATGCAGCTTTGTAAACTCTGGTGTAAAACAAGCAAGTCAGAGATGTGAGTGATGCTTGTGAACTCAAACCATCAAATCACAGTAATTATATTGTATGCTTGGTATGAACTTTCAGATGTGAAGGTGACATAGAAGATGACTTATTTTTATGCTTCTTAATAGATAAGGATATAAATAGATGTGAAGTTATAAATGAAGTTAAATTGGAGAGTTAAATATATATTAATAAGATTAAGTTGTTTAGATGACTAGCCTAGTCATCTAAGCTGTTTCTTTGACAAACGTAGCTAAACTGGGAAGAGAGTCATTTCAGCTTCTGCAGTCTTCTGGCACTTAAAAATTCAAGTATAATAGTTTCTTCCTCTTTTTCATGGGTTAATAATACCATAATCAGTAGGCACATGGTATGGGTAACCAGCAGAAGATAACATTATGAAGGTTGCTAAGGTAGTTGACATCTTCTGTTTATATGACAACTGTTCATGTTACCATATGTGTTCTGTCACAAATATGAAAAATGAATGGCAAATTATTTCCCCTTCATCCTAAAATATGGAAACAAGTTGTGAAACAATAAACTAGCTTGAAACTCCACTATTTTAATATAAAGCACTGAGGATGAAAAGGGATATTTTTTATTCAATCTTTTAGTAGTGCCTGGAAACTTGACTCTACAGTCCATTTTCCTTTCTTAATTTTGTTTGTGGTGCACAAGGCCAAATGGTCAAATTCTGCCCTAGGACATAGGTTTATTTTATTTGCTTTTGCAAGAGGTCGTGCCCACCAGCCACCAACTCTGAGCCACAAAGACTACAACTGTCTTGGGTACAGAAAGGTATTGATAGTAACTATCAGAAATACTGAGTTGACAGATCACTTGAGCAATTGTAATATTAATAATTTTTGGTTTAGATGAATAGGCTTCTAAAGCATTTAGTAAAACATTGCCTGCTGAAGATAGTAGTGGAAAAACCCCAACATCAGATTTTGTTTTGAGCGTCTTCATGATCTTTCAGACTGTATGGAATAAACAGCTCATCTTAGCTTTATTGGAGTGCTGTTAATAGTATTTTTAAAATACTTACTCCATTTTAGTCTATTTAATCCCACTCTTTGAGAATACTCCATCCTGTCTCTTCTTTCCTTACAATTACTTTTTACCACACTGTAGATACAGTGTCTATATATCTAAACCTATGTTCTTTTAATTCAGTCTTTAAAAGTTGTTGGAAATACTTTTAGCATCAGAAAATATTGAGAGCACAATATTAATGGAATGGAATCATGGCTTTGGCTGGAAAATACCTTCAAGGTCATTGACTCCCTCCTTCTCTGGGCCCCATCATGACCATTAAACAGTGTCTTTCAAAACAGCGCAAATATTGAACTTTCTCACTGGCCTTCAATCCAGGACTTTCTGCTGGTGGCCCAGACAGTGTGACACAAAGGCATCTGAGACATTTTAAAGACCTGTCCTGTTAAGGAAGAGATCTTACGTTATTAAAACAATGTATATGCTTATGGTGAAAAAGAGCTCTTTCATTTTCTGCGGCGTTGGTTCTAGGCTCAGCTGTATATACTTTTTTCCTAAGAGATGAAAAATGAATGTAAAAAAAATAAATAGGGTCTCTGTAGATTAGAATTTTCAAACAACTGTCCCCAAAGTAAAAGTAAAAAAATGTGGATTTTTTTTGTGATGTCTTCCATGCTTTGAAGAGGAGAGGATTAATTATGTCAATAAGGATTATCAGCAAATTATTGGCAAGCCACATTGGGTTTTTTCCTTATGGAAATATGAAGTTGTTCTTACGGATTGCATTCCTTACTGCTCATAATTATCATGTAGTTTTCTTAATGAATTTGTTCATTCAGCAATAAAACTTATATTAGACCAAGGAAAGTAGTTGAACTGAAGTCAGAAATTCCTTATCCCCTCATGTATCCACACAAATGTGAAAAATGTCCTATCAGTGCCTTTTTTTTTTAGGGTATTGACATTTTTTGCACCAGTAAGTGTCTTGTAAGGAACATTTGCTGAGCTTTTAGTGTTTCATAGTAATGAAATTAACATTTAAATAGTTTACCTATTGATCTAATACATATCTATGATGATAAAGCTATTCGTCTTCTGCACCTTGAAGTCATTAAATGTTTTTCCTTTACTTCCAAAAAGTAGCTCAAGAGAAGTGAGCACACAATGGAGACTCATTGAATTATGATGTGGTTGAGTTATTGAAGAAAAGGGCTTGAGTTGTTTAATATGAGAGGTATTTGGGGAGATATATGACACTAAAAAAACCCCACTATTACTATATTTATTACAGATAACAGTGCTCACAGCTCACATTGTGTATGCTGAGATGCAAGATACGTGCATATTTCATTAATAGCTTTGTAATTAGGATATTTACAAGTTTTTATAATATACAGAGTACAGTTTAAAAACCCAATTGTTTTAATAGCCAGTATGTTTTTCTAAATGCCTGATTCAGCTAAATGTCGTTTCCAGTGTGGCGACCTGTAACGATACATAGGTATTTGGGGTAGACATGACAGTTCCCAGACACTTCCATGCACTTGAGTTTTCCCATGAGAATTTCTTTCATATGATGTTGTTACTTTGGCTCCAGTTGACTTGAAAATGCAGTGAATGTAAAGATTTAAAACTAGCAGATAACTATGGGCAAAATTAAGAACTGAATGTGTATTTATCATTAGGTGAGGAATTGACTTTGCGAGTTATTTAGAATCATAGAATTATTAGGGATCAGAAGGGACCTTGAAAGATCATTTAGTCCAATCCATTTGTAGGATCTCGTGTTCTTTTATCTTTGTACTCTCCTGCAGTGGCCATGAGTAACTGCAGAATGACAAGGTGCAACCTTATTTTAGTCACCTTTGGTCAAGTCTAGCTCTTTGTTGTAAATATTTTCTTATTATACGCGTCTTCTTTCTGTGGGAAATATTCCAGTAGCTGCTGTCAAATAATGGATGTTATCTGAATGCTTAATAGATTACTACCTGGAGCATTCATCCTGCTTGCCTAGTTCGGAAAAGTATTTATTTTCACAGATCAGCCAGATGTAAACTCCAAGTAGTTGGAGTTTGCATATTTGTAGAGGAATTATGTTGTTTCACTGAGTCATAAGAATCTAGTAGGAGATCCTTTATTGACTGTGCATTGTAGTGGTTAATATTGACTGTATAATCTGATTATTTTAATTGATAAAATTTTATGTATTTTCTTAACTCTGTTCTGTAGTGGGGGAAAACATCTTAGTTTTCACTTTGAAAGTTTTTAAATGGACCATTCTGACTCTTTGTAGCCCAATTCATGCTGGTATTCAAATAACAAACAACCAAACAAAAGATATTTATAAAATACCTCACTTGACCATGAGCTTTAGCATACACAATTCTTAAAGGAGAATATTTTTTAATAATAAGTGAGACCCTATGACTAGTAGCCCTGGAATTTGGCAGTTATGGAATATAACTAGTGATACCTCAATGTTTATTAAAGTAAAAATAACAGATGAGTTTTGTTTTTCTAACCCTTTATCTTAACAGTAAGAAAAAGGGAAATTTGAAGTCGTGGTAGTCACACTAATTAAAACTTTGAAAATAATATGTCAGCATGTTTATTTTTTAAGAAGTTAGGTTGTATTTTCTAACATGTAACACAATGAACATTGCATCATCCCTGCAAAACCCCAACTAGTAGGTTCCACTCCATATGATTTTCTGGGGCTTTACTGCTCTGAGAGCAGTGACTTGATTACAAAACTGTGTAGGACTTCATCAATCAAGGCAATGGACATCAGGGAGATAGGAATTGGTGTCTAGAAACATCTATAAACTATAAAGCTTCTAAAGAACATGTCTTCCGGCTAACCCCTTCCTCCCACCCTTCTTGCAAGTGTAGAAGTACCTCCTTTTGTGTACAAATTCTAGTATAAATGCTTTTACTGACTTATTCAAAGGTTAACAGAGTTAACACTTATCTTAAATATCTGTGTTACTCATTGAACCAGAAAGCAACTCCTACAGGAATCCATGCTTACTTATTTGTTGAGATCTACATCTGAGTGTGGGATTAAATTTAATGAGTATGGAGTAGGCAGTTGTTTGACCAAGCAGAATCTTGTGCAAAGGACTTGCAGCAGCTTGTAATCCACATATGTTATGCCAGGATCCTTTTTACTACCTGTAGTGAGGTAGAGTCAATACTGCTTTGCTCAGACTAGTAGGGTTGGGACTGATCAACTGGCTTTGATAATTGATAATTTCCTCCATTTACTCCATGATTAAACACAACCTTGGCCTCTCTGCCTTTTGGTGGAATGCCAGATTCAGGTTTTCATCTCTATGGGGTTTCTGATAAGACCTTATAGATCTCCTGTTCATCTCATGGAAACGTAGAAATACCTCCTGGAAGAAACACCCCATAGAGACTGTACAACCTGCTCACCTCAACCTGCAGTTCCTTCACCCATTGACCCAGCAGCTTCTCAAAGATGACCTCCTCCTGTTCCACAGCCTCTGGCAGATGCACCAGGCAAACTGTAATTCCTGACTGGCCTGGCCATGTCTCTATCGAGGACTCTGCCTCAGTGAGGTCTCTGCTGTGTAGGGTTTATTGCTCCATTGTGTGCTGGGAAGCAGGTCCCGTGGCACTTCACCACTGTTGCTGAGATGTCCCACATCGTTTTCAGTAGAGTTGTGCTCTCCATTTCTTCTCATCCTTTTGCAGCCATTAGCTACCTGGTCTTGCTGCATTTTGTAAAACTAGCTGCAAAAAATTCAGAATAACTAGTTCTAAAGAAAACTAAAAAACGTAACCTAAAACCCCCCTCCCTGTTCCCAAACTGGATTAATTTTAGCCGTTAACAATAGCAATTAATGACTTTCATTAATTGTAAAGGAAACAATCTTGTAAGATAAGCATATCTTTATACAAGAGATCTATTTTTTTTTGGGCCAGAATTGTGATTTAAATAGGATGAGAAAAAACAAAAGCAGCACAATCCTTAAGTCGTAAGTCCTATCTGAGGCTTAAAGGTTAAGGAGAGATTAGACTTGAATCTCATAAAGTTAAATCTCTGTTCTTTATCAGGAATAGACTTTGCAATTGTGAACATCAGCATTTCCAGGCCAAACCCAATCACTTTTCCCCATGGCTGCTATTTGAGTGAGAAGGTTTTAGTTGTTGCAGCTTTTAACACAGAGCAACAAGACTGATGACTTTGAAAGATGAAGAAGCGCTGATTAGATTTTGGCAGCAGCAGGAGGCAGAAATACCTGGACATGTCTATAAACACATACACAAACTAGGCAGATGAGAAATAAATGAATATTTGAGGCCTCAGTGTCTTGGTGAGTTACCGATTAGGCTGATATGCTGTTGCAGTGCACAGTTAAAAATAAACCCACCTTCCCTAGTTACAAGCTGCAATACAAAAGGTGAACATAAGTCTTGCTACCTGGTGTGTCATGCAGAAAATAGCAGATAGTTCTGGAAGAGCTCCAGCCAGTCAGTTTAACCCTTCTCCCGTTCAAAATTCTGACCTTATTGAGCACGTCGTTGCGAGCCACGTCCTTGGCTCAGTTTTAGAAATCATGCTGGAAGAGTTTCAGGCCATAAAACCTCACTAGAAAATATCCTTCGAGTGATGCTCGGGGCAGACAGAATAATGTACAGCAGGTCATTTGAAATGCTGCCTTGAAATAAGTCTCCCATGGATACAGAACTTAAATGCAAGGCAGTATTTATATTCGTATAGTCATTGACTTCCTGGCTGCTCAGCACCCAGAGGATGCTGAGGGAGCAGAGTAAAAGCCAAAAATAATCCCACCCGAACTTGGGTTTTACAGGAGTGCCTGCATTAAATGAAACGTGAGGGGCTTAGTTTCTCTCTGGGGTTAAATCACAAGTGAGAGACTCTAGAAGGAAAAGAAACTCTTAAATTGCTCAAAGTACTGACATTAAAACCTGATCATTCAATGCAGTCTTTCTAGTTGGGTTTTTCTTTTTTTTAGTAGCTTAATATCACAAGATAAACCTGGAATAGCTGTAACAGAAGGTTTCTGTTTGTTGCATTCCTAAATAACGGAAATCATCCTCTTTGTTTTCATGACAACTGTGAGCTGTTGTCACAATCAGTTACCAGTGTTGCTCGAAGAATTCTTTTTGGCTGGTAACTAGTCTTAGCCACACTAATTCTGTAATGAACGCAATAAACCGCTTATTTCATCTTATGGAAGTAGGGAATTAGGTTTAATGTGTAAAAGATTAACAACCCGCATCCCAAATTGGTTTTAGTTGGGTTTTTTTATGAAAGTTTAAAATTTTAATACCATCTAAGTGGAGCTAGACCAGTTGCAGGATAGAATAATCATAGAGAGACGGTACATAAGGCTGTGATTACTTACGTAAACACTTTTGTTTGCTAATCAAAGCATACGTTGACTTTTTGCTTGAGACTTTGTGAGGTCTGTGTAGATAAAGTAATGGTTTTCTGAGGTAGACTGCAGGGAACAGTGTCCTCCATGCAAAGTGTACCATACCTAGAATGTCTTTTCATATCTATTTGGACTATAATCCAGCCAGATCAGTGCTTTGTCTAGTCCTTTACTGACCCTTGAGGCCAATTCCAGCACAATTCTGGGCCCCTCAGTTCAAGAAGGACAGGGAGCTGCTGGACGAATTCCAGCATAGAGAAATGAGGATGATGAAGGAAGTGGAACAGCTCCCTTATGAGGAAAGGCTGAGGGAGCTGGGTCTCTTGAGCTTGGAGGACACTGAGGGGTGACCTCATTAATGTCT
>JAOXOE010000698.1:577846-591414 GCA_028565055.1 Phoeniculus purpureus
AAGGGACCTTGAAAGATCATCTAGTCCAATCCCCCTGCCACAGCAGGGTCACCTAGACCAAGTCACACAGGAACATAACTTTGTCTATGATATTTTAGTTTTATATTTTATGTCAAAATTTCAGTGTTCTTTGCCTATGCTACATAAAGAATCAGCTGTGTGATCCTAAGTTTCCAGTTTTCATTTTTTAGTGGCATTTACACAGCTTTTAACTCTGTAGACTGTAGAATGAAGCTATGTAATGAAGACCCCCATGTCCAAGCTGTACACCTGTTTTGTATGAGTAAAATATTGAAGATATACACACAAATTCTTGCCACAGTTGATGTGTTCAGTCTGTGTGTGAATGTATGCACAGACTTCGCTTTTCAAAGAAAACCACCCAGTGGTAATCAGCCCTCTTATTTGCTGCTGCTTCCTTCAAGAACTGTGTATTAAAACTGCTTGTCGTGTTTTAGCTGCTGTACTGTTTATTCTGTACATCTTTTGCCACTTCGTGACACTTACTCTTTTAATTGACCTTATAATGAGGTTTTCTAAAATCCTAATGGGATCTGATTCACCTTTTGTTGATGCCAGTGGAGCATCGTGGGGTGACTTTGGTCCTCCATATGGAGCTCATTCCTGAGCAGAGGTCTATAGGGGGAAGCAGTAATAGGATTTCAATCACTGTCAGAAGTTACAGCGGTTAGTCCAATCATCACCTCATGGTAATTACACTGAGGATTGGGTTAATTTTTGATCACTCTCTCATTTACTCCAAGACACATTGTTTTAATGTACACACTGACACATTGAGATGGGCCATTTATGAGAGGTGATGGACTCTACTGCCATTAAGTTTTAATGCATCATTAATTTTCTAGGCAGATGTAAAACAAGGACTACGATATTCTGTTCTTCATTCCCAAGGTTGACTTAAAAGTCAGTGACCTCTCTTGATTGAGTGGTCATTAAAGTAGTCTATACTAGAGTCATTTTAATCTTCAGTGCATATAAATATTGGGGGTTAAAAAAAATCATGCAAATTTTGCCTGAGACTCCAGCTTATTAATTTCCACCTTAGAATAATGCATAGACTTCTCCTCAAATGTACCTGAGAGAACCTTTATGTGCCTTTTATATCTCTTCTGCAAGGTGAAATTCTATCAAAAATGATTGCATAACGATAAAAGTATTCCAGGCACTCAATCTACAAAGATTTAAGCATATTCAATTTTTAGGTATTTAAAGTATGCCCCTCAGCTAGAAATCTTTGTGGAAGCAAGCAAAAAAAAAACTAGTGCTTGACTGTATAACCGAGGATTATTTATAAATTGGAATGATAATGTCCCCATAGGTTTAAGATCCAAGGAGAGACAATATAACTGTGCAAAGCTGTTAGTGCAATTGTTTCCCAGCCCATTCTTTGACTCTGTTCTGTGACTGGTTGCACATGGACAGAGTTTTGACTAGAAAAACTTGGGTAACAAATCTCTTGGGATCGCTGGCACAGGATTAACCTTTGGAAGTGGAATCTGATACCTGGAACAGGGTTTCCAGATGTTACTCAGGGTACCATGGGAATCTCCACGTCAGACATCCTTGCAGTGATACTTTGGCAAGTCCCCACTAATCCAGCTCAGAATGGTTTTCTGCTGATATGTGGGAACAGATTCCAATTGGGCAATTCCCCAAAACCTTTTCAGATACCCTATGAAAATCTCCTATACACGTTATTCAGTCACTTTGCTGCAGACTTGAGCCAGTCACCTTCTCATGAAACTGCCAGATGTCCAGTCAGTCTCTGTTCTCTGGACGGGTACCTTGTCTCACCTCAGTCTCTTTCTTTTTTCATTTGTGTAGGCATCGTTTACAGGGCTTCTGCAGACTTCAGGGGTGGAATACAACCTTCATGCCCTCAACTCTAGTGTAAACTAAAAACTCTGCTTTAGTGTTCTTGTTTTCTGGTTTCACGAAACAATCAGGCAGGCTTGGTGTAAACACATGAATTACTTCCCCTTGGTTATTTTTGTCTATTTTGGTTGCTGTTGCTTGCTTGGCTTTTGTTTACTTCTTGGCAGTGTTATAAAAAAAGCTCATCAGTATTTTGTTCTCTTATTTTTCTTCCCTGCCCTGTTGAGGAGTGAGAGCAAGACAGCAGTTGGGTTGGGTGTCTGGCAGCCAGCCAAGGTCACCCCACAACAGTATAGCATCTTTATATGGATATGTTGATACATCAATATTGATATGGAGGATGAAAATCTGCTTTGACATCAACTTTCATAGAACATGAATTTTTATAGCATCTTCAGTACAGAAGAAGGTGGGACTGTTGTGGTAGTGGAATTAGAGGAGTATGAAAGCGATGTAAATGGCATTTATTATGATACCATTCTACTCTGCAATACTTCCACCTTCTACAATCACATGGTAGCCCAGAATTGCATTACACTTCAGATTACACAGAGGGTACCAATCCAGGCAGGGAGATGTTGCCACAGTTTCCTTAGACTGCGGACCAAAAGGTCATTAACTTAGGCAGTGAAATCAGCAACACTCACGTAATAGCATTAGGCTTGGTTAAGAGCCTCCAGTAGGATCAATAGCACTTCCCATGGACTGATAATACATCTTCACCTCAATCTGATGAATGCATAGTGGACAAAACAAGTTGCCTATTTGTAAGTATTTACATGTCAGATGACTGACTTCAGAGCTTCAGTAGAACAAAATTGGGATGTTACTCTGTCCTGTGGTGGTTTGATTAGTTCTAGTGCCAGACTATCAATCAGACAATTTTTTCTGCCTTTAAGCTTTCAGGTCAAGATTATTAATTTCTTTTGGTTAAATTTGGTTATAATACTGTTTCACAAACTTTTGTTAGGTAAATAAAATCTTATCTGGATGCACAACATTCTAAAAAACCAAAGAAAATGGGATTACTTGAAAATCTGTAGTAGTTATTAAATTTGGAATTAAAACTGTGAAGATTAAGGAGTTAACACACTTAAAGGTTGAACAAAATAGGCTGATGTAGCTTTAACACACTTCATTGCATTTGGGGCCACTTTAGTGATGACCAAAATTAATTTTACATGATGGTTCAGCTTTTCTTATTGCCGGTTTAGCTGGTAGAGACTTCCATCTACAGATTACGTAAGTGGTGGTTGGTTGAACTCAGAAGATAATAAGTCAATTTCATTACGGGTGAGAAGTTCTAATGGAAGCTCATACCTAAAAGGAATTGAATCATATTAGCTTTGATTTTTTTTTTTTTTTTTTTAAAGATACAAAGGAAAAATGCATATAGAGGTCAGACAGAGACTACGGAACCTTCACGTTAACTTCTGAAGTTCAGTGATGGCTATGTGCTAATAATTCACCAGTAAACTTAACTTTACTCTGTTACAATATTTAAAAAAAATACCAAAACAAGTTTAAAACCTATTTTGTACTAGCTGAAGGTCTATTCCAATGAATGTGTTTCTTGTGTGGTGACAATCCTATTGCAAATAAGAAAACTGCTTAAACAAGATGTTTATAATGTGCAGTGTACTGCGGCACACTTTGATTCGTGTAGCCCAAATATGAATATAAATCGATTTTCTTTCTTGTGCTTGACTGGAAATCTAAGTCTTGTTGTTTTTTTTTACTTTTTAATATCTTACTGATATTTTTTTTGAGAGTGAAGGATCTTTCCATGTCTTTAGACTGTGGTGTCTTGTAAATACGTAAGTTCTGCAAACCTGTAAAGCATTAACATTTCTATGGCTGTTGAAGGATGTAAACACAGCTTGGCCTTCTTGGCTACGAGGGCACACTGCTGGCTCATGGTCATCCTGCTGTTCACCAGGATCCCCAGGTCCCTTTCTCCTATACTCTTTCCAGCTGGTCAGCCCCCAGCCTATACTGGTACCTGGGATTGTTCTTGCCCAGATGCAAGACTCTGCACTTGCCCTTATTATAGGTCATTAAATTTCTCCCTGCTCAGCTCTCCTGTCTGTCCAGGTCCTGCTGAATGGCAGCACAGCCTGCTGGGGTGTCAGCCACTCCTCCCAGAAAACTTGCTGATAGTGCACTCTAATTCTCATCCAAGTCATTAATGAATAGATTGAACAGGACTGGTCCCAGTACTGACCCTTTAGTGGATACTGAGAGACTCCACTTAATACAGGCCTCCAACTCTAGACTCTATCTCATTAACCACTACTCTCTGGCTTCTATCCTGCAGCCAGTTCACAATCCACCTCACTATGCTATTGTCCAGACTACCTCAGTTTAGCTGTGAGGATGCTGTGGGAGACTGTCAAATGCTTTACTGAAGTCAAGATAGACCACATCTACCACTCTGCCATCATCTATCCATCTGGTTATGCCCTCATAAAAGGCCATCAGGTTGCTCAAGCATGACTTCCCTTTGATTAAGCCATGCTGACTGTCCCTAATGATCCTCTTGTCCTTGCTGTGCCTAGAGAAGTGTCTAGGACAAATTGTTCCATCACCTTTCCTGAGATGAAGGTGAGTCTGGCTGGTCTGTAGTTACCTGGGTCCTCCTTCTTTCCATTTTTGAAGATTGGAGTGACATTTGCTATCCTCCAGGCACCTCTCCTGAACCCTTCTAGCATACTGAAAGGTCTGGCAGAAATTGCCAGAGGACCAGCTGAATTTTCTGACTTGGGGATACTCCCAATACTGAGATGGCAAAGCCCTGAGCAACCTGATGTATGCAGGCCATGTATATAGATCAAGGATTGGAATGTTTGACTTCCAGCAGCCCTTTCCAACCTTTCTCATTCTGCAGTGCCCTTGATTTGAAAGGGCATAGTAGAGCAGTTTTCGCTTTGCTTTGCTTTCTGATGTCTGACTATGCAGTATTTCCTGTGTTTCAAGGGGTGGAGATAATATTGCATGTAGCTGTATTTTTCTTTGAGTTTAAAATGTTGAGTCAGGCAGTTGTCCATGAAGAATCTTAACTCGGGCTGTACAGCATGGAGTTAGTGAGGGCTCATGGATCTTAAAGTAGTCTAGACAGAAGTTCATGCTCATGTTATCTGTAACTATTTGATTTTAGTTAAAATCTTATTAGTTAAATTACTTGTTCACTTGTTTCCTAGACATGCTAAAATAGTACAATTTTAATGGAACTAGAAATACTGCTGCCTTCAAGTAAATATTCTTGCATCTACAGGTTCCTGCATACGTTTGCGCATGGGTTTCTGTGGGTCAGTTTTGGGTTTTACTGAATGAGCAAGAACCTTGCTTCAGTAAAATACAGGGTAGCAACTAAACAGGTGCTGTAGTTGTGGGGAGAAGTGAGTAGGCAGTTAGAAATGGTGACTTGGACAAAGATATGAGGGGTTTTCAAGACACTGCATTTATTTGGGCTGGGTCAGGACACATTTATTTTTGGAGGTGATTTACACCATGGATGGGACACAGCCTGTAAGAATGACATAGTTTAGCATGAAAGTAACCCAATATAAATCAAGAGATTTGCCACATAGATAAAAAAATACTGCTCTTTATTAATAGACTGAAAATATACCCCTAGGAATAGGAACAAATAACGTGGAGTGACTTTCAAAGTAGGTAATCATAACCTGGTAGGGACGAGACCTTGTATGCATGTAAATGTGAGTTTCTAGTCTGGGTTTTTTTTCTAAAGGCTTCCCAGGGAAACTTATTTCATTCATCAGTCCATATAGGAGACTAAATGGAAGAAGATGGTAATTACTAGTCTATTTTAATCTGAAAATTAATGAAAAACTGGTTAATTTGGTGTTGAAGTACCATCTAGAGATACATCCTTTACATTGTAAAGTAAAATCTTGAATCTCAGAGGGCACCGAAGAAAATTAATGTAAGAGGAAATATATATGTTTGGTTTATGTCACAGAATCACAGAACATTAGAGATTGGAAGGGACCTCAAAAGAACATCTAGTCCAATCCCCCTGCCACAGCAGCATCACCTACACCAAGTCACACAGAAACATGTCCAGGTGGGTTTAAAATGTCTCCAGAGAAGGAGATGCCACAACCTCCCTGGGCAGCCCCTTCCAGGGCTCTGTCACCCTCACCGGGAAGAAGTTCCTTCTCATTTATATGGAACCTCCTCTGTTCCAGCTGACACCCGTTGCCCTCGTCCTATCACTAGATGACACTGAGCAGAGCCTGGGTCCATCCTCCTGACACCCACCCTTCACATGTTTATAGACATTAATGAGGTCACCCCTCAGTCTCCTCTTCTCCAAGCTCAAAAGGCCCAGCTCCCTCAGCCTTTCTTCATAAGGGAGGTGTTCCTCTTCCTTCGTCATCCTCATTGCTCTGCATTGGACTCTCTCCAGTAGCTGCATATCCTTCTTGAACTGAGGTGTCATTCAGCCCTCTCTGCCTGGATTTACAACATAGCATTGCTTTATAAAGGAGTAAAGAAAAAAATTGTGTTCTATTCTTTTGTTTCTTTGTATAATATCATCTCCTATTAATGCATCACGTCTTCCATTGGCATTAATATTTTTGGTAATGCATAATTTTAAGTAGCAGCAACAGCATTTCGAGAAGTAGGCATGGTTACACTGATTGTGAAAGTATAAAGTATTTGTGTGTAGGTTGTTCTGTATTTTTTCATTGTAATACTGGAAAGATAATTATCTGCTATATACTGTACTACCCAATGAGTGTAGTGATTTATCGTTTATCTACACATATTTTGGCTTTTGCTGATTGTTCAGTCATAAATATGTTAATACTTAATTTGCATGATTTGTTGCACCATATTTAGATTTGCATTTAATTAATTCCATGTCTCAAAGTTTCCCCTCCTCGATGCCTCAAGAAGCCAAGAACATTTTCTCCCCTTGACATATAAATTGGCTTTTGGGATTTTCAGGGTGGATAAAATGGCACGTGGCAAGGGAATTGTAGAATTTGGAAGGGGGTTGTTTGTAGCATTGGTAATTGGCCAAAACTGCTGCGCAACTGCTCTTATAGTCCTGCTATTGATAAACTTATTTAAGATTTGACATGTGTATTCACCATGTCATTCATCATTAAGAATGAGGTATTTCCCTAGGACCTGAGTGGCAAAGTCCAAAAGAATTCAATTTTAATTTATTTCTCCTTTTTAATGGTCTGTCATGTCACTCTGAGTAATAACCTTCAGTCTGTCCTGTATAGTGTGATGGCACACAACACAAACTAAGATTGTAGTCTTCAGGTCTATCAGTTCATGAAGTTATAGGTTGCTGGAAGCGTTTTGTGGCATGTCAATATGCCTGATGGACTTGATGTTCTCTGGACTGAAAGGTGAAAAATTGGGTTGCCTAAGATGATGGGAGGAAGACTAAACACTGGTTGTGCTTTCTATCTAATGTTCCTGTACATTTAAGTTAGGCATTTGAAGTACAAAAACTTAACAGTAACTCAGCAAGATGATTTTGGTCTAATGAGAACAGAACAAGTGAAGGATGATGCGTGACAGCTTATAGCTAGTTGCTGAGCAACAGCTAAGGTTGAAACAGAATTTGTCTTAGCTATTTTGGCATGATTTGAAGAAACAGCCTGAAAATTTATTTCTCTTTTGGAAAAGGCTCTCTCTGCAGTTCTAGGTTATTGAATCAACTATGAAAGTGTCAGAGTTTCCTGCAAAAAAACCTAAAAGGAGATTCTGGTTGTAGTAATGACAGGATTTACAGAGTTTGCCAATTTAGCTCTCTGTTTCCTCAAGCCTGCATGTGGCTTTTGGATGAAGGATAATAAAACTGAGGCCAAAAGGGAATTATGGATTAAATTACTTTGTTTTTTAAAACCATGTTTGCTTTGAAATAGGCCATAGATTGTTAAAACGGGATTTATAAATGAAATAACATGTATCAATTTACCATTTTGTGTATGTACTTTTTAAATAAATTGCTACAGTTAATCAGATAAATTAACTCAGTAGTCACCTAATTTCAGAAGCCTCTATTGTTTTTAAGGTTAGAAATACGAGGATCGAAAAATACAACTTATGTATGCAAAATGCCGGTTCGGTAATACCAAAAATGAATATCAGAAAAACAAACAAAATAATCCTTTTTGTAAATTCCAATCATGATATGAGCTTTCTTTTCAGTCACAAGGGCCAGCTATGAATGCTGTACGAAATCCAATTTAACAAAATAACATCTGGATAACATTTACAGATATTGTACTTTTACTGTGAAGTTTCACTTTTCTGATGAAGTATTTGTGCAAGGAGAGGCAGGATGCTTCAGCAGCTGACATAGTTCATACAGTTGGTGAAACTGAGCATCAGACAAATTATTTCAATTATGCATTTCAAATGAGAGCAGGATGGAGCAGTGCCATGGGCTTCTAGTTACTCACACTGTAGATCAGCTGTGCTGCACTCAAGCATGAAAACAGTTAAACAGGGGCTTTTAAGGCTCATTTTGTTTAAGCTTGTTTTTCATTTAAATTCTGATAAACTCTTCCTCCATACTGCACTGGTATTTGTTGCATGCACAAGCACAGAAGACTGTGCTATTTATCCCTGCACTGGTTTGACCAAGTTTTGTGGGTTTTTGTTCTTTTTACAGTCATCACTCACCTGATAGCACATTAAATATTTAAAGTACAGCCTAAGCTCTGTTTTTACCTTTCTTCGCTCTGTAGGGTCTAATTTGTGTAGTGTTTGATTTTGACAGCTTTGTGAAGGACAAATGCAGCTGTGCTCCACTTAAAAGTGCTGCCAGAAGAGTGAGGTCCTGGCCCTACACTTTGATTCCTTCATTGTGCTGCTTTGTATGATTGTGCATTGAGCTCAGAGAACTGATACTCCAGAAAAGTTAAACTAGAAAAAAAAGAGAAAGGTGTTGGAGAGACCTATTTCATGACCCAGCCTCATGTCCACCACCACAACCTCTAGCACCAACAGAAGGCTGAAAGCAGAGAGATGTGACAAGGGATGTGTCTCAGAAGATAGTGCGAAGCTGCCTTTTTCAAGGATAGTTGCATTTAGTGCCTTCTGATGCATGTGCTGCCTTTTGACAGCACTGTAGTGCCTGGAGGCCTCACTCTGCTAAGTGTGGAAACTTGTATCGAGCTCTTTGCTACCCCTAAGAACTCAGAAAGTTTCAATTTCAGAAAATTTTCAGTTGTGTTTCAATTAAGAAGTGGGTAGTTTCCGGGGTACCTTGCTCCCTTTCCCTTTCTATTCTCACTTCGCTGCCAGAGAACAAACCTGGGTTCTCCCCAAATATGTCTCTCTTGTCACAGGTCAGTTGTTGCAGTTGAATTTGGCTTTTGGAAACTGCACTCAGGTAAACGGACTCAGACAAGCAAATGACATTTTACAAGAATGAAAATTCTTGTCTAGGTATTCAATAAGGGAGTAAAAAAAAAAACAAATCAGAGTCCTAGTCCCACATTCTCTGTGGGGTCCATGCTGTCAAATTTGCTACTGTGTTCTGGAAGCTCTTTGACCTTGGGCTTGCTCAGGAATAAATGTAAAGTGAGCCTCACCTCTTTGTTTTAATTTCTATTTGTTTACTCCTCAAAGACTTTACCTGCTATGTTAGTAAGACATAGTTTAAAACTGAAAAAAGACCCAAATTCCAACCAAACTACCACAGCTTTTAAAACTTTCACCATTTATAAAATACACATTTTTCCATTCATACAGTAGTGGCTCTGTACAGGGGTTTTCTTAGTGTGCTGGTCTTTTTGTTCTAGCAATGCAATTTCTCACTCCTATGACATAAATCCTTTTCATTTTTGAATTGTGTTTAAAATGAAGAAAGGATAACATTGAAAACACCCATTTAGGGTGTACAAAAGTCATGCTTTAATTCATGTGGTGTTTCAATATGTTTATAGGTGAATTATAATCTTTTATGCAACTGTGCATGAACCAAAGCAGGACAGATTCAGGTCACATTTTCTTATTATGGACAAAGCAAGGGGTTTTTAACCGGTGGGGTTTTTTTAAAAAATTTCTAGGCTATAGAGTTGCTTAGAAATAAAAGATCTAAACAGTTTGATCAGAATCAGTTTTCCTCATTGGATGTGTACATCTGTCTTATCAGAACTTAGCACACAGCTCTGGATTCCAGATTTCAGTCGATTTCTCTGCAATAACATGCAGAAAAAAACTTACGTGCAGAAGTAAAACCAAGCTGTTTAATATGAACATCTATTAAATGCATGAATGAAATACAGGTTCCACTGCAGCTTATTAATCTTATTTTGGCTGTTCAACCTGCTGATGTTTTTGCATTTGCATAGGACACACGTGAAAACTTTTGCTGTAATATTCATTCCATTATTGACAACTGCAGTGCTCACTGATTTAATTTTTCAGGAACTGCTTTTGAGCATGGCATGTTCAGAGCAGAATAACACTATCAGGAGACTGAATATGGGTAGAACTTGTCTGCAGGTGAATAACCAGTAACAACCAGCTAGAGATGTAATCACACAAAATTGAAGGAGGGGCTTAGGAAGTGATAGCTAAAGAGAAGGCTAGCTCCTTATACTAGTGAATCTGATTTTTGGAGATACTCACTTAGCTGGGTAATCAGTGACCACATTAAACATTGGTCAAGTACTTGGGGGAGTTCTGGGCCCAGTACTCCAGTGGTGGAGTCTCCGTCCCTGGAGGTGTTTAAGAAAAGACTGGATGTGACCCTTAGTGCCGTGGTCTGGCCGATGTGGTGATGTTATGTCATGGGTTGGGCTTGATGATCTTAGAGGTCTTGTCCAGTCTCAATAATTCTGTGATTCTGTCATCCTATGATTGGTCATTCCTGAGGAGAAAAAAAAGAAGGTCTATAGGAATTTTGACAAATTTAAAAACATGTACACATCCCTGTGATTCTTATTATAGACTTTTATCATTATTATTTGAATCTTTAATAATTTTAAAGATGTGAAAGCCTACACAAATTTGAGGAGGGGCAAAACTAGTTTGTTAGAGTCTGATTTGACTATAACATACTTCCTCTGTAATGTACCACATGTAGATGTACTGTGCATAATGAGAAGTGTCATGATATACTGCACTTGCCTCTGGGGCAGTTATTGGTTTGCAGGTATAAAGTGGTAGAAATTGGATCACTTCTGTAGATATAAATCTTCAAAACTACTGCCTTCTGCAATTCTTTCTTTCCCTTGAGTTGTCATGGGAGTATTCTCAGTAGATCTGGTTTTACGGAGGTTCATTTAAGTCTACATAGTCAGCACAAACCTGGAACAAATACATTACTCTTTAAATAATTTGTGCTGAAAATTGAGATTATCACTCCTAGTTGTTTGGTTTTCAGCACTGCTTGCTGTCTATCAGCTAAACTACTCCATCTACTAAGGAATAAAGCATTATGTTAATCACACAGAGAACACAGAAATTAATGAATCAGCTATTTCTAGGGAGTGAAAATGCAGAACTGCAGAGATATTTTGCTGAATAGCCAAAATCTAAAAAGCTTTTCAAGATTCATAATTATTGGGTCTTTGTGTCTTCTAATGGTAGCACTTGTCTTGCCTAATCAAAAGGTTGCCTTCATGTGTGTCCTTTCAAAAAACATGCTGGTACAAGGGAAATTTAGATTTCCTGTTTTGATTCTCACCTTTGCCCCTTCCTGTTTGCCTGTTTGCAGAGCCCTGTTACTTCTACTTGTTTGGTTTTTTTCATACTTCACCTGTACTTTCTCATTTTTGAACAGCTGCCAAAAGAGTAGTGGAATCCAGGGTTTACCTGTATGCTCTTTGTCTTATTTCCAGATGGAAGTCTTTTTTCTTGTGGTTCACTAGCCAGGATTTGTCCTCAGGTGATAATAGCTTTAATGTACTTTCTGCCAGTTTCTATTCCATCATGTTACCTCTTGCACTTGTGGGTTCAGCAAATCTAACAAGCCAGCAAAATGCAAAAGGGAGCAGAATTGCCACATCAGAAACACTGGGTGGCCAGGGCATGAGGGCTAAAAGAGCTTGCTTAGGTTTTTATTAGTAATTATAGCAATAATAAAAACCACAAAGATGCAGGAAATTCTTTTTGCACTCTGAAGTATTAGTTGCTGTTGAACAAACAGCAAGGGACTGGAGAGGTGATTAAAGCAAAATTGATCCTGCTTATGTTTTCTCCAGATGTCATTACTGCATGATGTCTTGA
Organism: Phoeniculus purpureus; assembly: GCA_028565055.1. Taxonomy (NCBI): domain Eukaryota; kingdom Metazoa; phylum Chordata; class Aves; order Bucerotiformes; family Phoeniculidae; genus Phoeniculus; species Phoeniculus purpureus. Next base: position 589,979 of record JAOXOE010000698.1, read on the forward strand.
CATTTCTTAGAGTGCCTCAGAGGGAATAGCTGTATGATTCTTATGTTCTCTAATACATTTGTGAGTTAGGTCAGTGTTCATTCCATTTCAGACCAAGAAGGCTGAGGCGAGGAGGCTGTCAACATCTTGTGGATTGCACAATAGAACAGAAGGAGAACATTGTATTTTCAACCACTTTATGATAGTTTAGTTCTACAGACAAATGCTAGACTAGACCAATGTGCACTATGCATTGGAATGCTCTAATGTTTAGCTGGTTTATAGTGAGTTTGTGCTACCCTGTCTATGTGCAAAGGAATCTGGAATCTGTTCTCCACTGGACCATCAAATGTCACGCCAATCTTCAAAAGGGTAAAAAGTACCCAAGTAACTATAGACTGGTCAGCCTCACCTCCATCCCAGGAAAGGTGATGGAACAGCTTGTCCTTGACACTGTCTCTAGGCACAGCAAGGACAAGAGGGTCATTAGGGACAGTCAGCATGGCTTCACCAAAGGAAACAGAGTCTGCTTGGAGTCCCCTGAGGGTTGGTACTGGGACAAATAGTATTCAACTTATTCATTAATGACTTGGTTGAGGGGTTAGAGCGCACTGTCAGCAAGTTTGCTGATGTCACAAAGCTGGGATGAGTGGCTGACACCCCAGCAGGCTGTGCTGCCATTCAGTAAGACCTGGACAGTAAGACCTTCTCAGCTGGAGAAATTGAATGAACTATGCCAAGGGCAAGTGTAGAGTCTTGCATCTGGGCAGGAACAACCTCGGGTATTAGTATAGTTTAAGGACTGACCTGTTGGGGACCAATGTAGGAGAAAGGGACCTGGGAGTCCTGGTGATCGTGAGCCAGCAATGTGCCCTTGTGGCTATGAAGGCCAAAGGCATCCTGGGGTGGTTCAGAAGGGGGGTGTAGCAGATCGAGAGAGATTCTCCTCCCCCTCACCTCTGCCCTGGTGAGACCACATCTGGAATATTGTGTCCAGTTCTACAGCCCCTCAGTTTCAGAAAGACACAGAACTGCTGGAGAAAGTCCAGTGCAGAGCAACAAAAATGTTGAAGGGAGTCAAACACCTCCCTTATGAGGAAAGGCTGAGGGAGCTGGGTCTTCTGAGCTTGGAGAAGAGGAGACTGAGGGGTGACTGCATTAATGTCTATAAATATGTGAAGGGTGGGTATCAGGAGGATGGAGCAAGACTCTGCTCAATGTCATCTAGTGATAAGACAAGGGCCTATGGGTGTAAGCTGGAACATAGGAGGTTCCACATCAACGTGAGAAGGATCTTCTTCAGTGAGGGTGACAGAGCACGGGAATGGGCTGCCCAGTGGGCTTGTGGAGTCTCTTTCTCTAGAGAGGTTTAAAAACTGGGTGACTCGGTCTAGGTGATCCTGCTGTGGCAGGGGGATTGGACTAGATGATCTTTTGAGGTCCCTTCCAATCCCTAA
>JAOXOE010000698.1:591514-638989 GCA_028565055.1 Phoeniculus purpureus
TTCTCTTTCTCTCTCTTTCTCTCTCTCTTTCTCTCTCTCTTTCTCTTCCTCTTTCTCTCTCTTCCTCTTTCTCTCTCTTTCTCTCTCTTTCTCTCTTTCCTTGTCTTACTGCAGCATGTTTTAGCTCACACATTATAACTTCCTTTACTTTAAAAATAATTTCTGTGAAAGGAATCTTCTGGGTTTAAATACAGTGCCCGAGAGCTTGGGATCCTTTGCCTAGGCCTTTTGGTGTTAGTTGAGTATTAGTAACCCTGGTGCCTCTTCGCTGAGAGATAGATTATAATTCCTGCGTTTGCAGAAAGGAGACAGTCTTACGGGCTCATGATGATGGGTGTTCATTTTCAACCAGAGGTTAAGCTGTGAGAGGAATGACAGGGGCAGACTCTCAGCTAGACCTTTTCACTGATGAGTGTGTTCCAGAACTAAATGCTGTAGCACATACCTCTTTTGTTTTTGTTTTCCAAGAACAGCTGGTGAGGAAGGTGTTGATACAGAATTCATACTGCTCTGCCTGCCCGAATCTGAGAGGCAGCACTAGGTGTGTGCTGTTCTTTGAATAGGAAGTCTCCTGCTCTCTAAAAATAGACATGTTTCAGTTCTGATTGTTCTGTACTGAAATAACTGGCTAGATGTCTAATTACTCCAAATAAAAAGAAAAAAGGCAGGCATTCAACCCCTCCTGAAATAATGTTCCTAGCACTTAACTGTTCTGCTCCCAGGCTGCTGGCTCAGAAACATACTAAACCTGAGGACCCTTTTTCCTGTTCTTCTCTTGGGTGCACTCAAGTCAACCACCCTGCTGTATCCTACAGGCAAATTGCACACAGCACAGCGTATCTTTTGGAGCCGGGAATCAAATTCATCCCTGGCCAGGGTGTGTAACAATAAGAAGGGAAGGAAACGAACTGCCTCTGAGAAATGGAGTTCCCTCCAGCTCCCTTTCAATTTGCACACAGCTAGGCATTGTGCTTTATGTGTCATTATAATGATTTATTCAAAGGTGTTTACTACTCAGAGGCACAACATCTTGCTTATCTGATCATTACATAGCTGCTGAGGTCATTGGGTGGGTTGTTAACTCTGTCAATCTTTCACACTAAAATGAGGTGTTTGCTTGTATGTTTCTTTAATGTTTCATTTAGTTGCTCTCTTTGCCATTTTTTATCTACCTGTGGGTTTGTGTTTGTTTCCTTCACAAAGGAGCACGTAGTGAAGCTATCTTGCCCGGATTGCATGCCTTAATTATTTTTATACCATAACACTGCTTCTCATGATGTGAAACTGCAGAATTCTTTCAGTAATGGATGCAGCGTAATGGAAAATGCAGCTCTTCAGCTTTGTCACGTGGCTTATAAACAGAAAAAGGGTGCTAGGTACTGTCATAGACCCAGACACATTCTGCACTATCTGTTCATTACTGCACATTAATTGAGTGTTAAATCTCCTACAATGAACTCTTCACTGTGCTTGGCATTTGGAACTGGGATAGGAAAAGATTACTTTCTGGGGAGGGAAATCAGTCAAAATAAACATCTCTGTGGACCATCAGTGGGACCCAGCTGAGGGGTATTCTAATAAGATTAGGAAGTTATCACAGATGTATAGCACAAAGTGGAATAAAATACATGTAACCTTCCCAACTTTGGGAAGAACAACAACCCACCAGCCAACGAAACAGCTGTCCTGGAGAAAGCTTTGACCTGATGCTGTTCCCTACCTTGAATGCTGTACAGCTTCTGTGGATGACCTTTGAGTTCTGTAGTTATGCTCTCACTGAACATGGTGTCTTCAACAGATACAGTGGTTCTGTTAATCACTAACTGGTCCAGATTGTGAAGGCTGTATACAGAAGAAAGCAAATAACCACTTGAAGAAGCTGACAAAGCTCATGCAAATCTATATTTTCGTTTCTCCATGAAACCACATGCTGTGATATGGGCAAAGTCCAAGATCTGTTTCTATCTTCTAATCCATAATGGTGTTTTAATCGGTGCAATTTAGTTTTGTCTCTTCTTCTATCAGTCATCAGTCTGACTTTGGTGGTTTTTTTCCTTTTTTCTTGATGATAGAGCCCCATGGCCTCACAGTTCAGCTTTGCTCCAGAAAGGAAACGTCAGAGATAGCTCAGAATCTACTTACTTGCTTGGTGCAAATTTATTCCCACTTGAGCACCAGCTCTAGATGTTGGCAGTGTCTAATATTTGGGAAGCTGCTACACCAAAATTCAGGCTAGAAATTCCTGCCGATTGCGGGAGTATGAGCAGTGTTACATTCTGTAGAATTTACTTCCCACTAATGAAAAACCTCAGAAGCTTGCACGAAGTTGACGTCTGTGTTGAGAGTGGCCATGATGAGGAATTCAGAAAAAAAGGAATAAATTAAAGCAGCACTATGTTGCTGAATGTATTTTTATTTCTGAATGCTGAGCAGATCAACCACCAGGGTACTGAGCATCAGTAGGTATAACAGGAGCTTCCAGCTGTGAAATATAGTTCCAAAGCTGGAACTGTGGTAGGGAACCTGTCTTTTTCACTTCTGGCACCTCTTCGTTTACTTCGCACTCCAACAGTTTGCTGTTCCTCAGGATTTACCTCTAAGTGGTTTTTTTGTTCAAATGGGAATTGTATGACATTTTCTTTCTCTAATATGTGTCTTTTCTTTCCTGATAGGTGGTGTAAACCCTTGGGATCTTTTGATCTGCTTATCTTCCAGAAAAAATGATGGTACTGGCTGCATTCAAATAGAAGACTTGCATCATCTAGAGTTATTCCAGAAGGTATGAGATTATCGTATTATCCTTTGTGGAAATGAGATTATAAGACTAGCCCAAATTTTCAGCACTCACTCATCACAGAGAGAGGGATCCACTACTTACTTTTTACTGCAGCAGCATGATTTAACAGCAATGAATTTTTTTTTCAAGTTCCCTATGTACTGTTAAGTACTTCTCAGATGCGAGATTTATTCTTCTTTAAATCACACCCAATGATCAAAAGCCATCTCTTATTTGGACATCATACATTGCTTTGGATGTAAGCATCTAAGTGCAAATACTGATAATTGTTACTGGCAACTACATATCAGGTTTTTCTTTCATCATTTTAGCCTGAGCTTTTGTGCTCTTGGCCACACAAACCAGCACGTCAGGCAGTAAGCATCTACAGAAGCCATAGGAAATTCAAGCCAGTTACTGCAATGGAAAAGACAATTTAGAAATGGGGAGAAGCCATAGCAAACGTGTGCAGTGTTTCAGAGTAATAGCGCAGGCACAAGATAAGGATGGCTTAATTTAGGCTTCATGTCTTATATCACTCTGGAGTTTAATCTAATGTAATTATGTCTTTATAAACATTATTTAGGCACCTCTCCAAACAGTGACAGTGCTCCTACAATTGATAATGTGTGAGCTGCATCAGTGTCCTCCTCCAGGGCCCTTGTGGGAGTGTCTTGCTCTGGGCTTGCTCACAGTCCAAAGCATCAGTAATGCCAATATTTCCTGGTTGGTTTTTTTTTTTTAACTCAGATATGCAAATGCCTAAATAATCACCTGATCTATTGGTGTAAATATTTAAATTACTTAAACTGAGGTCTTTGTTTGAAAAAAATGTGAACAAACTATGACACAGTTTGGCTTTCATTTCAAGTAAAATGACACCATAAAATCACAGAATCACAGAATATCTTGGGTTGAAAGAGGCCTTTAAGATCATGAAGTCCAACCTTTAAAGAAGCACTGCCAGGTTACCACTAAGCCATGTCCCTAAGCACCAGGTTCACATAGTGCTTCAATACCTCTAGGGATGCTCTACCCTGGAAAGCTTATTCTAATGTTTCGTAGCCTTTTGCTAAAGAACTAATTCCTAGTATCATAGAATCATAGAATCGTTAGGGATTGGAAGGGACCTCAAATGATCGTCTAGTCCAATCCCCCTGCCAGAGCAGGAGCACCTCCCTTATGAGGAAAGGCTGAGAGAGCTGGGTCTCATGAGCTTGGAGGAGACTGTGGGGTGACCTCATTAATGTTTATAAATATGTGAGGGGTGGATGTCAGGAGGATGGAGCCAGGCTCTTCTCAATGTCATCTAGTGATAGGACAGGGGTCAATGGGTGTAAGCTGGAACAGAGGAGGTTCCATATAAATATTATGGTAGCTCTCACATCTTTGCACTTCAATAAACAGATTTCATATTTCTAGTGACTTTGTACTTCAATAAACAGATTTCATAGAGTTCTAGGGACTATAGTTTCAATGACTATACTATTTGAAAGACTTAAACATTCCTTTTAGCAATCACAGACTGTAGGTCTAGGATAAGCTGGGCTAAATACCTGTTGATTAGCTCATGCTCCAAACAATGGCCTATGTTAATTTTTTTACCCCACTGTAAAAGCAATAACCTTAACACACTTGTCAATACTTCCAATGCTTTGCTATCACATAAATATTGTCCACATTATTGATATTATTTAATAATTACCAGCACAATTTGTTTGCATTTTGGCCCTTTACTTTTTAACAGGATGACTTCCATCATCTGCCAATTCCAATGACAGCCACTCACTTGGTTAAATACTGCAGAATGAAAAAAAGAGGGGGGGGTCTTAGCATCAAGAAGGAGACAAGGGTAGATATTACATTTCATAAATTTTAATCTAAAAAACTTAATGAAGAAAATGGATAATTAAAATGAAGTAATCCTTCCAACATCTTTTACTCAATCTGTGAAATTCTCTGTATCTGGAGGTCAAGGAGTCAAATGGTAGAGCTGAATTTCTAAAATGGCTGGATAATTTTACGATTTAATGCATAACTGTGGTAGTTAATACCATTGGCTTTATAGTATTAACTGAATCAGAAAGGGATTTTTATCTCCACTTTGGTGCTGCACAATCAGCCAACTGTATTATGTAGTTTATGTCAAGAGTCAGCTATAATCTTCTAAGATCAAACAAAATTCTTTTGGCCTTTTCGTGTATGTCATGTGCTCCAATCTCCTGAGCCCCTCTGCCTCTCCCATGGTCTCTCTCCAGTATTTACATAGGAGGTTCTGTATAAATATTAGAAGGAACTTCTTCACCATGAGGGTGACACAGCACTGGAACAGGGGGGTTGTGAAGTCTCCTTCACTGGAGACGTTTAAAACCCACCTGGATATGTTCCTGTGCAACTTGGTCTAGGTGATCCTGCTGTGGCAGGGGGATTGGACTAGATGATCTTATGAGGTCCATTCCAATCCCTTATGATTCCATGGTTTACTTGTACTGGGGAGTTCCCAACTAAACCCAGCATGCCAAACGTGGTCACAAATCATGAATAGAGGGAGACAATCACTCCTCTCAATGTGCTGGCCACAAAATTGCAAACACAGATTTGCAATTGTCTGGTTTGCCCTTGGCTCAACACATTCTCCACCAGGACCTCCAGTTCCTGTTTAGCAGGCATGGCAGCTCAGCTTTGTAGTTGCTGTCAAACCTTATGATGTTGTGGTCAAGCCAAATCAGGTCTCTTGTACCCTACTGAACAATCCTGCATCCAACCCTTGCCAGTCATGCCTCTCTGAAAACTTTGAGTTGGTGCCTTTTATCCCATCATGCTGGCCATTAATAAAGACATTAAACAATTTATGTATGGTCTGAGCTTTGGCTTCTACCAGCATTGTATCTTCCCAAGCTAGTGACTAAACAAATGAAAACCCTAAAAGGCACCCAAAATTCATAAATAAGAGTAACATATTCAAGTATTGACAAAAAAGTGTTACACATGGGCTTACACAAAAGATCTGTATAACCACAACTGAGGAAGCAAAAGAAGGAAGTTTATAATCAGGGATCTCACAGTGATGGTTTTTAATGTATCATAGTGCATATGATGTACGTCAGAGTCTATTCAATGGGACTTCTAGGGCAGAATCCCCTCTCACATGCAGAACTTTGAGAACATCTTCTCTTACAAGTTAAGAATTCTGTATAATAATGACGATGTACAAACTATAAAACATCCATTCTTGCTGGAAAGTCAATTTTCAGAGGCATAATGTAATAATTAGTGGGCCAGATTTTGATCTTTTCTCTATGGAATAATAAATTCATTGACAGTGGGTAGTTGCACAGTCATGAGATAGCAGCTAAATAATCAGCCAAATGTTATGATACAGCAAAGTACATCAGACACAACAAAAATTACATGACACAGCACATTTTTGTCTCTGCATAGACAGCAGGGATTATTTTAGGCCATTGAACCAATATTGCAAAAGGCATGTTCCGAGTTCCACGTCTCTCTGAGATCTTACCAAGGAAGGAAAGACTTATGAGGAGAGGCTGAGGGAGCTGGGGTTTTCTAGCCTGAAGAAGAGTAGACTCAGAGGGGATCTTATCACTCTCTACAACTACCTAAAGGGAAGCTGTAGACAGGTAGGGGTCAAGTTCTTCTCTCAGGCAACTAGCGATAGGATGAGAGGGTTGCAACAGGGAAGGGTTAAGTTGGTATCAGGAAGCACTTTCTCATGGAAAGGGTGGTTAGACACTGGAATGGACTGCCCAGGGAGGTGGTGGTGTCCCCATGTCTGGAGGTGTTTAAGAAAAGACTGCCTGTGGCACTTAGTGCCATCGTCTAGGTGATTGTGGTGATATTAGGCCATACGCTGGACTTGATGATCTTAGAGCTTTTTTCCAGCCTCAATAATTCCATGATTCTGTAACATCAACAAAAGTCCAGGGGTCTCACTTGCAGGCTAAGGCACAAAATCAATCTTATTTTTTACTTTTATTGACCTAGGAACAACAGAATTCCTTTAACATGCTAGAGGAAAAGTTTACCCAGCCCTGTATTTCGTAGCTGTCAGTGAGAAAGAAAGGAGAAATGTAGAGTGACACCAAAGCCTTCCTATTTCCAGATATAATATTGATTCATTCCTACAAAGGCCTCTGAATTTTGAAGCTAGATGTGCTTCTGTACTGTATTTTTTATTGCTATAAACTCTGTACCTTCTCAAGCATCTTGACTTATGTAATAAAAAGAATCAGCAATTAATTGCAAATAATTGATTTTAATTATTTTAAAAGATTTATTGATCAGTTATACTTTTGTTACTAAATTACTTCAGTCTCTTTAGTTTACCTTTTCTTCTCCTCAGGTTATACAGCCACAAACCCCAGTACCATAACTCTTCATATTAAAGCAGTGTGCTGCTTCTCTGAAGAAGCCCATTGATGATTGTGGGATTTCTCTTATTAAATTGCCTGTTAGAGCTGCTGTGGAAGTAATTACAGCTGGAGCATCTTCAGTTACTCTTATGAGCCTTCATGAGCCTGTAATTATTTTCTCTCTTTGAACTTTCTCTATAACATCCTGCTTTAATTGTGGTACCTAAGAAATTGTATATTCTCGTTTCAGTGCATCTAAGCACTAACTCCATATATTTTACCCATTACTGGAGAGTGAGCAGACATTTCTCAGGGCAAATAGCTTTTCCTACTAATCAGATGTGTAAGTGAAAAGAGAAGAAGGAGAAAACAAAACAGGAAACGTATTAAAGAAAACTGGCAGACCAAAGCAAGGTATATTGTGTGTTAATGTAGGTCAGCACAGTTTTTGCTGGAGTGATACAAACATCACAGAATTAATGTTACACTCCCTATATTTTTCATAACCTTTTTTGCTTAGTGGAGAAACCAACAAAAGAATCTCATTACAGAAAACTACTTCTTCAGCCTTGAGTAGCACCAAGTTGGTAGCTTAAGAGTAAAAGTAACGTGTTTGCAGTGTGATGCTGCTTCTAAATCCTTTGGTTCTAGGCTGACTCTACAATCCAACAGTTAGGGAGTAATGGACTCAGACTTTACACACACTAGCAGAGTCTGATTTAAACATCAAGCTTTCCTACCTGCTTCAGACTGTAGAACAAAATATGTGCCATGGATGCAAAGAGCAGATATTTTTCCTAGTAGAGACTTTTAGACTTTTTTCAATTTGGGAAGATTAATAAGATGCTTTTTGGATTTTTTTTTTTTCTAACTGAGACGTAATGGAATGACTTTTGTATCTCAGACAGAGACACACAGATATAGAAGCTGCTTTGAACGTTCAGCCATTGCGATTCCTGTTGCTGAAATTTCCTCTTTTTTTTTTGTGCTACAGGGCGAGTCAGTCTGGTAACTACTCGATTTTGTTTGCAAAAGCAATTATTGTTCAAAAGCAAAACCGATCATTTTCTTTTCTTTATGAAGGCTTTGCTTCATTTTACCGTATCCTTAGGGGTACAAAAAGGAGCTGTAGTGTTTTGCTGACTTGAGACCCAAATGAGCCGTATATACTGAAAGGAACATCCGCAGATAGTTTTAAAGACCAGCTTGCGGGATTTTACTCACCCAGTAACTAAAGTTCATTCACAGCACAATTATTAGGCAATCAAAATAATTATTACAGTTGTTTCTCATGAGGTGGTAGAAACGAGAAGAGTTTCCTTTCTAAAATAAGAGAATCTGAAGTGATGTTGATCCTTCGAGTCAAAGCTGAGGCAATTTATCACACATAGGTTAGTTTACATCTCTGGAGGAGAAAGTGCATTTATTACTTAAACATGAAGGCCTAATGATAGTGATTTGTTACAGCTAGACAGCAGTGATGCATTATTGCCTTCTATGTCTCTTAACTTCTGTACAGAAAGCTCAATGTTAATAGTTAATTTGTAATTCATAAGAAGCAAATAGAAGCCATTGACTGAAAGTGGCCCACTAACCAGTAATGAAAGAAAGGACAGTCTCACAAATTGTCACGTTTCCCCCCCCTACCCTCAGAATAAGAGCCAAAGGTTATTACCATCTGTTATTGAAATAATCTGATATTTATTTGGAAAGGTCAAATAGCAAGGCTAGGCTGTGGAGTAGAAAATGGAATAATGGAATATCATTTCTACTTTAAGTGATAATAAACAGCAAACTATAAAATTGCATGTCTACCGTCTCCGGGTACTTAGTTTATGTTGCAAGGAAAAGCAGCCACATTGAAAGCCAATATCCATTGGATAAGTAAAAAGTATTATTTGTTTTCTTTGAATTATTGACTGTTCTGCGCTGACCTGATGGAGTGCAAAACCACTCAGCAGGACTTGCCTCCTCATAAATCTTTGTACTTTAACTTCAGCTTTAAGAAAATTCTGCTTACGTCTTTTTATTTTCTATAAACACAGCAGAACATTAAATTATTGTAGGCATCCAAGTTGTGTTTTCTGACTTGTTAACAGTCTGAGTTCTGAATTTTCTTGAAATCAAAACCTTTAGTGTCTCAGTTTGAACAGCTCAAATTAAGTACCTAACCCATTGGAAATGGATTGCCTTTAGGTTTTGTCTGTTTGCTGCTGCTTGGTTTTGGCTTTTGCTGTTTGTGTAATATTCACAGCACTCTGTAATCTGGTTTTTCTTCAGTCTCAGCTAAATCAGTGAAATGTTTGGGGAAAAAAGAGTTTGTGGCTGTCTGGCATGCTGAAGGGTTGGTAAAACAGCTGTAAACTCCTGGCATAATTCTCTCAGTCTAAAGAAATATGTCAGAAGTCATTTGCTCCCAGGGCTGCTGCGGCAGTAGAATAAAATTGTTTTCTTTGCAGTAAATTTAAAACATCATCTTAGTATGCTAATTGGAATGTTCAGCTGCCTAGTGTCTAACCCTTTAGATTTAGAGTTAAAAAACCCATTAATTTCAGCACTGGGTAGACATATATTTGAAATTATTAGGGAGTTTAAGTTTTTCAGCTATTCTCCAGAACGCACTGTTCTTGAATTGCCATGAACAAAATGAGAAGGCATTTCTACAGAAATTATTATTTCCTTTGTAGTAGAAGGAAATTTGAAGAAAAATCTCAGAGAATCCAGCCACATTCCCACCAAATGCACATCCAGAAGTCATTTTCCCTGCTCCGTGAGCGTCGCTCTAGATTATTCTGTAGAAAACAAAAAAAATCTACGTTCCTGATCAATTCTTACTGTATTTTCCCCAGAAAAAACACAGATAGAACACCAAAGTACATGGCTTTAAGTATGCAGCTGTCCTTCTGCCTTCCCTCTGACATTTCTCTTGTAGTTCATCTTGTGTGAATGTCTCTGAGAAGGATTTAAGAACAGCAGGTAACTGATACAGAAACAGATTATAGATAATATATTTAATACATGGAATATTATCCAAATACATGGAATCAACAGCACACAGAGAATTAGTTAGTCACGTTACAGGACCCTTCCTGGCTGTTTCAACTCTCCTCCCTAGAGTTTTTAGTATTAAAGACTTTCTGACTAAAGCAAAAACCTTTTATTTTTCTTTTTTTCTTTCCCCAACCTCTGTATCAAAAGAGCAAGTTGCCCTTCACTAGAGGAATCTGACCTGCATTTTCTAGAGGCATCTGACCTATCTTCCAGAATGAACATTTGTGAAGTAAAAACTATTGAGAAACTAGGATAGTGAACCAAAAAAATTCCCTGCACAGGTCTTGGAACACAGAAATTATCTTAATTTTATTTTTTGGAACCATTCTTTCTATGTACGTTGTTGCTTGATGGCTACTGTGTAGGTGACTGACTATTCTGACAGAGCCAGCATCTGTTCCCATTTGCACTGGTGCATAATTAAGTAAAACTTGTTTCCCTGCTTCTCTTGATAACTCCAAATAAGGATGCCCATTTCTGTTTGACTTCTTTGACTACCCTGTAATATGTTGATACATGATTGATATTTGTCTCATTTATTTATATAGATATGACTTAATAAAACTCTGTAATGTTCCTCCTGAGGCTAAAACCTCTGCAAGTAGAATAATCCTACAACATTATTTCCTCTTCTTTTTTTTCCCCAATTCATTAAAGAAAAGGGGAGCAAGAGCAAAAGCAAATTGCACTTTCCCAGTCTGTACTGAATGAAAAGATGGGAATTATTTAAAAGGTGCAAGAGCTGATGCCGATTTTCACAAAGGTCAACACACTCAACTCTGGAGACATCAAAGATTGACCAATTACCTTTAATGACTGGAGAAGAGTGAGGTAAAGAACAGAGAAAAAAAATTAACAAAACTGTGGTCATTACTTTCACTCTGGGGAACACGGAGCAGACGAGTGAAAAAGCTATTTGGCACTGCCTAGAGGACCTCTGACATGCCAAAAATAAATAGAAAGAAAACAGAAGAATAAAACACAGCCATTCGGTGAGAGTCCAAAACTGCTGTATTCAACATGCCCAGCTGACAAAAAAAACCCTGTCTGCCAGCGTTTTTTATTGCTCTGGCAGAACACAAAATCCTTCTGGTATTCGCCATGTTTTACGTAACATCCTCCAGACAAATGACACACGGTGTCAATTGGTATGGGGGGAGGAAAGCCTCTCAAGATGTGTTGAATGGACTGGTGCAACTTGCGATTATAGATCTGTTAGTATGTGTTATTTTATGAGAAAAAGAAATTACAAAAACCATGGTGAAACGATCTGGACAGAAACAAAAGGACATGTTACTTTCTAAAAGAAAGACGTACATGGCTATGGGATTCCTAAGGATGATTCATCCCTCAAAACTTTCCCTTATAATACTTGAAACCACCTAAATAAGTCTGATTTTGAGGAGGGGTTTTTTGTTGTTTGAATACTTTTCCTGCCGAAGGTCACATTTTCTAACTCTAATCATATCCCCATTAAACCAGTAAGATTGCAAACTCTCTCAGCTCTGAAGTACCGGCCTGCATGTTTACCTTGAGCACAGCAGGCATAGGTCAGTCTTTCCCACCGTATGATATGCCCTTTGAGCAGGCTTAGTTCCACTTGAGCAGCCCTGTTCAATTACATCGCCCTAAACAGACTCAATTTGTCATGCAAGATTTCACTTTTCCTGAAAGTACAGAGGACTTTCTCTCAATTTTGATAAATTTCTTTGCCCTTTTGCAAGTAACCCCCGAGGCTGCGATGTGCACAGCTTCTTTTTGACTGCTGTTATCTCATGGGGTAGAGAAGCGTGTCCAGGCATTAGGGACAGTGCTTTAACATTTTCACACAAGTCAAGCTGACTTCCAAGTGAATTGTATTCTACTGATACTGCAAGTGGTCAACTAGAAGTCAAAGATGTTACATTAGTCTTCCATTCTTGAAGGAGAAGAGTGGAAATCTCCAACAGGATGGACTTTTATTATTTTTAAATAAGCCCAGCAATACGCCTGCACAAAATGCTGTTGGACGAAGATGACGTGCTTTTCCCCTCTCTCCTTCCCTTTCAGTCACTTTCTATAAGAACCATATTAAACCATGTAGGCTTTCTGTGTTCTTGCTGTATTGGTACAATTTTTCTAATTAAACCTTCTTCAACAGGAGCTCATGACTTAGAATCATAGAATCATTAGGGGTTGGAAGGGACTTGAAACCTTCCTTTTAGATAATAAGAACTACCTCACATTTACAGATTTTTTTTTTGTGGTTTAACCTCACTGGGCCACAACTATGGACTTCAGCAGAACAGATTTTGTCCTCTTAAGGAATCTGCTTGGTAGAATATAATGGAATCAAGCCCTGGAGGAGAGAGGGGCCCAAGAAAGCTGATCAGTAATTCAAGGACCACCTCCTTCAAGCACAGAAGTAACACATCCCAACAAAGAGGACAGCAGACAAGATTTCCAGGTCTGCATGGATGAAAAAGTACCTGGACACACTCAGGTGCAATAAAAATTCCTACACCAGGGCATTCACAACCTCCCTCATCCTACCACTGGAGTCCCTGGTAGAAGTCCCTCTCCAGATTTCCTGTGGTCCACTCCAGGTACTTGAAAGCTGCTATGAAGATACAAAGCTGGATGTGTTTATGTCAGGTAAAACTTTCTTGAGCATTTTTGTTCTGCTCATTTATTAGGTAGGACACAAAATACTAAATTAAGCAAAACACGTACTTCAAATCTGTGCCAATTCCACGTATTTTATAATCACTTAGCCTAGATATATTTATTAGAATGATCAAAATACGCACTTAAGGATGTGCACACAGACCATTGCAATGGACTGAATCTCTCATAAAACTAGTAAAATCTCTGCGGACAGAGATTTATACGCATGTGTACGTATTTCCTCTATAAAGGCTGTGCTAAGTGCCTTTCTAGTTAGTTCTAAAGCTCTTTCCTGCCAGGATTCAACATTTCTGGGAAACCCAGACAGACACGTAGAACAAGATTGTCACCATCACCTACATTTGCTTTCTGCCCCGAATACAGATTGGCATCAGCTCTGCACAGCAACTTCCCTTCACTGCTGAGTGCCTCCCATTCAGAGGTCTGCGCCTTGTCGCTTGGCATGGCTGACCATAAAAGCAAAGTCTGCTAACTTTCCCTCTCAACAATTTGTCAAAAGGCACATTAAAAAATAATTGGAGAGAAAGCACACAGATTTTTAAAATGTATTGAGTCATTTTTCTTCAATGCTCGACTGGGCAAGTTCCAAGACACCTCTGTCTCTGTTCTCAACGAGACAGAACCGCTGCTTTAACAAAAGAAATATTACTGTCTCCCACACACTAGCCTCTTGGGATTTAGTACTGTTTGCCTTTGATTTAGCAGCAAAGTCAATAGGTAAAATAGCTAGCTGGGTCTTCGTCTTTCACTTGGCTTTTTTAAAAAACAAGGCTTTTCACGCTGATGTTTATCACTAGCAAAGATGATCAAAATAATACAGGAAAAAAGGCTTTAAATATTTGCAAAGCACAGTATTATAAAATTACTTGGGTTTGGAGCAAAATACGTATTCAAATGTACTGCTCCAATTTTCCTGCTGGGGGAAGACAAACTGTAGAAGGAAAGAGAACGCTACTCATTGTATAGAATATTTTCAAACCAAAAATGCCAGGACAAAGGAAAACTAACCTAGCAAAACCTCACCACGGTAAAAGAACTAGAATGATTTACACCCAGTGAGAATTTGGTCTAATGTTGCTACTACCAGTGTGAGGATATGTTAGCTCTGGTAATCGCGACAACACAAACTTTTAGCATGGGCCTTCTCTCACAAGGATTTATGAACACTCTCATCTCATTGTTATCATTAATAATCAGAATAGTCTTCAACATTTTGTCAACAGGACACGTTAATCAGACGGAAGACTTTCCCAGCGTGCATTTAAACACTTGGCAAAGCAAAGGATGGTGGCTCGAAGCATAAAAAATGTGTAGGATTCAAATCATCCTTGACACAAAAGATATTAGGGTTTTTTTCTGGCTCCTCTGCAAAATGATTTTGGGGTGGACATGTGAGAGATTTCTGTCCTAGTTAATGGGCTACAAATCAGGATATTATATAAAATGCCTCTCTGTTTCTTCCTCTTGAGATTAAACTTGGCATTAATGTTGTTGCATTTGATTCACTTAAAGTGTATCCTTAGGTGAAGTCATTTGATTAGTTTGAGGACCTACGACAGGTCATCAGAAAGAGGAACCCCAACTCCTCAGTTTCCAATCAAATAATATATTGCAAGTTCAGAGGTACATGATATCATCATAACATAATTCTACAGAAAATCATGAGTTTTATTGCTTTACTTGGGAATTCTGCATTACATAGAACCAACCACCTTTTGAAGGCTGAGGTACCTATTCCTATACTAACGAAAGTGACAACGCTGCTTTGTCTGGAATCTTTGTAGCGTTTCATATGAGATGCTCCTGCTTCAGATTTATGCAGTGGTGTCCAGATGTCACTTGATTACTCTTTTGATTAATCATATTGATATTCAAGGGCACAAGTCAACATCCAGTGCCCAAACAGTCTAAGAAATAAAAAAACCTGTAATTTATTCTTTAGTTTTGACATAATCATTAATGAGAGACTTTCTACAGTACAGTGGAGTCTCTCCTGCTGAATGTAGAAATACTTTCTGCTTGCATGAGAAAGGAAAAGAGGGAAAGTACAGTATGAAAATTGCCAGCATGGACTAGATACTTCCTGCTTCCAATCCAAACCAAATCTTATTTGCATAAACAGCTTGTGGTTTATACGGTGATCCCCTTGTTAGCCCTGCAGACAAAGATAAATGTAATTAGAAGATTCACATTAGCCAAAGGCTTGATTTGTGTTTCTGGGTTTGGCATACCTACAGCCTCAGTGATATCGCAGCCTCGTTCTGCATAGCTGTTCATGCCAGAACAGGGCAGAAGAACGGACTCTCCCAACACAAAGTCAGAAAAGTATTATCAATTAAAAACAAAACTTGGTGATGCTGTTCCTATGACTTATTTATTATCTCAGGATTTGGTGCAGGTTGATCAGTGTCTTAAACACTGGAAGATATTTTGGCTACTTAGTTGTTTATAATAGCATTTAAATGATTAATCTGGCCTGGATGCTGATGCTACTGAAAAAGTTGATAATTAAAACCGCTTCCATCAAGGTTTTTTCCAGAAACAAATATTGCATGATGGTTGAAAGAAGTTGAAGCCAGACACTTCTGTACCATTCAAAGCAGGAAATTAAATAGGACTAAGACATAAAATAAATAGGAATAAGTAAGAATCGCCATTACTGGACACGTTTAAAGGTTGTGGAGATCAGCAACATGTTTTAGCTGTGGCCTTGGGACTGCTGGGTTCGTGGCTGGAGTTTGAAAGTTGTTTCCAACCTGAATGATTCTGTTTCTCAGTGGTACACTGTGATAGGACATGAGACACAAAAGACTAGTATGAACATAATTAAATTCAAATTAATTAGTTTAATAATGAATTGAATATAAGAATTTCTTTCTATTTTTCTTTTTCGTTGTGAAGATGGCCAAATATCAAAACAGGTTGTCTGGAAACGTTGTGGCATCTGTGTTCCCAAAGATTTTCAAAGGTTCACTTGTCAGGTCTTAGAGCAACCTGACTAGCTTTGAAGAGGACGCTGGGCTTAGGCTGGGCTTGAGAGAAGTTTATCACTCTAACTCATACAATGATTTGATGACACATATTGCTAGTTTAGAATCATAGAATGGCAGGGGTTAGGGGGGACTTCTAGAAGTCATCTAGTCCAACACTTCTTCTAGATAAGGTTCTCCTAGAGTAAATCACACAGCAGATCACAAGTAGGATAAATTTTCCTACCAGTTGCTTTACAGGTAAAACAGGGATCATGGATGACTGTAAAATAATCAAGCATTTTACTAAATGGGAAATGAGAATAAATATTTGTTGATGGATTAAAGTCTGCTGTTTCTCAAGGTCTTGAACAATTGCAAGAATTGATAGAAGTCTGAAGAGCTCATTGGGAGGGTTTCAGCTGCTTATTGGGTATGCCTGAACTCTGCCTAGCTTGTAGCTGACTTACCAAGTTGTTATCCAAAAACTACAAAATCAACTTAGAAAAAGAAAACAAATACCCTTAAATTAAGCTAATTTTATTGCTTAACAGAGTTAGAAAAGTTTTGCTGCCTCTTCTGTTGAAAAGTGTTAACTGTTTTAAAATAACGATATCAGAACATAGTAATTTATGAAGGATCAACAATTGCAATAAAAATCTTTCAGTTTAACTACATGAGGAATCTGAGTGGACCAATTAATCAGAATCTAAGATTTTTCGGTTGTGTATCTGTTAATTTGTATTCAGAGGTTTTAAATTATTTAGCATCTGGGACTGAAGAGCGTTCCAGAATTTGAAAGACTTGAACCGCAGATAGATTTATATTGCAAAAGCTGGAAAGGAAGCTTAAAAGACTGGAAACTAGAACAACAACACTGCATTGTGCTGAGATTTGGCTTCAGGGAATTAAAAGCCCAGCCTTTCCTAAAGTGCTTAGCCAGGAACGGTGGAGTCTTTACGGGTATCAGGGGAAGGCGTTCTATTACCGCCTCTAAACTGGAGAGTTTATTTTGCCTACACAAGACTAATAAAGTCCAAAGGGAATAATTACAAATAACCTGAAACTCAGTAACAGCAGATGCTTACTCTCAACTGTTTTACAGCTATTATTGCCCGGGTTTAAAGTGCATTCTGTGTGTGAAAATTTTTAATTAATAGATTTCTGCATGTGCACACATGCCCAGAAGCTGCCTCCTAAATCTAGTAAAACTGTATTTTAAAGGAATATTAAATACTGAAAAAGATATTGTTTTGAAACTACTGCAGGATGACAGAGACCTGAAATCTTTCAATACTTCAGAAATGTTTGATAGCTTTTCTGGATTGAGCAGATGGCCTCTGTTTCCTGTGAACAGTTATTTGGCACCTACCCAGTCAGATACTTAAACTCCAAGTCCAAGCCTGAAAGATCAATTAACTTTAGCCATGGAAACAGAACTTCAATTTTTCCAACAAGTGCTAGTGCTTGACTATGACTTTTTGTTACTAGCTTTAAGGATAGAACAGGTCTTAGTTTTGTGAAGCTGATGATTTAAAGAAATAGAATCTTTTTTGCAAACAAAAAATCTTGCACCTGCAAGATTTTGCTTCTTATTGATGCTTTGTAATTCTGAAAGTACAGAAGTGACAGAAAGGCTGAATTCACTGAAGAAGTTCTTACTTACTAAAGAGAGAAACTTCTTAGTCTCGGCTACTCTGAAAAAAATCACTTCAGGAAAACAGTAGAAATCTTCCATCCACTTCACAGCGCAAAGTGTTAAGACAAGAAACTGCACTTGTGGACAACAATTTTACCAAGAAATATCAAAGCAGCGCCTGAATTGAGAAAACAACCTGAACTACAGATAAATTGGCACTTTCTCAACTTCCATAACTACAAAACCTAAACAGCTTCATTTTTCTAAGTACATGGGTTTTTTGCTGATGCCCATGGAAGACTTTCCTGAGCAGTAGGGATTACAATGTCCAGATTTGGCTTTGTAATGGAAATAAGGTTGGAGATGCTCTCACCTTTTGGCTACTACATGGTTGACATACATCAGGTCAACTGAATCTATTTCACTTTCTGTATTTGTCTTGACAGAGTAGGAAGCATGACAAAATCATATGAAATTGTTCATGGCAGGTTCAGAACTGTCAAAAAAAAAATATCAAGGACATGTGACTACATTACTCTCAGATGACTACAAATTGTGTTGATATACACTAGAGATGCTTCAGGATATTATAACTGCTCCACTGCTCAGGTATCAGTCCTTGGCAGTGCCTTAACGGCATTTTTTTTGCATGCTTGGTTAACGTGCAGTGCCTCCCAAAGTTCCCAAAGATCCCATCTCCTTTTGCCTTCTCTCATATTCTTTCAGTCCTGGAATTTTCATTATGTGAAATGAAAGCAAGTTGATTCTAGGAGACAGAAGTTGAAGCAATGAATATTACAGTCTTACAGTTGAAGAAAATTTGCGTGGTTTGGGTCATGAAGTTCCACTTCCTAGACAGTGTGTGGAGGTTAGTTGAGATACTGCTTCCAGTTCCCACCTCCTCCAAACTTCACCCCTCATCCCTCTTGTCCTGACTTCCCCATTCTCATACTCAGGTATTGTTTTTACCTAAATTAGTCTAAGTCTCCAATATCCTAGTTTTTGTAGTCTGTCTGTTTTGTCATAGCTCTAAGGACCTCTCATTGACAGCCTACTTATTTGGCTTTCTTAATTTGAGTTCCTTTTCTGGACCCTTCACAAATGTCATTATGCAGCAGCTACTCCCTAGTTAATTTCAATTCTCTACCCTTGTAAATCATCAGTTTTCAGCCCTACTCTTTCCTACTCTGCTTATCACTACCCTTCATACCTAGAGTCATTTACATGGTTTTTGAACATGATGTAGCCATAATCCACAGAAAACAAACTTTTGAAAGAACAGAAGAAATGGTCCAACAGTAGATCACATAACAGAACGTCTATGTATGAAAATGGAATAGCACATTTACCTTGATAAATTGAATATCTGCTGCTCTCTATATCCATGATGCAAGTGTGTTTTAAATTGAATGTTATTTATATACAGACACATTTACCTGAACTTAACACTGCAAATCATTATATGGTTTTGTAGTCTTCGCATTATTTTAAGAATTACCTCAGCTGTCAGGTCGACAATATGTAGCAGCTTTCTCCCAGGTCCCATTTAAGACTCTGTGTTGAGTGTTTTTCTGTTAACATTAAGACCCTCAAATTTAAAACAAATGTTTAGAAGAAAGACTGAATTAGGATTAAATTAGGATTAAAATTGCAGCAAATATTGAATGCTGCTGTTTGGTCTTTCAGGTGTGTAAAATCATAGCAAGATTAAAGTAATTTGACATGGCAAACCGGCAGGCTCTGTATTTTATGTACTTTATGAAAATAAACGGCTGCAAACAGTGTCCTTCCATTACTGTAATAGCTGTAAGATTGTCTCCACTTACTGTCTTTCATGTTATTTTGAAAAACATGAGTTAACAGGGACAGAAGGTTGAAAAACTGCTGAAGACCTCAGAATTGCCAAATGGTATAAGTAATGTTTTTCACTACAGATGGGGTGTTGGTTTCCCCCTATATTGCTCTTTTGATGATTTCCATTTTAAAATTTAATTAGTCTGACCTAATTTTTGCAATATTCAATATGTTCATTAGACATTCAGAATGAACTACCAAAAATATGTCATAGTAAGAGCAGTTTAAGTGCAGTAAAAACCAGGGCTAACCATTTGGTCTAGGTCACACTTACAATCAACTTTCTCTAAAATTGCACAAATAAAACATTTCCACAGATGGTGGGGTTTTCTGTACAAATGTACAGAATGTTTTACAGTAATCTGAAAATTCTAAATCACTATGAATAATGTTTTCCTTAAGAAACACATACAGAAAAAGTCAGCCGGGAAAATCATAGTTCTGAAATGCTTCTTATACAAGGATTAAATGACTAAAATCGTGCGTCTCAGAAGACAAGAATAAGAAAGGCTAAAAATCATGAATAGCAGTTCATGATCATTTTTAACATGAATAAAAAGTTAATTGAAATGATTATACGAAAATTCAAAATTAAAGAAAAGGAAGAGGTTTGCCATGAACAATGTAATGAAGTCGTGGAACTCCCTGCTGCAGGATGCCGATAAAACCTTTTGAAGCAATTTGGAAGAGCGGTCTGAGAGCTACATATGTGAAGACAGTGAGAGTTACATATATGAAGACAGTGCAGATTTAAGAGGCTTCTGGCAAGAAATTAGTACGTGCTGGGAGGCTATTCTGGGTGAGTAACTCTACATGCCTGCAATCACTTTTCTTGCAGACAGGAACCTGGTGTAGCTGGACAGGAAAGCCTATCATCATTTTTCAGATGCATTGTTTGCACCAATTTGTATAAAATGTAAATGCCCAGTGTATTGGTAAAAATTTAAAATAGTTTAAATACCGATAGGCACGTGACCTATTGTTTCAATGTGAAATAGCATATTCGATACTGACTTGAATTTGTAACTAAACTTTACATAATTAATATAAAAATCAAAGCCTATTGATGACACAGTAAAATTCTGTCCTTTTAGGTTACTTTCACCTAGAGAGTTTTCACATGCTCTTAAATGGAACACAATGCGGTATTGATAAAATTCAGAAGGTCCAGTTCCTTGAGGCTTCCTAAGAAAGCAAATATCAAATATATACTAAGAATTAAATCCTGGCCCATTTGAATTAGTGCAGTACTTGGATTTATTTCAGCATTTATTGATGATATTGTCTGCAGTTGTCTGAGCCATCTGCAGGTCATAGCACAATGTAACCCAATGCAATTCATAACCATATTTATTCTGATCCACACAATAGGCAGATTAACTTGTACTGCACTGTAGTGTCTGCTGTAGATGCAGAAAAATTACTATTAATTTATGAGCAGTGTATATTCCCCCACCAATCTCATTTTTCTTATGCACTTGGGTTACGTGTATAAATGGTGTAGAGCAGGGTCTAACTTCCTTGATCCCTTTGATCATGGGTTTGTGGTAATTGGTCTACTGGGACTAACACCTTTGCAGACACAAAATGAAATTATTTTGATATCTTATTCCCAGAGAAGAAAAACTGTAGCCTTTCAGCTTTCCATTTATTTAAATGAAATCAGTTTACTATTATTAGAATAAAATGAAGATTATTATATGATTAAACTATTATAGAAGTCACCTGCTACCTGAAGTCAGACACATACCCAAAGAGAATGACCATTCATGTCCTGCTTTAAAGTAACTCTTTATTAATGGCCATTCCACAATACCATTACCCCAGGAAGACACATTTTGCTATATGATAGAGCCAACTGAGAAACAGCTTCAGCCTAAGAATGCAGTGGACTCATTCCTTTTATAGGGCTTGCCCTATCAGCTTATCTCTAATGTCAAATCACAGTGTAGTCTCCCTCAAAGAAAAAAAGAAAATCATTACTGATTAATTATGTCAACTTTTGCAGGAAATAAGCAATTAGAATCTTCACACAGGGAAAAAAAAAAAATCAATGGTACCGCTCAACTTTCTACAACAATTAATGTCTGGAAGACAGGAGTACCAACAACTAAGACTAATCCAGAGCTGCCAAGGCTGAAATATTAGTGAAACAATGAGGTGGAAGGCTTCTCAGGGGTGACCTCATTAATGTCTATATATGTGAGGGGTGGGTGTCAGGAGGATGGAGCCAGGCTCTTCTCAATGTCATCTGGTGATAGGACAAGGAGCAATGGGTGCGAGCTGGAACAGAGGAGGTCCAGTATAAATATCAGAAGAAACTGCACAGTGAGGGTGATGGAGCACTGAAACAGGTTGCCCAGAGGTGTTGTGGAATCTCCTTCACTGGAGATGTTTAAGACTCGCCTGGATGTGCTCCTGTGCGACTTGGTCTAGGTGATCCTGCTGTGGCAGGGGGATTGGACTAGATGATCTTTCAAGGCCCCTTCCAATCCCTAATGATTCTAATGGTTCTATATACACGAAAAGAAAAAAAAAAAGAAGATATGCAGTCTTGATGGCTTAAGAACCATCTCGTGTAGCCAGCCATGGGTGAAGGCCAACAGAAGAAAGATCTTGTCAGTCTCCTGGGAGTGGTCTTTCTTTGCCTTGGATTCTATCAATGATCAGAACCTAACCGAGGTGGGGTAGAAGATGGAGCAGTTCACTTGGAAGCAAATGTGTCACACATAGCTAAGGCATAAGTCTGAAGATGAGAACAGGTCACCATTGATTCCCTAAGGAAGGTTCCTGACTCCTTTGAGAGCCTAAAAGCTATAGTCTAAGGAAAGATTTTTGCCAGCTCTCTTTCATTTTTTCCAAACAAAATGGTTGAACTTGAAAGGCATCTTCCAACCAAAGAGACTCTGTGATTGCTCCTTAGGCATCAAAGTCCCTCAGTCTTTACATAGTTGTTCCAACTGTTATGCACTTACCCTATCCCTGCAACTGTGGAAAAATCACCTAAAGGAGGAGAGTAAAATTCTGCAGTATACAGCAAGAACTGCCACACAAACCTTCCTGCTCTGCATAAACTTCAGCTCTGCTCAGGCACAAAACAGAGCAAAAACCTTTCCCAATCCCATGATCTGTTCTGTTTTGCCCTTTTTCATTCTCAAAAAGGTTTACCAGGGTTACAGAGAAAGCAGCATAATGCCCACTTTTTGCCTCTAATTTTTGCTCCTTTTTTATTCTCTTTTCTTCGCTACACTTTTAAAAAAAATTACTTAGGACCTGTAAATAAGCTACTTTCAGCTCTGGGATTTTCTCTCACTGAAACCCTTTACTTGAGGTCCTTCAGAGCTTTGATCAACTCTTGCCCTTCACTGGAGTGACAAATACCCCCCTGAGCACTGGCATTGCCTTATACCCTTGTTTTATGACAGCAGGCAAAGCTTTTGGTTTCAGGTGAAACCACAGGAAACTCAGCGGTGTCAGCTATTTTAAGCCTAATGTAGGCAGGATTTTACAGCTGGTTTGATTTCAGAACCTCAGCAAGTCAAAAGAGATTTTTTTAACCCTTGGGGCTGCAGCATAAAGTTTGAGAAGCCACCATGAAGAGCCCCAAATCGATGATTAAACATAACAACGTCAAAACCCCCATGGTTTGGGGCAGCCCATTTGTGATTTATTAGTTCTTGGGATGGGAATTTCTAATTAACCTCTTTTCTCAGCACTTATCCACCATTATCCCATAGGGAATCTGGCTGCACCAAATCAAAGGAGCATCTTGGAAAGGAAAGGAAGGCACCAACCCAAACTTATTCCATGTTTAGCAGCTTCATTCTGGACCAGAAATATCTGAAGCCTCAAAGTGGGATTTGAGGTTTTTTTGGAAGGTTGCCAGCTCAGCTTTCATGAAAAAAAAGTTTGCACAGGGCTTTTCTCAGTGAATTGGTGATTTCAGATCTCAGCTTTTACATTTTGAGCTCCATCTATATATATGGATGTAAAAAAGACTATTTAAACCTCCCTATTTTTTTTCCTGCAGTGGAAGGCTGAGGAGATGGAGTGGGCAGCAGGAAGGGGGGATCTGGACTGAAGCTGCTCCATCCCCACCCTACAGAACTCAGTGAGTCAAACCAGCCCCAGCTGTAAGAGTTCCCCAGTGAAAACACTTTCACTTGCGCTAGAACAACCAACCTGCCAGCAGCTCTGCAATGCTCCTCCCCAGCCTCAGCCCCCAGCCCAGGGCATCCCATGCCAGGGTAGGGTTGGCAGCTCCCAGGAGCAAGCTGAGAGCCCAGGGAGTGACATTGCAAAGGAAATAAATCACTGACCACCCTAGCAGCAAGGAACAGAGGAACCTTCGAGAGCTTCTGTGCCACACAAAGGTGAGTGATGTTTTTTTGTCTGAAAGGAGTGATATTGTTGCATTTTCCTGCTCTGAAGAGCATGGTGTGTCTTTTGTACTATCTTTTTTTGACTGTGCCATCTCAGAAGTGTTGCAAAAAAACCCATAATAATTTGTGCAGAATAATTTGTAAGTTGTACTGGGACAGGAGGAGAAAGAGTCATCTCATGCCACAGCAGATGCTGGGGCTCCTGTCCCCCTGATTTTATGGCAGAGTTAGGAGCTGTTCTGCTGGTTGTATGAGGGACTGCTCTTGTTTTAGGTTGGATGCTTTTGCTCCAGGTCTTTTTAGGACTGATTTGAAGGCCAGTGCTGACTTGTTAGCAGACAACTTCTAGGAGTGGTGCGTGTTCTCCAGGTTTGGGGCAAGTGGGAAGACTTTAAGTGTTCTGATACCCATTTTTTGCTTAACATAATCTCTGCTGGAGAAAAATGGTTTCGGTCTTATGGAATGAGGTGGGCTCCCTGTTGTATTGCAGTTAGAGGGTGGCCCCCCCAATATACAAATCTAGGGTGGAAAAGGTAGGTGTTGGTAGATGCCAGTTCGTGGTTGTTCCTCACAGCACTGGGCTAAATGCTCACACCTGGCAGCCTTCCCAACTGGAAGCACATAGCTGCCTCCATTTGCTCCCCAGTGCACCTGGACAAAATGAAGGTATGATTTTAATTATCCTCTGGGCTCTGCTTGCAACTTCATGGGCTCTAAACACTCAGCTCTGGAGGAGGATTCCTGAAATCATCACCCAGCTTCTTAACGCCACGGTCTCTCTTGAGGCATTTGTTGCTCTGTTGTTGTGAAGAGGATGTAAAGGCCTGCCCTGGTGTTTTTGTCAAAGGACCTGGCCATGTTGATAACCTCAGTGCTACTGGCTGGTCCAGCATCCACTGAAACCACAGGAACGGTTCCGCTAACCTCAGCGGTTCTGGTTTCCAAAAGCATTGTACAATCACAGAATGGCTTAGGCTGGAAGGGACCTCAGAGCTCTGGTGCCAACCCCTTGCCGTGGGCAGGGACATCTCTCACCAGACCACGTTGCCCAGAGCCCCATCTAACCTGGCCTTGAACACTTCCAGGGAGGGAGCAGCCACAACCTCCCTGGGCACCCTGTTCCAGCACCTCAGCACCCTCACAGGGAGGAATTTCACCCCAAAATCTACTCTAGAGTATTATTACTTTAGTACAACCATAAAAGTGACTCCAGCCACAAAAACCTTCCAGGTGTGGGCACTGAGCAACAACTTTGAGTAGTTTTGTGTTTCCTGTGTGTCTTGTTGGCAGCAGAAGCTAGTGGAGTGTTTGCTGTTGAGTCCTTCTCTGCTTCATTCTGCAGATGGAAAAATCCCAGTCCGTTTAATTTCCATTAAGAAATCTCTCCCTCGCGATTAGTTTTTGGTGTGCGTGTGTGTTCTGCCCCCCAAACTCATGAACCAGAACCTTGCCACTCAGATGATTTGAAGCAGGACCGCACTTACAGCCTTTCCTCCTTCCAAACTTCCCCCCCATCAACTGGTGGTTCTGTTTTGGGCACTGATGTCAGTGAACAGCTTCTAGGATGTGAATTGTTCCCACCCAGCATGTCCTTGGAGAGCTGAAGTTAGCTGATGTAGTTTAGCTGCCTAGTAAGGATTTAAAAAATTCCAAGAGCCTGGAAGAACTTTTGTCTTTGAGGAAAACTCAGTATGAATTGCAGCTCCTTTTATTATTTTATTTTCTGTGCTGGTAGAATTTGGTCTTGCAGAGTCTGTGTGGTGGCCTCACACCACGACCTTCCCTCTGGTGAACTCAGAAGTGAAGTATTGCTGACTGCTATAGAACTGAGGGTGGGTTAAAAGATCAGCATGTGCTTAAGTCTCTGATTTTGCTGTTGGACTAAATCCATGTGTTGTCCCTTAAGTGACGGCGTCTGTTCAATGCAGTAATACTCCCCTTCCCTTTGAAGCTTGAGAACTTGCACGTTTTGACAAATACTGCAGCTGTTTGGATGGGCGGTGCTATCGAAACTTGAAGTTTCTTGGAGCCTTAAAGTAAAAAGGGTTAGAAAAGAGGTGGAACGCGAGCAGCAGCTCACTGTGATCATCCCTGGTCTGATCCTGCCCTCTGATGGACGCTGTTGGTTGTTGCACTGGTCTCAGACGGGTTTTCTCGCTAACGTAATCCTTTGGTCATCCTGGTCTTCACTTACCATAGAATCATCAGGGATCGGGACCTCGAAAGATCATCTAGTCCAATCCCCCTGCCACAGCAGGATCACCTAGACTAAGTCGCACAGGAACACATCCAGGCGGTTTTTAAACGTCTCCAGAGAAGGAGACTCCACAACTCCCGTGGGCAGCCCGTTCCAGTGCTCTGTCACCCGCCATAGAATCATTAAGGTGGGAAGAGGCATCCAAGGTCATCCAGTCCAACTGCCAACCTAGCCCCACCCTGCCCACTGAATCGAGTTTCCAAGCACCAATATCTGTTTGGTTGGGGGTTTTTAATGTTCTTGTTGTTTTGATGTTTGTTCATTTGGAGGAAATGCTAGAAAAGTGTCAAAATGACTAGAGGCACTTGCTGCTGGTTCACCCCAGAGGGGACAACTGGCCTCTAGGTGAATTTTATTTGCTTTATTTTTTCCCTTTCCTATATGCAGATGGATGGTAGATTAGACCTAGAGCAACCTTTCAAGAACATTTGCTTGTGTTTAGCAAGGGTAGAAAGGAGACAAAGGGATGTAGATGACCAGCGCTCGCTGAATTTTTGGAGAGATTTGAACACTGAAGTATCCCAGCACCGCAAGAAATCTTGCTTTGTGTTAGCGCGTGTTCTTAATGATCATATATATATTTATAGTGTTAAGCTTTTGGGAGGTTTTTTGAAACCAGATGACTTATTTTGATGGCAGACTGCAGGTTAAAGATACTCTAGAATCCTAAACCAGTGCCTTTAACAGCTGTTTCACACGTGATATGGAATGCAAGAGATGAGATAAATAGGGTGTAAAACAAACCGCAAAAAACCCCTTGCCTGGTTTAGAAACAGAGGAAGAAGAACTAACTGAACCCAGGGATACTCCTGCATATAATTAGGTTTTTTTCCTTGGAAATTAGCTGAGAAATTAAGCCCTTTTGACTGGGCCATACATGAAAATACAGAATCAAGGTTGGAAATTGCTGGGGAAGGTGGAGCATCCTCTTTCCTCAGGTTCTGATGCTGTTGCCCAAGAGGTGGCAGCCTCTGCCAGCAGGAATGAGTGTGATATAGGGATGCTCCTTCCTGAGGTTCATTCAGTTCTGTCTTCCTCATCGATTGGGGTTTTTTTGCCTCGTCCCTTCCTCCCCCATAACCTTTATCTTTCAGAGTGGACCAGCAGCCCTTAAAACTGACCTTCGAGTGAAACCAGAGCAGGTTCCCTCACCAAAAGGAATGACTTTTAGTTGATGCCATGAATGCTTTCTCTCTGCTTCTGTGAACATTGTCACAGCTGCAACTGTCCTGGAAAACCGTCCCAGAAGTCCTGGACCTATTATAGGAAAAGCTGCCTGGCTTCTTCAGGGTTTGCTCTGTTTGGGGTCACATCTAAGGTCCTGGTGCTGTCCCTATTCATAATTCAGTCTGGCACTTTGCTTCCTGATATTTTTCTGGTGGAGCTGTATTTTACTTCCACAAGTCTTTCCTGCTGGGTCCATCAGGACCAACGAGTTCCTCCTGCAAGATCCAGCCAGTGGTCAGTGCGGGAGGAGGAAGGCTGCAGTTCCCACCTCCTGCACATCTTTACACACATGATTTCCCCATCTGTTCGGCGCTCCTCTCCCAGGAGAGCTCAAAGAATTTAAGGAAAGGAGCGGAAAGTGTCTGAGGCAGGAGCTAATTCTGGCCTTCCAGTTGGGGACAGAACCCCCAGCTCACCTCTGGGGACACTTAATGCCACATGCTGGTTGTTGCTGGAAAACAAATGGAAAACCAGACTTTCCAGAGGGGACTTTTTGCACTTGGGAGCCTGTTCATAGGAACAATAATTCGAACTAGAGTGGTACAACTAGGAATTTAATTTAACGGAGCAGTTTGTTTCTGTAACTTTGTTCTAGGACTGTCTTCTTTCTTAAAAAAAAAAATATAATTGGTTAAAAACCTGATTTACCTTCATTCACGACTATAAGAGTTGGAATGAAAACCAGGATTTTCTTTGTGGGGCGTTCTCTTTGGTGTTAATATATTTGTCTGACAGACTCTGGGGAACATGGGTACAAAATCCAAATGCTTTCCTTGCTGCTGATCTTGGGAAGAGCCTTTGGTTCCTCTGTTGCTTGTGTCAAGGCTTCCCACCACAAGGAAAGGGCTCCTCCACATCAGCGAAGGGAGAGAAGGGCTAGAGAAGGTTCAGGCTGGAGCAGGAGCAGCTGTGAAAGCCACTGGGCAGCCTCTGTACAGCAACGGATGAGCTTGGATCTTCCTTCCTTGGCTTCTGAGAAAGGACTGACACAAGTCTTGATGCCACAGGGAAAGAGACGATGAATTTTTTGCTGCTGCTTATGATCAGTGATATGGGGACAGGAAGAATTTCAGTGGGTTTGGGGTTTAAAGCGGGGAGTGGTTGGTTGTACATCAGCTAAGCTGTGGAGCTAGGGGCTGGAGGCGCTGGAACTTCCCATGGGTTGAAGAGTTCAGACCAGTGTGGCTGAAAGATAGTCCCATCCACTGTGGGTGTTGTGACTTTATTACAGCTCATTTTCATGGGGATCAGAACTAGTTTGAAAGTCAAATTAGCAGAGTCCTTAAAGTTTTTCTTTCTTCTTGAGCAATCATCAATTCCAAGGAACTTTGCTACTTTACTGTCACTCTGAGAAAGTTCTCTTTAAAAGGAGGAAATTAGATGATCTGGATTATTTCATAATCCCTATAGAATTTGCTTCCTTTTTTATTTTATTTTTTTATGCTCTCCCTCCCTTTCTCAGCTTGGCAAGCAGCAGCTCCTCACTGCTCACTGGGGGCCCAATTCTGAGAGATGAATGTCCAAACTCCCACAGAAACTTTCCTGGAGGCTGCTTTTTTTTTTTTTGGAGGGGGGAGGAATTTTGTGTTAGAAAAGTTTTTTTTCTTTGGATTTGTTCGTTGTTGGATTGGTTTTTTGTGAGGTTTTCATTGGTCTGTTGTGGGTTTTTTTTAACTCATCATATTTTGGAGCATTTCCTTTGCTCACATCTTGATTTTCTCTGTTACATTTTTATGACCTACACAAGAATAAATGTCTTAATCAGATAAGGAAAAGAATGAAGGTTAAATGTATGTTGCTTTAAAATAAGACGTGGAGTTTTTGTTTCTTTGCATCTCTGTTGCCAAAAGACATTTGGATCAAAGCTTCTGTCTTTTAATGACAAATAAATTGCATTAAATACCATTATGAGCCTTTCATGAAGATTCAAAGGCAGAGCTTGTCAGCCATGCAAATATTTTGGTACATGCATTACTGGTTTCTTCTGGGCTGGGTAACTTCTTAATGTAATTTAAGAAATGAGTGGGGGAGAGTCATAATTATAATAATAATCACTCTTTCAGAAGAAGAGAGGGGGAGCCTGTTTACTGCCTCCAGTGGGCCCTAGATCAGAAGCAAAATTATCACCGTTATCTTAGAATTATCATAATAAACTTCCTTCTCTTCAGGATCCATGTGGAAAGCCTTGCGTTAATTTTGAGGCAACAGTTTCCCTGGCTTTATTCGAGGCTTTCCAGATCGGTGTTAATGAAACAATGAGATGTAACAGGTTGGGTGTTATGGGCTGATAATGACGAACCTTGGAGCTTAATGGCACTTGGCTAGCAGCCTTTGGGACCAGGCAGTGTGTAGGGTCAGTCACTCCCTTTGCTTTACCAGAGCTGTACTTACAGCATCTGAACATTCAGCCCTTCAGCCCCATGTCACCAGGTCTTTGAAGAGAAGGGCAAATGAATGCACTTCAAAGTAGGATCTTGTCCTGCACCTCTTGTGCTTGTGCTGTGAGAAAGGGTTGACTTAAAAATTAAGCGGAGTCACCTCCCAGCCTCCCTTTTCTAGGGTCTGTAGGCTTTACAGGTGGATTGACTTCAGCCATGGAGTGGGAATGTGTGGGTCAGGATTGTATGAGGTGGGACCTGCTTCTAGTGACACCTCAGTGACGGCGCTGTACATCCATCTGTACATGTGACCTTCTTGCTGTCTACAGCTACCCTGAAAGGAGGGTGTAGAGAGATGGGGTTGGTCTCTTCTCACAAGTAACAAGTGATAGAACAAGAGAAAATGGCCTCAAGTTGCAGCAGGAGAAGTTTAGGTTGGACATTAGGAAAAACTCCTTCTTGGAAAAAGTCATCAGGCCTTGGAACAGGGTGCCCAGGGAGGCAGTTGAATCGCCATCCCTGGATGCGTTTCCAGGTTGTGTGGTTTTGGAGCTTAGGGATGGAGTTTAGTGGTGGCTTTGAGAGAGTTGGGTTCATGTTTGGACTTGATGATCTTAAAGGTCTTTGCTAACCTAAAGGATTCTCTGATTCTATGTGAGAGAGGTAACTGTGCAACAACTGAGTAACAGCTGAGCTTAAATCTGGGTGACAGAGGTGGTATTTGTGTAGCAGACCTGTGCCCAAAGCCTTCAGAACTAACTGTATGTGTCACTGTCTTAGGTTACAATGCAAACCCTCCTCCAAATCCTTCTGCTGTGGTAACAACGAGAAAACTGAAAGCCAACCCACCCACTTATTCTTGAGTTCACACAACCAAGCAGGCCTGGGGGATGAGGCAGAGTGCAGAGAGCAATGCTGTCGGGTGGGAATGACACAGATGCTCCCCTTGAAGGAGACATCGGTCTGCAACTCCCCACGATTCCCCTCCGAGTTCCCAGTTACTCAGTGAACCCTGTGTCTGGTAGAAGAGACCAAACTCAAATCTGATTCTCACCTGATCAGCTTTGTTTGTGGGTGAAGGGTTTTGGACCACAACATTGAGTTCAAGGTCTGAGAGAATGAGTATTTAAGTCTTCAAATCAGTTTCTTGACTAAGAATTGCTTCCAGATGGAGCATCTCCGCTGTGTGGAGGTGGGGGGGTGCAGTAGTGCTGTGGTTTTGGGTTCATGTTTGTCTAGATCAGTAATTTCTTCTTGCATTGGGGGGTTTTTTTGGTTTATTAATGTTTAAAATAGGAGGTTTTCTTAACAGCCCTGTGACTAGACTCTGCAGGGATAAAAATAGCCAACGGCATGGGAGCAGAAACTAGGAATTTATAGAGCAAAACAAATTCCTTCGACACTGTTCAGCAAAGGACATATAACTGATTTGGTGTGAGGAATATTGAGGGACCATCAGTGCCGTGTAATCCCTTCTGACACAACTTTCTTCTGCTGAAACTTCAGTTCCTGGAAAGAGTAAATTCACTGCTGTGAGGTTGTTGTTGCTCCACTGTCCAGACACACCGATGAGGTCTGCAGGAGTGTCTGTCTCAGCACCAGAGCTGTGTCTGCAGCCCATGTGTGATGCCAGGTGTGCCTGAGCTCTGGGAAGCTGGAGCTCTGGTTCTGGCTCTGTGATCTGGGGAGAAGCTCTTGCCTCTCCCTGCCTCTGCTGCCCTTCCTATTTGTGCAGCCACCACAGGCAGAGTTTTCTCTGACCATGTACTGTGTTGGATGGCCACTTCTCATCCCTGAAGGGCTTTGGCCTTGGATAAATTAAGAGATGAGGAGGTCCAGTCTGATGGCAGTCAGAGATTTGCCTGTGAATGGCAAATGCATCTGCTCTTTGGTTCTTTCTGTTGTGACTCTTCAGTGACTTTTTCCCCAGATAAGTTGCCCTGATCTGAGTTTCAGATAATTATT
This sequence comes from Phoeniculus purpureus, assembly GCA_028565055.1. Classification (NCBI taxonomy): domain Eukaryota; kingdom Metazoa; phylum Chordata; class Aves; order Bucerotiformes; family Phoeniculidae; genus Phoeniculus; species Phoeniculus purpureus. Next base: position 623,053 of record JAOXOE010000698.1, read on the forward strand.
TGTATAGTAGCCACTGCAATGTAGTTGTTTTCTTTTAACTGCGTGCAGCCAGACAAAGGTACCAACAGCCAGCTGGCTGCATGTTTTCCTTCTACTCCTTCATCTCTAAATTCACCCTTTTGCCACCTCTGGTGCCATCCCTAAACATCCTGCAATATGTTGAGTGCAGTCCCAAAATATTCTCCCTCCCCCATATCCCATAATGTGTCCCACAGCCCTGGGCACCCATCCCTCCCCATCCAGACAGTGTTGACCCATCTTGATGAGCTTCATGCCTGGGCACTGCTTCTGAGGCCCTGCTGGGACAGCCCCATCCGGGATGGCCCTTCCAAGTCCTTAGCTTGGGTTCCCATCTGCCCATGTCTCTCCATGTTCCCGGGGATTTTGGAGATCAGGCTGAAGGTGCCTGTGACAGGTTTATGACAAGTAAGAGCTGGGTGTTACTTGGGCTTCCCTTCCTGCCACTTATCTCCTGCTCATTTGGCATATGTAGATGAATTTTTATCACATCAGCTTGAGGTTTTCTGTGTAACTTCACCCCTGCCTGGGGAACATGTGAGTAAGCAGGAAAACCTGTGGCTGTAGCTGGCTAATCCATGGCCACCCAATGTACTCAGTGCCTGAGAAACTCCTGCATCGTCCCTGCCCAAACCATACTGTGAAAAAACTGAGCTGCTCTTCTGCCTGAGCGATCTCTTGCTTGTTGGGTTTTTTTAAAACCTCATTCTTCAAACGACAAGTACAAGCCCATAATTAGTACCCGGCACAGACAGACCCACTTCAAAAGCGGAAATCATGCAACAAACCTCGAGGCAACATAACCACATCTTGGTTGTCACTAGGGCATTAGGGAGGCAGCAATCATCCACAGAAGTGTGCAGCTTGGTGGGAAGAGGAGGTAGGAGTTATTTATTAAGGTTAACACCATTTCCACACAGAAATGGAAGGGATTTATCTGTCGATGGTAGTGGTAACAAACTGATGGGTTTGACCCTGGGCTGGGTTAGGTTGTTATCCTGCAGTTGCTTGTTGGGCTGTGCTCTGTAGTGAGCTGAGACCTCGCAGGTTCCTTCTACCACTCCTCAACTGTCTGGTTACCAAGTCCTTGTACAAGCCACTACCCTTCTGGTCAGACCGTGAAACAAGTCTGTTCAACTTTGTGAGGAAAGAGTTCTCTTGCCAATGGAAAAGCAATATGGAAGAAAACCTCCCAGTTTGAGCCTTTGGAAAAGTCTGCCAGCCAGAGAAAGGGGCACCCACTCCCATCTGAGCACCCATGGGCTGCAGCTGAGCAGAGCTTTTGCAGAAGCTTGGTGTGGACGTACACAGGGATCAGTGGGCTGCAAACCAGAGTCAGATAGTCATGTGGTACGTCAGGTTTTGTCTGTGCTAAAAAGAATTAACATATTCCAGACAACTGATTTATGCAGCCCGTGAATAAATGTCACTGGTGCTGCTGGTGCTGAGGTGTTTGATATTTGGATATCTTTCCCATTTGTTCCTCTGTGTTAAACCTTGTGGGAATGATGCTGGTAGAAGCTGTTTCCCGTCACAGTGACTGCCTGGCACATGGGGAGGACCCTATGTGGTGGCTCTGAGGACCAGGTCAAACCACTCTGTTGGGTCTTAAATCCCTTGTCATTAGGGGTTTTTCTTGCTGAGGTTATTTTCCAGGTGCAAGCACACATGGGAGCAGGCAGAGCTGCTCTGTGAGGTGCCACAGAATCCTTCTGCCTTCTCCCCAGAAGGGAATTAGTTATTGTTCTGAGCACTTGTAGACAAACACTACACTGTTTACCCTTGGAGAAGTTATCTGTGATAATCTGGGTAAAGCAGCAGTGCTTCAAAGGGAAGAGAAAGCCTAAGTTAAAGATATTTTTCAACCTGTGACCCTATTATTCCTCTCTATTTATTGTTCTGTGCTTTAACCAGGTAGCTTTCTAATTTCCTTTCTTTGGACAATTTGTAGCTTTAATTGAGGTTTTCTGAACCGAAAGTCGACGCCTCGTGCTCTTTTCTACTTTGATTTTATTTTTTTTTTCCCATGAGAACCTCTCACGCTGCGGTTGCTTGAGGAAGTTGACTTAAGCACTTTAAGCCGTAGTCGCAGCTTATTTAGGGAGCGACCCGGCCGTTAGCACAGGAATCCACGGCTGAGCAGCCAGCAGGTGCGAGAGTTGTCTCCTCACATGATGCTACAGGAAACCCAGAAACCAGAGTGTTTGGGTTAAAGATGGGTCACGCTGATAGTTCAATACACAAACTCACTTTTTTTTGGCTTCATTCTCTGTTCTTTAGATTTTCTTTCTTTTTTTCCCCCTAGTTTCTCCCTCCTCCTTTTTTTCCTGCTGCTGCTGGTGTTCACCACTGGAAGTTGAAGTTTTTCAGTATTATAGAGCCAATGTGAAAGTTCGTGACCCTGATTAAAATCAGGTACAGTCATAGCTGTAGTGGGAACAGAAATAGAGGTGCGAGGTCAAGCAGATGTCAGCCTTCAGAGTGAACTTCTGTGCTGTTTCAGCCTCCAAATACGTTATACATGCTGCTGAAAACAAGCTCCTGAAAACATGCTGTGGAGAATCTGAAGGTACCGTGTTGTTGCTCAGATGGCCTTGGGCTCTAGAGATCCAATGTGAGGCTCTGTTTAGGTTTGGTTTTCTAGGGTTGGGACTTCTCTGCCTTGTTGTAAGGAGGGAGAACACACACAACTTACAGAAATCAAAATCTTTGGAGTAGATTTCAACTTTAAGGAGAGGCCCTCTTCTGTACTACCTGTTGTAGCAGCTCTCCAAACATGTTGTAGCAGCTCTCCAAACATGGCGTAGCTCACCTCAAAGGTCTCAGGCAGCCAAACAGCAGTATGCTGGCTTTCTGCACCACAGGTTCCTGGCAGCGGGGGAACCCTGGTGATTCACTAAAGCATTTTGCACGCTTGATATTGCTGCGCTGATGGGATGAACGTTTGGTGTGCGGGTCACAATTTTCTCTTTGTTTCTCTCCTGTCATGACTTATTGATGATTACAAATTACTTTAAAGCTGGCTGGTGCCATCTTGCCACTGTACCTGATTCAGAGTCATCAAAACATGTTTGTGGAGCACATAAGCACACCTGAGACTGAAGGTAGTGACATTTCTCTTGGGCATCTACTTCCTAATGATATTTAGGGAAAAATCCCAGCACTCTTCTCCAGCATCTGTCCTTTCCAGGGAAGGAAGCTGGTGAGAAGGCTTCTTGCTGTGCTTATCTTCAGGGCAAGGTGACATGATGGGCAAGACCTTATTTTCCAAGCTGCCATCTGACACAGTGAGCTGACTTCAGCTCTGTCTGGCCTCTGGCCTTCATTAAGCTGCCATCAAAGGGTTTTGAAGTCTAACAATGCTCATAAGGAGTGAAGAGCCAGTGATCAAGGGATTGAGTTTGGTTTGTTTAGCTACAAGTTTCTTTTTAGCCTTCTTAGCCAGACTTGGCTGGCGGTGGAGTGTACCCTCTTCAGCTGGCAAGTTATCATAGAAGGTAAGAATGATGGGAGAACTCTTGCCTTGTAGTCCAGTAGGCTATGGTTCTTCCTACGCAGTGTGTCACTCTGTGGCATGTCAGGAAGTCCTATGTGTGTAGGATGACCCTACTCAAGCTTGCGTGATTTACCCGCAGTGGAGAACATGTCTAATGTTCTGAATGTTCCCTGGAGACTTAGAGTGACATGTTTGCTCGTCTACAATATCCATAACCTACGTGTGGAATTTGTCTGATGTGTCAAAGCACCCACCCACACCTGTGCACTCCTGATGATGGGTATTTTAATTGTACAACCATAGGAGAAACTGTAGATGGGAGAGCAAAAAGGTGACGGCTTGTTGTGCTGTGGTGTCTCATGTCACAGGTCCGTTACAGTATTTGACTGGAGAAAGTGTTGTGTGGGCTCTACAGTTGGTACAGGCACCCATAAAGGGTCTTTTTTGCCATATTTATGTCAGCAATGGCAGATGAGACAGTTGTGTCACCTGCCTGAAGGTGCTGTGGGCAGTCCGAGTGCCCCCTGGCGCTTTGTGAATGGAAGCACCATGCTGACCTGGCAAGGCCAATACAAACACAAAGGACCTGCAGTGTGCTTGGCCTCCTGGGAGAGGGAAGCCCCTTTGTTAGGAGGTGCTCAATACAGCTTGGTTAAGCAACCTGAGTGAGCCGGGAGGCCTGGGACAGGGGATCTCATAGGTGTGTGAGACTGGCTATCTGCAGAGGCATGAATCGAGTTCATCTGTTTCACTGAGTGTGAAGTAGGGTTGAGACATCACTACTAAAAGCAACATACGTATCGTAAGAACCTAAAGCCAAAGTACAGAAAGTATTTGAACACTGCTGTGGTTCTGTTGACACAAGGAAATACCTTTGTGCTCTGCTGAATCCATGTTATTCCACAATTGGAGGCAGAACTGAGAGCCACAGATCTAGAAGACCAGTATCTGATGTCCGTACTCCTGCTGAGCTGTTGTTTTGTTGCCAAAATGTTTATCTTTTGGAAAAAAACAAACCAAACAACCTCTTGATTAAGAGCGACCTTCTATGAGCTGGGCCGTGTGTTTGACAATGATTGGAAAAGCACCGACTAGGTAGAGACTATGCAATCCCTGAACTGGGAAGAGGTGACAGGAGCTTCCCATTCTAGAATCTGGGTGTGGGTATCACATGCACACTCGGTTTGTGTTTAGAACAAATACAGGTTACACGCAGGAATTCAGTCTCACTGTGGCTATGGAAGCTGGAAGAATGTTTGTGCACCTCAGAATGAGGGATATTGCACCAAGCATTTTAGTCTCTACATGCTCTGTTCTACAGAGCTGGGCTAGTGGGCCTCAGCTCCATATGGTAACTTGTTTTTCATAGGATACAGAGAGCTGATGCAGGGTAAAGGAGTAGCTCTGGCAGCGCTTTCACATCCCATTGTCCCTCAATGACAAGAGTGTGCAGAGGACCTAGTGAATAGAAAGAGTTTATGGAGATGAGAGATGGTAATTGAGTAGAAGACAGACATGCCTTTGGCTATGGACAGTGATTGATGCCCAAGCCTGGGTGATGGAATTCCTTTTGACAAAGAGTAGCTCCTGTACAACTTGGACTGAAACATGCTCACTGGGCAGGAGACCATGTGAGAGGGGAATGATTTCCAGCTTGCTTACTTCCCAATAAATGTTAAACTGTGTAACAGGAAGTTATTGCCTGCTCAGCATCATCTTAGCATTAGTAGAAGTTCACTTACTCCTTTCCCTTGTCTGCTTTTTTGTCATAAGCTTGCTTTGATCTGAGGAGATCATCTAATCCGTAACAAGTGTTGCACTGGGAACCCTTTGCACTCCCATAGAAGAAACCCTGGTTCTGATTCCAGGAGAAATATCAGTCATAGTATGCTCCCAAACCCCATGGCACTCTCAAAGCCAAACAAGGAGACCTAAGTCTAGGTTGTGTTTGGTATGCAAAGAACGGGCACTCAAAATAGGCCAAATTAGCAATGAATTAGCTGGTCCACAGATCTTTCATCTGTCATGATGGCTGTGTGTTTTATCAGTCTTTTGTACATAGCACCAAGATCAAAGGCAGGGCCCTTCCTCAGGGCAGTTCTGAGTAGCCCCATGTTGCCATCACCAACAGAACAAACCAAGAGGAAGACTGGTATTCAAAGACTTAAGTTTAGATTATTTTTATTTTTTTAATGACTAGTGTCCACAGTGACATCAATTTCTTTCTTGAGAAGACAGCTCTTACCACTTAGGTGTAGAAGGAAGGGGTTTGTCTAGGCTCCAGTTTATCTTTTGTAATTGCTGCTCATTATACGGGTGAAAAAGGGAGCGCAGCACTAATTGTGGCTCTTCCCAACATCTCAAGCTCTTGAGCTTTAGTGTAAGTGATGATCCTGCTCCTGGCAACAGGTTAAGCCAGATGTTCAGGAGCAACTGCTATTGGCAAAGTTGGTTGTTTAATGGTAGGATGGCACCTTCCTAGGGGGAAAGGGCATAAGAGAGAGGGGTAACAACATTGAGTGTCAAGTGCTCTCATGATAGAAACGTTCCTCAGTGGCATGGAATGGAACATCTTGAAAAATAGGGTAGAAAAACAGCTCTTGAGCATCATTAGTCAGTGATTTCTGCTCAACAAACAGAGCCATTAGGAGTGGCATCTGGATCCCTTTCAAATTGTCTAGCTCTGGGTTGTGGGAATATGACCTGGAGGCTTTTCTGCCATTGCAAGCACTTGGGATTTCTTCACTAGTGAGTCTTGTGAGGAAAGGAAACCCAAGATCGCAGTGGAAGGTTACAGGTACTTTACCACTGCCACAGTGAAGGGGAAATACATCATCATCATCTTGGCTGCAACGTTTCTTGAACCCTTGTGCTCTTGTGTAATTCCTGTGACTTTCTTTCATAAACTGCCCAGAATGCTTCTCTAGCCCTAATAATACCTTCGCGCAGTCTAAATAGTAATTAATAATAATAATTCAGGCTCCAGACCAGAGCCTGTTTGTGTTTCTCCATCCTTGAGGAGGGCGAACAACTCACTGGGTCCATCAAATGCGTCACTTCTGTTGGAAAGCTGAGTAGCACAGAGAGGAAGGACACACGGACTTATGAGGTTTTAGAAACACAGGTGGAAGTGCATGAGCTTTGCATATGGTAGGGAGCATCAGTTTAGTATAATTTAGCTTTATATATGCAAAACACTTGATAGCTTTGGAAGCCACCACTGTGTGTCACCAGGACCAAGATACCTCACCACAGAAGTCTCTAATTCCAGCACCCAGAACCTCTGTTTTCACCCGAGTCACGATGTTTCCACTCGAAGTACCTCTGAATGAGACGCCCCAGTCTGAGCCTTTGGTGCCCATGCACACATTGGCACATGAAGGTGCTCATGTGAACAGTCACTGCTTTACTCTTTTTGGGCCAATGCTGAGGAGAAAATAATGTGGTGCTGGGCAGAAAACTTCTAGTCAAGGCTGAACCTTTGCAGAGATCCTTGGGGGCTGAGAGTTTGTGTTGCTGTCTTTTGAAGGACAAGCTCTGTGGAAAAACTAAGTGAAGAAGCCTGAAGTTCAGCTTTCTGACCAAGCATCTCAGTTGTTTTAATGAAGAACCACGTGGTGCAGTGCTTCTGCTGCTCTGGGTGTTCTTCTCTGCTTACTCATCCCAGAGGGTTTAGTCTGTTTGGGGTTTTTTTGTTTTTTATTCATCGTAAACATTGTCTAACCCTGGAGAGCCTTTGTCTGGGATCAGATCTGCTGATGTTAATGTTTCCTAAAGGAAATGTTAAGAGTCCCTCAAGAAAAAACATATATTGAGGAGAGATTGTAGGATAAAATGTACGCAGATTTCTGCTGGATGTTTCCTGGGACAAGCATGAAGGGAGGATGGGTGAGAACATGGAACCAAAAGCTCAGAGAGAAATGAGGCGATTTCATGATGTTCCTTTTCTATTGTAGCTGTTAAACTCTGTTGTTCCCTTTCATAACTTACTGTTGCTCAGCTCTACTCCCCAAAAACTAGCACTGGGATGCAGAATGTGTAAAGCCGCCTTTTGGTCTGAAATCCTGCCTGAAACATATACAAGAGGTGAACCCGTCTGCATTTTTTCCTTCTTCCCAGTTACGACTGCTGAAGTGCACAGCCCCGCTTAACCCATCCAGGTGTATAACCCTGTGTGTCCTGTCCAAGCATACAGCCCTGTGTGCACCGCTCAGGGCTATAACCCTGTATGTTTCCTGCTGCTTCCGTATCCTGCCTTTACACTTGTCCTTTCTGCACTGAAGCAGTTGAGGGGGAAGATGGTGTTTTAGGAGTTTCGTGCTTGTTTCGCTTATATTTCCAAGTGTCTGCACCCTTTGTGATACCCTGTAGCATTTCTTGAAGAAAATAGTGAAACATTTGTGGAATGATGTTTTTACTAACAGCTATACCTCAAAACCCCGGAGGAGTGTGATGTATCTTGCTTCTGGTTTTCCTGAAGCTGCTAACAACCATTTAGGACAGTTTTAAGGTCCCCAACCTGCATTTAGAAAGTGAAACAGGGTCCCACTCCTTCATGTCATCACTTCGTCTAGGTGATCCTGCTGTGGCAGGGGGATTTGACTAGATGATCTTTCGAGGTCCCTTCCAATCCCTAATGATTCTGTGTGTTGGGGTTGAGTCCACAAGTATCCATGCTGAGCTCAGGCCGAGGACATGGAAGAGAAGAGCAGAGGAGATGGGAAGGCTTCCACCTCTATGGTGTCATCCCATTACTAAAATTTGTCTGTCTGTCTTTCTTTGTATTATTTACATCTACGGAAATTTGTGTAGACCCATAAGGTCCCATCTGATTGGGGCTTCAAGGGACTTCAGTGTCCCATCCTTGGAGGTACTTTTGATTTTTCTCTCCTTCATGATTTTTAAATGGTTTCAGATCTAAACAAACCTGTGAGGTGAGGAAGAAAGGAGTGCTGCCTCCACCCTCCTTTCATATCTTGGATTCCTCACTGTGTGACTACAAAGCCACCTCCTTTCCATGGCCAGTAGTCCTGCTGTCCCACACATTCTCAATTTCCAGATGTAGCCCCAAGACTAACCCATGGGACCTTGGAACTTCTGGAGACCTCTGGTGCTGAAGTGAGACAGAAGCTGCATGTGGGGTTGTATGGCTTGATCTTGGTTTCTTTAGTCCTCCTGTCAGAAGCTATGCTCCTGCGTTGTGTCCCAGTGCCCTTTGGTCAGCCAAACAAGTTGACAGCCCTGGGGCCTTGCAGGGTGCGTGGGCTCTCGGAGCAGAGAGACGCAGCGTCGTGCCAGGGAGGCTGTTGTTCACTTCTCCGTGCCAGTGCGTGCCAGTCCTCTGGCTGAGGGGTGCCCAGCTGGGCTGTGCAGCTGGTGAGGCGGGGGCAGGAGCTGAGGGCAGCCCCCAGTACCAGCTGCTCCCTCACACAGGAAGGTGCCCACAGACTGGCTCCACATCTGCTAGAGAGGCAACGTGTCTGATGACTGACTGGTCACTTGTGGCATTCTGCCCTTCCAGCTGCACAAAAGCTGTGGGGGTCTGTCCCATCCTCCCACCTTGTGACCCCCATGGGAGGATGAACGTGTCTGCCAAGGGCTGCACTTCCTTGCCTTGAGGAGCACCATCATCCGTTGTCACGGCTCCTGCCTGGTCCTCGCTGACTCTAGGCAATGTTTCCTCTTCCCCCTTCACACTTTCTCAGACAAGTTTGCCACATCCACCAGCATTTGGCGACCTTCCTGCACAGCTCACCTAGCGACACGTCCTCCCTTTTGGGTGAGGGAAGCCTCACCTCCAGTTTGGCGTCTAACAAGGGCTTCGCCAGGACCATCGAGTCCTGAGTTAACCTCTGCCAGCAGCACTGATGGAAGAACTTGGATCCCAGCTGTTTGTTGTACGACAAATACAGATCAGATGGCTTTTCCTGGGCTCCTGTGCCAGCCCAGAGCCCAAGGCTCTTCATTCATTCTTTAATTATTTCAAATTAAACATCAGGGGATCACAGAATCATCAGGGATTGGAAGGGACCTCGAAAGATCATCTAGTCCAATCGCCCTGCCACAGCAGGATCACCTAGACCAAGTCACACAGGAACACATCGAGTGGGTTTGTACTGATAGGACAAGAAGCAATGGGTTCAAGCTGGGAAAGGATAGGTTTAGGGTGGATATTAGAAACAAGCTCTTGACCTAGGTAGAGCTGTCCATGTGTAGGGAGGTTGGACTAGATGACCTCTAGAGGTCCCTTCCAGCCTAGAACATTCTATGATTCTATCATATTCTCATGGTTTTCTCTTTAAACCTTAAGGCAGGAAACACATTTCACCAACTTTTATACAGTTGGCAAATCCCATCTCTAACTGATCAGTTTTAAGTCGCCTTAAAGAAAGTAACCTATCAAAAGCTAATAATATTTAAAGAATAAAATCAAAGTAAAATCACTATCAATTATCTACCAGGTACTGCTACGGCTTTAGGTTTGTTTGCCACGTTCCATCGTACATGGTAACTAGCCTTATCCTATGCATTAGAGGTCAGTTCTGGAGTAATTACTAATGAAATTAACTACACTATTAAAAATTATCACAGAACATTAGGGATTGGAAGGGACCTCGAAAGATCATCTGATGAACAAGGAACTCTAAAACCAGTTTTCTGCTAGAAAGGACTTCAACTTCAGCTTTTCAACTCTCACAGGATAAAACCACAAACTGAAAATTATCTGTTACTTAATTTACTAGTCAATGTACTCCAGGGTCACCAAAGAGCTGAAAAAGCACCAGTAAGCATTTTGATGCTAAGGATAGCGAGAGGATATCAATCATATTAAATGGGATATCAATCATATTAAATGAAGCTGACTGGAAAGCCCTGTTCTTGCCAGAGTTGGTTAATCGGCTGCAGTTACTTACATTTTTATTAGAAAATATTAATTTGTAGAAAAAAAAGAGTTATACTTATGAATGACTAGAAAAATTAACCAGGCAAAGTGGTTGAGATTTAATAGAGAGCAGTCTAATTTTTGCTGAGGGCACAGGATACCGAAGCAGCTCACATTTAAACTACTCGAAGGCGATAGATTTTACTGAAGACAAAGAGCCCCTCAGCTCTGAAGAAATTACAATAAATCCTGAGGAGCGTCAGTTCACTGTCACCATGGAATTTTGATTTATTTCTGAAACAAAAAGCAGATCAGCAACTTCAGTCAGAAATTTGTGCAAGCTTGAGTGTGTTTTCAACTCTCCCCGTATGAGAAAGCTTTCTCCATAGATCTCTGCGTGCGTGCAGTCAGTTTCCATACTGGAAAGCAATTCCTGTTCCCTTCTCAGCTTCCTTTCCATTAATACTATTCACATTCACGGTAGTCAGTAGCATAAAACTTATTTACAGAGGGTAAACCTAGGGTTAAGCTTTAACTACATAAAAATCTGACAGTAGATAACCCAGTGCAGGAATCATATAATCTGTTCAGCACCCTCATCTCTTCCATCATCCTGCAGTGAAATGAGTATTCTTTCTAGTGTCACTCCAGAGAATGAACATGATGAACACAGCTCATTCTGCGCTAATCCACATGCACATCCCTCTTCTCTGCTGGCATTTACAATACTTCACAACTGAATTTTGTCTCATTACTTGTCAAGTCTAGAACCTAGCTCTTCCTTCTCTTTTTTTTTTTCACCCCCATTTTTCTTTCCCCCCTTCTATTAGAAGTGAGATGGTTAGTAGATCAAGAGAGGTTCTCCTCCTCCTCTACTCTGCTCTGGCGAGACCACATCTGGAATATTGTGTCCAGTTCTGGGTCCCTCAGTTCCAGAAGGACACAGAGGTGCTGGACAGAGTCCAGAGCAGAGCCACAAGGATGATGGAGTGGAGCTTCTCCCTGCTGAGGAAAGGCTGAGGGAGCTGGGTCTCTTGAGCCTGGAAAAAAGGAGCCTGAGGGGTCACCGCATTAATGTTGATAAATATGGAAAGGGTGGTTGTCAGGAGGATGGAGGCAGGCTCTGTTCAGGGGCACCCAATGATAGGACAAGGGGCAACAGGTGTGAACAGGAACAGAGGAGGTTCCACATCAGTGTGAGAAGGAACTTCTTCCCAGTGAGCGTGACAGAGCACTGGAAGCGGCTGCCCAGGGGGGTTGTGGAGTCTTCTTCTCTGGAGACATTTAAACCCACCTGGACATGTTCCTGTGTGACTTGATCTAGAAGATCCTGCTGTGGCAGGGAGATTGGAGTGGATGATCTTTCTAGGTTCCTTCCAAACCTTAGTGTTCTTGATTCTGTGATTTCTACTACTCCAGTTTTAAATATTCACAAAGAGATTTCTCTTGATTTGCAACCTAACCTTCCCCTAGCACAACTTGACGCTATTTTCTCTTGTTCTATTGCTGATGACTTGTGAGGAGAGACTGATCCCCCACCTCTTACATCCTCCTTTCAGGTGGCTGCAAAGACTAATAAGGTCTTCCCTCAGACTCTTCTCAAAGCAGACCCATGTCTCCTATAACATAAATAATAGGCAGAGTGCATGGCTCCTAGACCAAATATCTAAGACAAATGACATACAGAAGCCATTACTCACAGAATCAGAGTCACCTTGGCTGGAAAGGACCTCCAGGATCAGCAAGTCCAGCCCTCAGCCCAACAGCTCCCTAACCCCTACACCATGATCTCAAGGGCTCTAGCAACTCCGTTATTAGACACTTCCAGGGATGGGAAGCCCACCACCTCCCTGGGCAGCCTCTTCCAGTGCCCAGCCACTCTCTCAGCAAAGAACTTCTTCCTAAGATCCAACCTAAACCTCCCCTGACACAACTTGAGACCATTTCCCCTTGTCCTATCAGTAGTAATTTGGAAGAAGAGAGCAGCACAAGCCTCACTACAACCTCCTTTGAGGTAGCTGTAGAGAGCAAGAAGGTTTCCTCTCAGCCTCCTCCTCTTCTCTGGACTCAATAACCCCAGTTCCCTCAGACACTCTCCACAGGGCCTGTTCTCCAGCCCTCTCCCCAGCCTCACTGCCCTTCTCTGACCCCACTCCAGCCCCTCAATGTCCTTCTGATACTGTGGTGCCCAAAATTGGACCCAGTACTCATGGTGCAGTCTCACGAGTGCAGAGTACAGGGGCACCATCACCTCCATACTCCTGATGGCTACCTTGTTCCTGATCCAGGTCAGGATGCCATTGGCCTTCTTGGCCACCTGGGCACCCTACTGGCTCTTGTTCAGCTGGCTGTCTACCAACATCCCCAGGTCCTTTTCTGCCAGGCAGCTCTCCAGTCACTCTTCCCCCAGCCTGTGGTGCTGCTGGGGATTGTAGTGACCTAACATTACTCATCCAACATCTCCTTTTCTCTCTGCAAGATACTAATTAAGTAGTTCATTTTGTAAAGTTGCTGATTAGGGCAAAACTGGTAGAATGCAATTCTGAGACTCCTCTCTCAAAGTTGATTTAATCCGATCAGAGTGATTCAAAAAATTATTATCAAGGGAGTAACCAAAAAAAATGATTAAAAAAATCAGTCTGTAAGCTTCAATTTCTAAAGCAGTCAAATGATTAAAGAAGGAAAACCTATCGAAGAAAAATGCCAAGGTAGTTACTGAGTAGTTAACAATCTGTTCACTATGAAGGGGCTAATTTGCTTCTGGACAGAACTGATTATTAAGGCAAAAAAAGAAACAAACCCTTATTTCAGGTAAAATAAGCACTAGGAACCTCCTCAAAGAGAGAAAGGGACTCCAGAGATTTTAATGCTACATAAGATTCTTTCAGCTGTTTAACTCCTCATGCCAGGTCTATAAGCCCTCTCGGTAAACACATTCCTAATGCTAGTAGAGTCATGGAATGATTTACGTTGGAAGGAACCTCAGAGATCATCTAGTTCCAACCCCTTTGCCATGGGCAGGGACACCCCTCACAAAACCAGGGTGCCCAGAGCCCCATCCAACCTGGCCTTGATCACTTCCAGGCATGGGGCAGCCATAACCTCCATGGGAAACCTGTTCCAGTGCCCCAGCTCACTCATAGGGAGGAATTTCTGCCTCATATCTCATCTCAATCTCCCCTTTTTAATCTTGAAACCATCTTCCTTGTCCTATCACTAGATACGGTGGAACAAGAGGGACCACCTTCAAGTTGCAGCAGAGGAGGGTTAGGCTGGACAGCAGTCAGGGCTTGGAACAGGGGTTTAGTTCCCATCCCTGTTTAGGGATCTGGTCTGATGGTGACCTTGGTGGAGTAGAGTTACTGGTTGGACCTCATGATCTCCAAGGTCTTTTCCAACCTGAATGATTCTGTGATTCTGCTAGGCATCCACAGTGTGAATTCAATCATCTTTCCACATACTGACATGAAACCAGCATTTCTTTTGCTCTCTCAGCCTGTCCCCATAGCAGAGGGGCTCCAGCTCTCTGACCATTTTCACAGCCTCCTCTGGACCCACTCCAACACATCCTCATCCTTCTTGTGTTAGGGCTCCAGAGCTGGGCACAGCACTCCAGGAGAAGCCAGTATCTCCTTGGGAGAGCTGCTGGCTCCTCAGGGAAACACCTTGTGTGGAGAATACATTTTCGACTAAACCTCAGAGTCACATGGCTGAAGGGGAGAAGCAGATCAAATCCAAATGTACTGCACATTTTCCGTTATCAGAATAATGTAAAAACCACAAACTAGTTATCAATTTTTCAGATAATGTAAAATGGAACGGGTTTATTTCCTCATTATATGGGTTTCATTATTTAGTAGAATAAAATGACTACTCTATTATTTATCGTTGTCTGCCATTTATTTAGTTCAAGGCTACCCAAACATTTCGGCTCAACAGCTATAAAGGTGGTTCTGACATTCTTCAAGACGACATTCTTGCTAACTCCAGAAAAAAATGTCACAATATAAAAGGTGATCGAAAAAGGAATGAGACGCCCTCTTCTCATTCTCCCAAAACCCAGCAAAAAAAAAAAAAAAGAAATTACTAAGAACAGCCCCGAGGAGAAGGACTTGGAGATGTTAGTAGATAAGGATCTCAACACGAGGTGGCAATACGCAACTGCAAAGCAGAAGGTCAACCACATCCTGGATCTAAAGGAGTGTCACCAGCAGGTCAAGGGAGGTGATTCTCCCTCTCTGCTCCTGTGAGACTTCACCTGGAATCCTGCACCCAGTTCTGGAGTCTTCAGTACATAAAAGGACATGGAACTGTTAGAGTGAGTCCAGAGGAGGCCACAAGGGTGACCAGAGGGCTGGAGCAACTCTCCTGTGAAGACTGGCTGAGAGAGTTGGAGTTGTTCAACCTGAAGAAGAGAAGGCTGCAGGGGGACTGTATAGCAGCCTTCCGGTATCTGAAATGGACCTACAGGAAAGCTGGAGAGGGACTTTTTACAAGGGACACTAGTGACAGGACAAGAGAGATGGTTCCAAACTAAACGAGGGTAGATTTAGATGAGATCTTAGGAAGAAATTCCTCCCTGTGAGGGTGCTGAGGCACTGGAACAGGTTGCCCATGGAGGTTGTGGCTGCTGCATCCCTGGACGTGTTCAAGGCCAGGTTGGATGGGGCTCTGGGCAACCTGGTCTGATGAGAGTTGTCACTGCCCACGGCACGGGCTTGGGACTGGATGATCTCTGAGATCACTGAGAAGATACTCATGAATTGAACTGGTCTGAACACTGATGAGTTGTCTCTCCCCAATCCTTTCAAAAAAAGCATAACGGAGCACTTTTGTAAGCACATTGCTAAGGTATTTTCATGGATCTTTGAGAAGTAGTTTTTCCTCTGCTGTAGAAGCTTTCACAATGACATGCGCTGGTTTCAAGTCTCTGCAGAATCCCAGTGAAGTCAACCAGGCTTAATGTATCTCTAGCAAATTCTGCCCCATACAGAACACATTTTGACTGCATAGCCTGCACAACTTGATTGCACACCAGTTAAAACATCTCCATATTCAAATTAGCTTTAATTTTAATTAATTTTAATTAGTTCTAATTTCAATTTAGCATCATTTTTATGCTATTTAAAAATTCTTTACTATTTCAAAATTAATGATCTATTTGGCACTACTGTTAGCGGAGCGTGTTTTCCAGCAACCAGTGTGATTCAAAGGTTCTTTAAAAAGTGATAGAGAAACACCCCATAAACTGCAGGAGCTTCTCCGTTTTTTGCATTCTACAAACGAAAGCATTTCTTCAACATTTTTCACAGATTGGAAAAGACCCCTGGGATCATCAAGTCCAACCATCTACTCTACTCTACCTCACAAGTTCACCCCTAAACCACACCCCTCAACACCTCATCCAAACAATCTTTAAACACATCCAGGGATGGCAACTCAACCACCTCTCTGGGAAGCCAGTTCCAGTGCCTGACCACCCTTTCTGTGAAAAAATTCTTCCTAATATCAAGTCTAAACCTACCCTGTTGTAACTTGAA
>JAOXOE010000698.1:640151-661672 GCA_028565055.1 Phoeniculus purpureus
ATGTACTGGAGGAATCTCCTAGACTGTGGATGACTGGCTGAGTACGACTTCCAGCAAATATCAGGGTATTTCACATTTCTTCATTCATACAGCCACGTGGTATGAGGTATGTTCTCACGCGGTCTGTGGGTATATAAAAACAGATCCTTCCTGTATGAAAAAACACCTACACCCTAGAATGGACTTAAAACTGGAAAAAAATACAGTTTGATCTACTCCTAGGCTATAGACTGGAGTGCAGTATGACTGCAGTATTTCTGCTATAATTGTGGATTCAGCCATGTCAGAATGATTAAAGAAAATATCTGGTTGTGTTCCATAATTGAAAGCATGACACTGGCATTTATTCAACCACCTTACTTGTTTTTAGAACTTCAGAGTCACAGTAACAACAGATTATTTCAGAGAGAAAAGCTGCATTGAAGGAACTAATAGGCTAAAACCTTTCCCAAATTGTTTGCTATTTAGGAGTATCCTACACCATTAACATTAGTGGGAGTGTTTCTAGGCACTTGAGAAATAGATGTATAAAAACAATGTGTCTCTAATTCATTGCTGAACAAATATTGTATCAGTGACTTAGGCCTCTTTGATAATGCTGCTAACAAGCTGCTTCTGCTTCCTTGATCCCTGACCTTGTAGCAGCTTTGGGCTTCTTGCTTTCTGTTCCCCTTGTGTCTATTAACAGTTTAGTTAATTACATGGTTGAAAAAGCGGCTATGGAAGAACAGAAATTTGATCATCTATTACAGGTAATACTAGCAAACTGGCATGGTATACTAAAAGAAAGTCATACCTGAGCTATACAAAGCTAGAAATTTATTTCATTATTGGGAAGAGTTTTGATTTTTCAGAGGTCATAAGCTGCATATTTTTGGATGTTCACATAAAAGTTTCTTCATCTTTAGGTGATTGATCAGATATTTAATTCTATAGCATATTTTACTACAGAAAATTATTTTCATTGTCTTAAAGATTATAAAACATAAAAATAAAAATAATAAAAAAGTCATATGAAGACATTTTTGATAGTGATATAGCCACAGATGCCAGAAAGGGAGGAAATAAGTACCTGACTGCATTTCTGGGATGAAGAGATAGTCAGCTATTATTTTGCTTTTGCCTGGACAACAATGCAGTTACTGTCATTATGAAAATGAATATTAGAACATATTAATTCTAGAATAAGTAATGTCAGACTTTGGTCAAATATGTTTATACTTTTATTCTACAAACTACAAATTTATATTAATATATGTTCTGATAACATGCCATATTTATTCTTAGACGTAGTATCTTTTGACCCCACTTTATATAACCGCTATTCCTTCAGTGATTGTTTCAGAAGTGGTATGAACCTATTGCAGCACTGGAGACAGATGTCTGTATTCATATGTGCAACTTTTTCTGAATATACTACTAAGTGGGAACTCCATGAAGTGATTAAACTATGAAGTGTGGTGGTAACATACAGCCTCTGTAGTAATTCTCAGTTGATCAACGTGTGTATTGCTATTCAGAAAAAGGTAATCTAAAAAGAAGTTGTATTCTGAGTGAAATATAAACTTAGATTGACCCTCCTGCACAGATTGAAATGCTATCTTTGGCATCATTATTTAGCAATCACTCTCAATTAGATGCTTAGTTTCTTCCCACCAGGGAATTATATAATTACATCTGACAGGACTTTAATTTAATTTAATTTAAGAAAAGTTAAATCCCATTGCACCTAGTTATATTGTGCCTTTGTGTTCACCTCTTTTCATTTCTGTAAGAGTGCAAAATACTTTAGGTGGTGATGAGCAGCCATAAATATTGGGACCTCCAGGGGATTTTGCAGAATGATGTCCCGTGGTACTCCTGAGAAAAAGGAGACTGAAGTTACTTGTTGTAAGTATCTGAGTTGCTTTTATCTTTCTGATTATCCCAAAGGAAACTTGGGGAAGATGGGATCAGAGTGGGAAAAAACTTATGACTTTGTGTCATTCGGATGTGCTGGCCAAAATATCAGACATGAAATACCACAGACAGTAATTCAGACCCAAGTTCAGTCTCAGACTCATTGCACTTTTCAAATTGGGCTGCTAACTTGAGATTCACTTTCAAACCCCTCTACCCTCTGTGGGAAAAGGAAATGCAATATAAATTCAGTCATTACCATAGTACTCTTCCTATTTCTTCCTCTCTTTCATTAAAATACATTCTTTTTCTGGGATTTCTCACTCAATATATTTCTATCCTTGAGGAAAGAATGATTCCATAGGGAATCTTTCACGTAGCTATGATTTTAGGCAATAATCACCAAGATGCAGGAGCCAAAACTGCTAAAAGTCTGTTTCTTTCAGAGTTCATTAACCAGTGTCTTTTTCTACTGGCCTATTTAATTATTATTACTCCTAAACTTTTTCAGTTGTTGATAAATTCAAAAATATGCAATTTTAGTATTATAACCTAAATTATATTGATTTTTGTTTTCCGGGTGCTGCTCCACACTAGCCTCCAATAAATGGTGGTTCTTCGTAAAAATGACTTTTAAGAATCATCAGATTTTATAGAATCATGGAATCATATAATAATTTGAGTTGGAAGATACCTTAAATGTCCAACCGTTAACCTAGAACTGCCAGGTTACTACTAAGCTATGTCCCTAAGTACCACACTTACACATCCTTAAAATACCTACAGGGATGAAACTTCACCATTTCCCTGGGTATCCTGTTCCAGTGCTTGACAACTCTTTTGATGAAGAAAGTTTTCCTAATGTCTGACACATACTGCTTCTGGTGTTAACTTGAGGCCATTTCCTCTTTAAGAGCAATAAAGAGACCTTCAGGTTAAATGTCAATCAAAATTCATGGATTTGGATGAGACAAAATAAGGAAAAAACAAGTTTGAAAGCCCAAAAAAGGTCTAAGAAAAAAAATTAATTAGAATCTTTGCAGTTAACATATTGCTATGTAATCTAGTGTATAAAAAGCAGTGCTGAAGTAAGAAAGCTATTTTTTAAAAATGTGATACATTTAATGACAATTAAAATACTAGTATCATCATACTAACATCATACCAACATCATTATAGGCTGTTTTTTAAAAACTCTCAATTTTTCAGAGGTTCTAGTGATCATTTCAACTTAAGTATTCCGTATCAGGATTAGAGAAATACCTTGAAGACATTTGGTTTGTTGAATTTCTAGAAAGAGGAATTGTCCATATTACACAAAGCATTACTTACTGCACAGCACTTAGAAAATAAACTTTTCTAAGACATACAGGAAAAAAAAAAGCTTTCTGAAAAACAGAACATTAATAGATGCCAAATTTTACCTGATTAAGACAACAAATTGCACAAATAACCTTATTTTAACTGTATGGAAATACACCAGAGAGTTCGTACTAAGAGACAAAGGAAAATGATCTTAACTATAAAGACAAAAGTCCCATGTGTCATTATGGGAATGTTTCTGAACACTTTCCAGCATTCTTTTGTATCTGGGTTTCTGCTGGTTAATTTTTGTCTATTTCAGCTTCAATATGTGAGTACTAGTGGAAGTATCTGTAATCTTGCACAGTTTTTTATAATTATAAAAAAACCCTTGATTTAAAGACAAATTTTGCTCCCTTAATAGGCAGATAAATTGTTTAAGAAGACATAGAATTTCTTGAGATTAAGAAAAAGATATACTGAATAGGTTTATAGTCACACTGACACTCACCCTTCTCTGCTTTTACTAATGAAGCCACTTTAGTTATTTGAGCATGGAATTACTAGTCTAACTTTGATTCGGTCTTTGATTCGGGGGGGCAGGGGGGTGGGGGGTGGAAATGGACCAAAATAAAAGACAGACAGTTTATTCAGAAAGCCGTGAGGAAGAAAACTAAGATCTGGTGAGATTTTTGAGATTCGTTGAGGAATTTCCTGTGAGACAAGCTAATTCAGTAATAACTAACATCAAGACTTACTAGTGCCTTCCAACTGTACTATGCAGGACAAGATTGAGTTCAGCAGGAACATGCAATAAATAGCAAAATTATTTTTACTCTGAAGAGAGAGAGGACATTTCCTAAATTGCTAGCTGCTATGTAGACTGCATTGAAGGAAGCAAGACAAACAGGTCAAGGGATGCTATTTTTCCCCTATGCTCTGCTCTTATGAGACCTAGCCTTGAGGAAGACATCTAGTTCTGAATTCCACAACAGGAACTGTTAGAGCAAGCCCAGAGGAGAGCCATGAAGAAGTTCAGGGGGAAGAATGACCTCTTCTATGAGGCTGAGGGAATTGGGGTTGTTCAGCCTAGAGAAGAGAAAGCTATAGAGATGTTATGCCATTTTTCAGTACCTGAAGCTGGCCTAGAGGAAATGTGAGAGTGGGACTCTAGTGACAGGACAAAAGGGAATGGTTTTGAGCTGTAAGACAGTACATTTAGGTTAGACCTGGAAAAAAAAATCCTCACTATGAGTGTGGTGAGGCACTGGAGTAGGTTGCTCAGACAAGTAATGGAAGCCTCCTTCCTGGAAATGTTCAAGGCCAGGTAGATTTGGGCTCTGAGCACTGCTGGCTATTGAGATGTGCCCCTTTCATGGCAGGAGAGATTAGACTAGATGACCTTTACCAGTCCCTTTGGACCATTCCATGATTCTATAATTCTGCATGCTACCATTTTTTGGTTTATTTGTAGTGCTAGTGGAAAGGAAACCTTGCTATGTCCATTTAAAGAATCTGTTAAATTAAAGCCTGTTTTAAAAGGGTGAATGATTTAAGAAACACAAAGATGTAGCCTGAATGTGCTTTCAAGCCACATGAGATAATTGAAAAGTGGGCAGATACATTTAAAAGATGAAACAAAATATTTTATCCTTACATTTCTGTTCCCTTGTGGTTTGTAACTATTTCTCTCTTGAGATTTGTGTTTCAGTTTACAATGTTGCCAGTTAAGACACTGTTTTATTTTAAGACTATAAGCTTTAAGAACAAAAGTGAATTTAGCCTTTGTTTTATATTGAAGAGTTTACAGTCTGGTCAATGTTAATAGCGTTGGATGCTCAGTCTGGCCTAATTAAGACACTTTTGTCCAGCTACATTTAGATACTGAGAAACCTGGCTACTACAGACTTATTTGAGACACAGAATCTTCAGTTTGCTTTTAAGTGCAGGAAATGATTCCTCATTTTCTTATGAATATACAGATGTTCTTTGATTAACAGAGAAGGATGAAAATACTGAACTGAATCAATTAATTTCCATCCTTACTCAGAAAATATCAGAAGCAACTATTAGTTTCAGGTTTTTGTCCTCAAACCAGACACAAGCAGCTGAAAAAGGTTAGCCTTCTATCATCTATACAACCATGGACATTTAGTTTCAGCAACAGCAAGGCAATCCTGACTATCAGCATTATGACACAGGAATCAGTGTTCCTGATAGACCATCCTATAAACACTATTCAAGCTCATCTTATTCTACCTTGGATAAACCCAGGAGAAGGGCAGAATGGAAGGTGCATACAATTATGGACATTTGCTCCATGTCAAATTAAAGTCATTTGGCTTGTGTAAATGGAAACAGATAAAAGAAAGTAAGAACAGTTCTTTGCTGAGTTCAAAAACAGTTTGAACTCCCAAATTTTGTTTTGTCTGGTTTTGGGGATTTTTGAGTCCCAAATGCTCTTAGTCTAGTATGTGTTAAGTAGTGGTTCCCCGACATAATTATTTCTTAAAAGCAGTACTGGAGCGTTAGCATTTTCTATTCCTATCTTCAAATTAGAGTTTCTTTCACACCTTCACCATTTAAGAAGAAAAATAAAATTGCTCAGTTGTTCATATATTCTGTACCTTTGTGTATGCTTTATAAATAGTACAGCCTTTCATTTTTTCAAGGGAGAAAAAGCCCTATTTTACTAATGTGGATGTTACAGAAGAGCTACACCCATGGTGCTGGGTGGGCTGGGAGAGACTGTGTTAGCGCAAATGCATTTTGCATTAACATGTCATCAAAGAGTTCAAGAGAGGAAAGAAGCAATTTATTTTAAGTGTCTATGAACACCTATGGAGAAACATATGACATCTCTGAATACCAAATGAAATAATTATGATCAGTGATATTCTAATGAATACCAAATAAATCTGTAATAAAAAGAGCTAAGCATTATTTTGATCAATTATGTCACA
Organism: Phoeniculus purpureus; assembly: GCA_028565055.1. Lineage (NCBI taxonomy): Eukaryota > Metazoa > Chordata > Aves > Bucerotiformes > Phoeniculidae > Phoeniculus > Phoeniculus purpureus. Next base: position 646,316 of record JAOXOE010000698.1, read on the forward strand.
ATACTGTGGGAGTATACCAACAGCATTTGTAGGCTTTAAGCTTATTTTGACTTTTAACTATATAATTAACATGCATGTAATTTTTTCTGCAATCTAAAAGAGATGCAGAAATTACTATGTGTTTGATGATTACTCGTTCCAGAATGCAATAGATTCATTCTTATCAGTCTTTCACTTGCCTAAGATATATAAACATTTAAAACAAGGAAAGGAAAGACAAAATAGCACACAGTTTTTCCATCAGAAGGCACCTGAAGATTTCCTGTGAGATAGACACTAGGATTGAAAAATAAGACTTTTCAAGATGTAGTGAGTTATATCTATTAAATAAATGTCCCACTAGTACACATCTGTGTCACATCCCAAACTTGTCACTGACTGGAAATGAAACAGCTAAACTTTATTCTTATTTAAGTCAATGATATCTAGAGTCCCTTCCAACCCTAACCTTTAAGTTAGTTGAGTGGTCTGCAGGTGTGCTCTATTTACATCCTCCACCAAACTGAAACTCACAAATAAATTTTTCCATTGCCCCTTAAGCACAATATATACTAAGCTCCCAATAAAATAAAAGACTGCCTGCCCTTTAATTAAGAAATCCCCTATATTTCCAGTTCTGTTACTACAGAAAAATATACTAGTGAAAAAAGTATATTTAAGTGCTTGTTGAGTCACTTAACTGAGTTTTTCCCCTTTAGCAGAATTCCCTAAAATTATACTTAATTTTTTTTTAATCTCAAGGGAAAAGTGGACTTTCTAGCATTATCTACAAAAAGTTGATTGACTGCAAAAGCTATTGGCTTGTTTTGTGCTTGAATTCTGAAAAAAAATACTTGTGAATGTTTAAGGGAATCCTCTAACATGCAACCTCTTCATGCAGCCTAATTGCACAAGACTACACATTTGGAAAGGGAATGAGATGAAAGAAGGTTGTGAGGATTTTGAGAATATCTGTGTCATTATTTTAATTACTGCAGTGAACTGGTTAAAACTAAGATACTGTTTTCTCCCAGGTTTTCTGCACCAATTTTGTGGTGGGTTCAGGATAACAATTAAAGATAAAGGAAAAGAAAACAAAGCAGTTAGGTCTCAATGATATCTCAAATAGAATTTGCCAGACAATGGATAGCTTGTGGAAAAATGGAAAAGGGTTTATTAGCTCTATAACTGTGTACAGAAAAAACCCCCAAAAGGTTAAGCAAGTTGGTGCAGACAAACTAGACTCTGTGTCACAAATGCCATCACATATTCTGAGAAAAATACAACGCAAGATCACCGTTGTATCAGTCCTTGGGTCTTTTTCACATTAGAGATCTGGGAAAAGAATCTGTCAGTCAAGCAGAGTACTACCACCCTCTCTATTATTCATGTGTCACCCCTGCCTGTGAAACAGTGACACCTGGGCTGTCCAAACTGGTGAATTCTTCAATTCTTTAACTTAGTTTCTGCAGCTCAACGCTCATCAGGCAGGCCTGATTCCTCAGCACCTGAACTGCATCCCTCAAGGCAGGAGATATGCCTTCAAACAGACTCTGTCTTTCATGCCCAAGATTTAAGAATTCTGAAGTCCTTCTGCTTTCTTCAGCTAAGCCTGAGGGAAATCTCCCCAATAATTGAGCATCCCCAGTTTGTCTCAGCAGCAGAAATGACAAACAGTCTCTCTTCGGCTGATCAGTGTTCTCTAAAATGGCAGTGGTGGACCCTGGTCCCAGCCATGTGTGGGACCCAAGATGGAGACTGACCACACGGCCATGTCAGCAGGAGCCCCATGGCCTAGAGGGTTCCACAACCCTCCCCTCTGTCCTCCTGTCTCAACTCCAGGGGGAAGAAGAGGAATCCCTTCAGTTCACTGTGTATCACTGAACAGCTGACCTGTGGTGGGGAGGGGTGATGGTAGATCTGCATGGTAGATCTTGCTTCTCAAGTCTGTGGTGCGAGGTCCAGGCTGGAGCTGGGGTACGGGCTGGGGCTGGTCCCCGGGGCCGCGTGGAGCCACAACATCCCTCCCTGTGGCAGACCAGGGCCAGGGTCCGGGCCACAGCAGGCCAGTCTTTCCCCCCACTACCACCCTGGAAGTATGTGTGTGGGGAAATTAGCATGGGGCAGCAGCCCTGTGCCAGACTAGAAGCCCTCAACAAAAAGAGGCAGGGCTAAGATCACTGGCCCCTTTTATATTCTCACTTAGTGACACCTCTTATGGGTAGGTACTTGGGACAGTGTCACCTCCCCTCAGGACAGGTCACTGAGGGGGGTTTTCTTAAAGCAACATAACTTTTTCTTCATGAAAGCACAAATCTGTACATCTGAAACTTCTGGTAATTTTCAAACTTCAACATGCAGCAAGGACAGACACAACGGAATCAGACAATCATTAGGGTAATCTGATAGCCTTGTTGCAAAGGTCATCCACAACAGGCTTTTTCTACAGCATTCTATACAATAAAGCAAACTCAGCTAAGCTGACTTGTTACTTTTTCAGTTTTCAGTACCGTTTTTCACCAATGAGTCTCTGATAATGGTAAAAAGCTATGGACACCAACAAGCATTCATTAACAACACAAATCAGAGGTTTTTCAAGAGAAACCAAGTGTTCATCTGTTTATTTAATAAAATATTCAATGCTGAAACACTGGCTTTTTTAATACCATTCATCCTTGCCTTTCACTCCTGATTATCTGCTTCTATTTCTTGCTCATTCTGACGTACAAGATCTATTATCTTATATTTTTTCAGATACTTCTTATTCTACTCTATGATAATGCTAGATCAAAGTTCTACTTCCTCTGAAATCTCTCTTCATACTAACCTACACTAAATATATTTTCTATCCTACTGCCATAGCAGTGAGAAAATATTGAGGAAATCAAATGCATAAATGAATGAAATTGCATAAATGAATGAAATTGCATGAATAAAAACGAATATTTTGTGCCCAAATTAATACCCTTGTCTGAGTCTTACTTAAAAATACCCTTTTTTTTATGTGCTCATCCTCTAAATCCATACACAGCGCAGTAGCATACAAACAGCACTAAAGTACTTTTGTAAGACCTTAAAATCAATCACATTCTGCAGCTGTACGTCACTTCAGGAGCTATATTTACTCTCCATAAATTCAACACAGATCTCAACTGCTGTTTTTGAATACAGCTTTCTAAGTACTCATGCTGGCTTTTACTGCTTTCTGTTTACTGGTTTCACTGCTTTATTGGTATTGTTCTTCCCCAGCCCTTTGTTATACACGTGCATCTACTTCAAGTTTGAGGACATAAACTAATAATTGTTTTCACTGGAGAATTTTTTTCCCTCTTTGTCCTGGTTTAAGATAGCGCAGAATTAATTTTTCTCCATGATTTTCCTTTTCAACTAAGTCTGTTCTACTTTCTGAAGTTTACAGCTTTGCCTTGCAGGTGGGCTAATTCTGCAAGTGATAACACTTAATGTGTATATTTAATATCAAAGGCTGGCATGCAGAAAGGTTCTTGATTTACTCTTGCTCCTGTGAGAACCAACATTGCTGCTAAATCCTGTGTGCCATGTTGGGGATGTAGTAAAATGGAGGTCATATCTGTAGGGAAGAGCAGGCAGGACATGTGAATACAAACAGACTAACAAGGTGTTCCATACCATAAGTGTCATATCAAATATGAGGCTGAAGGTATCAAGATTTCTTCTTCAATGGCCAACATCCAAGGAGAACTCTTTCTGTTCTACTTTCAATCCCAATCGTCACTCCTCAATCCAGTTCCAGAATTCAGCTCCTAAGTCTTGTTCCTATCTCCTACTGACTGCAGTCTGGGACTTACCTGCTCTGCTCTGCTACATCTCTAGTGACAGTAACATAATTGCCATCAGTAGTTTTGGGTTCACTAATGATTTTCTATGTGTTTGCATGCATTCAATTTACCATTATTGTTTTCATTAAAGCATTTTTAGTTTTATTTTCCAACCCAAAAATTTCCCTTAATCCCTTTCTCTTCCCCTTTATGAATTGAGAGGAGTTAATAGATAGCAACTGTCATATGTGTAGTGACTAGACCAGGCTAAACCCTTGATACTCTTTCATATTGTTATTTCTAAAATTTAAATTTCATCAAAGGAAACCCTGAAAAGTTCTTTGACATTTGCAACATAATACATCTCAGAAAATCCCACAAACCCAAGCACAAACACCGACATCTTGCATGTGATATAATGAATAGTATCCTATATTATGTTGGTTTTGTAGTTTGTTATTTAAATAGTGACTTTAAAATAGAGGTTTTCCTGAAGTTGCATAGTAGCCAGGATTTTTAAGTTCTTAGCCTGTGTGAAGAACTTCTAGAAAAATAAATATTAAGTAATTGCCCCTAGATAAAGCTTCTTTAAGAGGTTCCAGTACAACCCACGTACATGTAGTTTTGCTAAGATATTAGTTTTTAAAATTAGTCCTTGGATTTTATTATGCCACAAGTAAGTCTTCAGGGAGTTTGTTTTTGAAATGGAAGCTAGAGGGAAAAAAGAAATCAAAAGAAGTAAAGGCTCAACTGACAGATTTGCCATGCCCAGTAGCAATTCAGCATACTTGTGAGAAAGATACTGATCAGCTACTGATTTCTACCAGCTTCACCATCAGACAGACAGTACTTCTCCACTTTATGCAGTCATAGAATTTCCAGCTATGAGCTCTGCAGGACGTGGGTCAGGCCATAAGCAGCCAAATCACACTCCTGTCTTCTCCCCAAGACATAGGCAGCTATGATGAGTTGAAAGCATTTGCTTGCTACTCACAAGGCTGTAATCCAGCCGCATTAGCAATTCCCTCCTTTAGTTTACTCAATCACTCTATTCACCAGGTGCATCAAGGAATCACTCCCCCTCTGGGCCAGTGTAAAGTATAGATTAATTATGCTAATCATCCACTATGGGCAGCAAATGCACAAAACATCCACCCACTCTATTCCTCCAGTCAATTATTTTCCATCTACTCTTCTTACCTCTGGGTCTTCCCAGCGTGCCTGACTTAACACAGGACCGGGATTTTGAGACAGATTCCAAGCCTTTTCTCTAGTCATTAGCCACTGTCAAACCATGTTAAGAATCTTTGTTTCTTTTAACTACTGTGTATATTCGTGTACTTCTTAGCTTTCCAACTTTAACTATCTAAATACTCCTAATACTTGTACATTTATTTTACACACCAGTTCCCTACGATAATACTTTTCTAAACCTCCTGTAGTATGGAAGTTCAAGATTTTGATGCTTTCTAGTAGCCCTTGTTTCTGTGGTGGCTTTTATTTCCCTCCTAGTAATTTGTTTTTTCTAAAAGGTTTAATGAGCTCTGAGTATCTCCACTTCTTTTTTTTTTTTCTGAAGCCAATCAGTTTTACACTTTCAATACTAAGGTAAATATCACATGTCATGCAGAATTCATAAAGTACAGTCTTTCTTCAGATTCCAAGTGTCATGGAAAAAGTAATATGTGAATGAGAAATGGGCTTTTTTTGTGTGTGTGGTTTTTAAGCAATTTACATTTTTCAACAAAATTCCAAAGCAGAAGAACTTTCTAGAAGTTCCCTGTTGCAGACTTTTGTGCCAGAAGGTCATCTTCTGTTAAAAGAATCGTTGGAAGGAAATCTATAGTAATTTGAACAAATTTAAGCTGATACACTCATATGTGAACAGATTCCTGGATGATTTAAATGTCAGTATTTTTGACTATTACTGTAGTAGCTGTTTTAGCAAAAGCATTCACCTTCTAGCTTCTGGCAGGGCTTCCCAGTTACCTGAAGTCTCACTAGCCACCTACACAGTGAATAATTTATTTTTACCTCTTTTCCTCCATTTACTTCTGGTCAGTGTAAATGTTTACTGGCTATAGATGTCTGAACAGTAACTTGAATTAAAACACAGGAGAAATAAAAATGGCCTACTCTACAGATGCTCTCTTTCATTTCCATGTATGTCTCAAAAACCACTCCTTTTTTATACACAAATGAGACTGACAGATAAAAGACAGTCTGTCACACCACAAGAGCACAACACCACAAAAAGGAGGCATCTTGCCATCAAAACTCTGTCTTCTTTGCCAGGGCATTGTCCAGAATAGATGTTTGAAAATTCATAATGTTAAATAGGGTTTACAATGAAAATATACAGAGAATGTGTTAAAGTCTGAAAACTAAATCTAAGTCTTTTAACAATGAAGCTTGAATTAGCTAAATTCAATTAACTCACTAGTAAACAACACAATTCAGATATTGCAGTCATTTTGTTGGCATTTGTTAGAATGCAATATTGTGAGATTTCAAATCAAGTGACCTTCTTTAGCTGTTGTATCCCACTAAGCCAGGGACCAAGTAAAGAATTGAGGTCATTTTTCAGCCTATGTTAACTAGAATGTCAATTACTCTTTTGCTCTGTCACAAAGCAGTCACAGAGGGTTAGTGCACAGGCTCAGATGTGAGTGCATAGAGAGGGACAGCCTCAAGATATATTCAGTCTGCTGATGTCAATGTTTGCCTAACTGTGCTGGCAGTCAATAAGCTATTCAATGTCTGATTCACTTTTCAGACTCCCAATAGTTAATTCAAACACACTCACTTCTACTTCTTTTTTATTTTTTTATTATTTTTGTGTAGTTAAATGTGGTTACTTTTATCACAGAAACGCATAATTGTTTGGTATGGAAGGGGTCTTTTGGAAATCATCTGTTCTACCCACTTCTGCTTAAGAATTGTCACCTGTGTCCAGATGGCTTTTGAGTACTTCCAGGAGTGGAGAGTCTACAACCTCTCTGGGTAACTTATGCTAAGACAGCCTCACAGATAAAAGTGTTTTCTGGTGTTCATAGGAAAACTCCTGTCCTTGCAGGGAACACTGAAAAGAACTTGTCTCTTTACATCTTATATTTAAATATTTATACATATTTATGAGATTCCCTTGAACTTTCTCTGCTTTAGTCCTTCCTTTCACACATGGGAGGTATTTCTGCCCCTTAAGCACTGTAGAGGTCCTTTGCTGGGTTCTGTATAGTAGCCCCATATTCTTCTTGTTTTGGAATCCTAGAACTGGATCCAGTACTCAAATATGATCTCACTTCTCCACAGAATGGAATATGGCTAAAGTTATTAATTAGATAGACTTCAACTGTAGACTGTGTAACCATAGCTAAATCAGCAGTATCAAAATTTCTGTTGCGAGATGGATGTGCCTAAAGTATGACCCATTCTGGAAAGAGTATGTCCCCTTCTGGAAAGGGTATGTCTCCAGGTTAATGTGTTGTACGCAAAGTAGAGTGAAATTGAGAAAGACTACAGGGATCTAGGCCGTGGGGTCACTGTATGAACAAGTAGCAGCAACTAGGAACATCACAACAATCATTAGCTACCATTTTGAGGCCATGTGCGGTTCACCGTGAAGAGACTTGTTTTCTGAAATAGTGTTCTTCTAGAACAGGTTAATCAATTTGCAGGATTAAAAGCAGAATTCAATTCCTTCATCACATTTCATATAAGGCGGCAGTCACGCCAAGATGGGATTACTGTCCCAGGCTATAAAACTCAGGGTTATGAGGTGAGTCATGTTATAGAAATAAAAAAAAAATCCTACCTAAAATCTGAATGATAGGCGAATGAAATTATTTTTTTTCCAGATTAATGAAAACTTTAACTATTATGCAGAGTTGATGAGGAATGTAATGGATTTTGGACACTGACCTGTAGGGCTCTGATCTACATCCAATCCCAAACAACATGTGACTTGTTAGATGGCTACACTTACTTCTGTCATTTAATGGAAGTTCAAAAAGAATCACAAAGATGATTTCCGTCTCTTATTACCTTGCCTCAAAATGTACCACAAAATACTAAACTCTTTGCCTAGGTACAAAGTTTTTCACACAAAACTGGACAGCCTTTTGTTGTTTCATGGACACTCTTGCCTTTAAGTGGACTAATAAAGACATACTCTGTTATGATGATAAAAGGTAAAGACAGGTACTTGTTGAAGTAATTGACATTTCTGACTAGAAACTCTGGGTTAGTATTGGAGTGTGACTTGAGGCATAGCACAGAAAGACCCACGTATGGTCACCGTGAATGGATCACTACAGCTATTTTTACATCTATATATATTAAGGTAATCAATTAATAGCTTTTATGGGGCTGTTTTCTGTGTCTAAATACCCACATCATCCTGAAGGATCAGGTGCTCGCTAAATTAAAATATTTGAAGTGTCTCTCAGGAATTTTAAATTGGTTTTGCTATCCAGACACAATCAGCCCATTTTGCCCCACTCTTCAGTGTTGAACTGGCCTAAATAAATAGTACATAGCCATTTATGGACTCCCTCAGCTCTTTGCAGGGCTCCTCAGACACTTAGTTCAATTTTGTACTTCAGGTTGATCTTGCTACTTGTGCCAGGATGGAACTTGGATTTCATACAGTCTAACTCTCTTGACAGGACTGAAACAGGAGATGAGGTAGAAGAAAGATATGCTGCATTATGGCTAGTCCACAGTCCAGAGAATTAGTACCAGATATCCACCACAAAGTATATCCATAGAGTCTGAGCACCACCAGAAAAACTATATTGAGCCATATTGAAATAAAAGCTTTTCCAAATAAAAAATTATGTAAGAAGAACAAAATATGGCTGAAGTTTTGAAATAATCTTTTACCATTTGCCAAAGTAACTTATAAAAGTCGTAGAATCACAGTGTCTTTTGAAATATATGAAATAAGAGAAATTGAGAAAGTCATAGAATCATAAAATCATAGAATCATTAGGGATTGGAAGGGACCTCGAAAAATCATCTAGTCCAATCCCCCTGCCACAGCAGGATCACCTAGACCAATGCTAAGAAAGGGTTTGCAGAACCCTTTAAATCACTTTAACTGCTCATATTTCCTGAAGAATTTCTCACATCTTACAACATTCACCCTTCTCAAAGCCTGAGTTAACGGCGAGTACCTTGCTTTTGCTGTGTCCTCCTGTGTGCACTAATGGGATATGAGCTGCTCCCCAGAAGAATGGAGATAAATTCAATGTTTTACGAAATCAAATTGATGACTTTCTGATGTTGTGTCTTATGGTTTTATAATGTAGTTAAATAACATCTACACCTGTTGTAGTAACAACCTGGATCTATTGATTAAAACTTTGGAAAGTCTACCTGCATTTGGGGCCACGCTGAGGGAAGCATCATACTCATCAGATCAAAAAAGGGTTTTGGTTGCGGTTACAGATTGTTCTACGTGAAGCCATATGATGATACACGTGGCTTCATTTCACACTCGTGCAGATGACAGTATTGGAGTGACCAGTGTGGTTGTGACTTGTAAGAATGTCCGTCTGCACTTCATTGTGTGCTGAAAACCAAAATCATCCTGCCGACAAGTGACAGATATATAAATGTGAATCTTAGCTGCTGCTGCAGTGGAAGCTTTGATAAAGCACATTATAATGAAAGAGAAAAAAAAGGCTTAGAAGTGTAGTCACCTGTGCAGGAGAAATGAGTCCCGCTTAACCCTTAGTATGCAAATGCAGTGCGTGTTCCCAAAATACACAGGGTGCAGCCATAAACCTTAACCAACCCACCCCATTAGAGAAGCTGAATCACCATGGCCCTGTGCTTAGGGAAATGCATTAACATGAAAACAGTTCAAGTTCAACAGTAATGAGCTGAAGTAATGCATCTATTTGTGGCAATAAATCTTACGCCATGGTGTAGGCGGCTTTCAGCAGAAGGTTTAAATGGAGTGAGGAAAAGCTGAAGTGGTCTGATTAATTGGGACAAAGTTCTCAGTGGTGGGAGGAAGACCACACTGATACATCTGATTACAGGAAGGAAGGGAAGAGCTGATTAGGTTTTTTTAGAACACTAACTCATTGACTTGATGAATACAATCAAATTACATGATTATTCTACTAGATTTTTATTCCAGTTGCATCAGACTGCAGAAATCCCAGAATAAACTCTCAATCTCGCTTACAGAAAATCTGCCACCCCAAAGAATGAATCAAATACTGGTGTTTAATGATTCATGTAAAAAATAATGTGAATCAAATCAAAGGGATGAAGTCGACTTACTAATTTTGTGGGGTTTTTGTTTAATGGCAGTAGTGTTTGTGATATAGACTGGATGTGAAGTCACTAGGTGGTTCAAGTAAGAAACCTTTGGCTTCAGCCTTTATGGTCTGTAGAAATACATTTGAACATGTTGAAACTTGGGACTTCATTGATGTAATTCTGATACACCAATAAATAGGGTTTTGTCCAAAGGAAAACTAGGAAGACCTACAAAATGCTTAAATAAAAATGTGTTTTCATCTACTAAAAAACCAGTCTAAAGCGATGGGATTCTAGTTTGATTAAGTGAAAATATTCAATTACAGGGTCGATTTGCTTATTTAGCAGGGAATTAGTTCTTTTTTTAAAAGTTATAATTCTTAAATTAAAATCTCACAATTTTATAAAGATAAAACTATTGTTATCGATATTGGTACCTGTGCTTGCAAAATGCGTTCTTCAGAATTGTTATATTTGAATATAATACGTTCAAATATTTTTCATGAGGTTGTTCCATTTAGAGAACAGTGTCTCACGTTAAGAAAAAAGATTACTTGCTGTAATACTTTAATGTACTGTTAGAAAAGCTGGGTATTTAAAATTAACATTCCCTTCTGTTTGACCTTTGTGTTTGGCTTCACATCTCATGTTTTGCTACTTATATTATTATTAATAATTATTTTATAGTGTATTTTAAATGACAGTAGTAGTGATCAGAAGAATGCTGATTATTCTCGATTTTCTGATACTAGGCAATTTATTGTTGATAATATGTTGCACATTGGTATCAGTGATGATAATAATAAGACTATTTTCAGACTTTCAAGAATTTCTGTTTTGTCTAGTTAATGTACTTCATTTCTAACTTGGACAAATTACTTTTCCATTGCCAGTGTTTTAAACTTTGCGGTCAAAGCAGTTTTGGATGCTAGTTTTGGGGAAACTGTGAGGACAGAGCAATAGGGACTGGAAGGGACCTCAAAAGATCATCCAGTCCAATTCCCCTGCCACAGCAGGATTGCCTAGACCAAGTTGTACAGGAACATATCCAGGTGAGTTTTAAATGTCTCCAGAGAAGGAGGCTCCAGAACACAGCATTTATCCTTGAGTTTAGCCTTTCAAGAGCATGGCTTCACGACTTTTCCAGATCAGCAGCAAGGAAAACTTGTGCTAGTTGACTCCTTTCCTAGTGGGTGAATGCCAGCCTAGAAGCAACAGGAGTTTTTCCTTGGTTCTGATCTGTGAAAGATGCAGAACCACGGTCTGACATTTAAAGTCTCTATTTGCCATTAGCAGTGGCATAAATGATTAAGTCCTCTACAACAGAGAGAACTTAAAAATTCAGGCTCCCCCCCCAAAAAAAATTATACTTTCCTGTTCCTTTCATGCATGACTGATCTTAATCTGTGTAACTTCAAAAACTAACGCTGAAGCTCAACAGCAAGCAGATGCTTGGCATTTCCAGCAATGTGTAACCTGCAGAAGTTCAATACTATTTCAGATACTGTTACGCGGCAAAACATGCCCATCAGCTCAGCTGACCTTTAAGCTTCACTTCATGTTCACTTTAGGATTAATTACTCCATTTCTTGTCCTTGTGAAGCAGGTTCTGCACTTAGGATGTGGAAGAGATGGTAACTGGTTTACTTTCCATGTCCCATCAAACCAGCCTCACCAGTGTAAGGACAGAAAACTTAGACCTTCCTTATAATGTTACAGCCAGAAGACAAAACTGTAGGCTTTTATTAAATGTCACTAGTGAAGCACATCTAGCAGTTTACTTACTACTTTTAATGGAGAATTTTTAAACTATTCCCTGAAAATATCTTTGTAGAAATATTTATTCAAATGCAAAACAAATTACGAGCAAAAGTACTGCAACGTCAATGATAGTTGACTCTTCCCATAAAACTTTAGACAATCAGGAGCTCTGAAATCATTTACTCGAGCAAAGATTTCAAACTCAAGCAATAATAATCATAAAACGAGACACAGAAAAATGGTATTGCAGCTTTTATCCTACCATTTCTTTTTACAATTACAATATTTGTGAATAAAAATTCATACCTGTGTTGATACACCAAATAATAAGGGAATCGTTTCCATTCTGAAGTAGAGAGGTGTGGTAAAACAGGAATACCAGACTGTTATTTTTTCTCTAAGACTAGTAGCACTGGCTTCAAGACAGAGTTTACACCTGTGTGCAAACTCTTTCTCAGTAAAAGAAAGCCTGTTTTAAGTTTTGTGTAGGGCAAAAGGTGGACTGATGCCCGCCGTAAGACTGATGTTTCTCTGTGTGGACCTGCCAGACTAAGGCTCTGCCTGTTCAGCAGAGCTTGGCAAGCACTGCTTTTTCTTAGCCCTCTTCCCCACTTCAAACAGGAAAGATTCTGCTTTGAATTTTCTAAATTTCAAGAGCCTCACAGCCATATTTTAATCTTTTACAGCAAGCTGTCTCTGCTGAGGAGTCCAGCAGAGTGCCCTCACATTGGCTGCTGTTCAGCAATCAATACCACGAGTGCCATCAGGAATCTAATTAGCGCAGGTTTTTCTCTTTTCTTTTTCTGCCGATAAAGAAATAATCTGATCTTTTTCTCCTGAAATTAATTTTCTTCAAGTGAGTGAGTAATCAGTAAAAGAGTTATTGGACATATAAGTATTTGGCTTTCCTTTAAAAAGATGGAAAGATGCTTCAGCAACAAATGGCCTCACATAACATCAAAAGCAAAAGCACAGAAGCACAACTTGCTCACAGAGGAGCTCTGACTACTCTTCCCTTATGTAGGATTAAACCAAGAAAACATTTTGGTTTCACTACATTGCTCTTTACTGACAATCAAGTGTCCTGTTCCAGTCTTGCAACTGTTCATTTCTATTGTTAGAAAAACAAGGGACGTGGCAGACACGTGTATTATTTCAAATTCAAGTGTGACCCAGGAGTTTAGCTGAACAAGTTTAGGAAGAAAAGAAACCCTCATTATTAGTGAATATAAAATCTTTCGCTCCATTTTGTCCGCAATATTTTTCTCCAAGCTCTCTGTTCAGTCCTTTTGCTGTCCCATTGCTGTTTGACTAAACAAGAAAAAATGTCTGCAAATACTTGAACGTCTTAGAAATTTATCTAAAGAGGGGACCATAAAACTCTGCACTACTAAAGCTAGCAACATCTTTACCTGAACTTGAACACGGAAGGAAATAAAAATACACTATCTGCTGATCAAAAAGTTCTTAGAATAAGAATATGGGGGAAATTATTAACAAAATACTTTTTAAAACATCTACATTTTAGCAAATGGGGCACCTGTTGTCTGCTGACATCCTCATGAAGCGAGGCTTGCCATCCGTTTGAAAGACTTAAAACACCTGAACTGGTGCTGTGGACAAAGTACTCAGTGCTCTACAAGTAAACCCTTAAAGACGAATCTCCCATTTTTGTGTGGTTTAAATATCAAATCCGTTTTCTAAACCCAAACGTAACGGGTATGATATCCTATAGAATGCAAAATGAAGTTTTGGAATATTCTGGCACCACACCTTTCCCCCCACAGCTCCCCAAGCCAAGGTTAAAAGTTAACATAACGTTAAGGTTGTATTTAACTTCAGGTTATTTCTCTAGTTCAAAGCTCTAAAAAATGGTTTTAGCAATACGTGAAAATGCTTCGTTTTCCTCATTTGCAATCTTGTAACCTAAAGTCACTTGAGACACAGGGAGCAGCACAACATCATTGGGGTTTTATACAAAATTCATTTAATTGCAGTGAAAAATGAACAGGAGAAAGACAGATCGTTCTCAGAAGATCTACCAGCAAAGAATTAATCACTGCCAGGGTAAGAGGAGGCAGACTTTCCCGTTGTGTAGGAGACCTGTGTTTTTCATCTTTCATCTGACACTGTGATCTAAATGCACCTACAAACATTCCATGAAAGATCTTCATCTTTTACAACAATATTCTGAACAGGCTTTCCAGTACTTTTAGCCTAAATTCTCCCTCATGCAAAGTGTATTGATGTCTTTTAGGTGTGCAGATTTTTGCCAAATGCAAGGAATTTTGGAATTTCTCTTCCTTTGCCTGGTTTTTGTAAATGTTATCATAGAATCATTAGAGATTGGAAGGGACCTCAAAAGATCATCCAGTCCAATCCCCCTGCAGGATCACCTAGACCAAATCCCACAGGAACACAGCCAGGTGGGTCTTAAATATCTCCAGAGAAGGAGACTCCACAACTCCCTCTTCAGTGTTCTGTCACCCTCACTGGGAAGAAGATCCTTCTGATATTTATGTGGAACCTCCTCTGTTCCAGCTCACACACATTGCTCCTTGTCCTATCACTAGAAGCCATTGAGAAGAGTCTGACTCCATCCTCCTGACACCCACCCTTCACATATTTATAGACATTAATGAGGTCACCCTTCAGTCTCTTCCAAGCTCAAGAGACCCAGCTCCCTCAGCCTCTCCTCATAAGTGAGGTGCTTGAAAAGCTTATACATTACATGGATGTGATTGGTAGTCTGAAAGCTTCTGTTACAGTAGTTACATGATGCTATACTGATTCTATATTGAACAGATTGAAAACCAAACATGATTTACAAAACTCAGTGGCTGTCCTGTAGACAAACCTGACAAAGCACCGAATTCAGTCATGCCTGCAAAGCCTGCAGTAATGTATCTTACATGCTGGTGATATTGTGGAATGTTTATTGTGTACTTTGAAAGATTTATATTCCTCCTTAAGTAGTAGGGAAGTACTGTTTCCCTGGATTGGCTCCCATAGGTCAGCAACAGTGTGAGCTCAAGGCTTTTCACTGCAGAATGAACTACACAAGTTTCTTTCACTCCCTTTCTTCTCAGTTCTCAGTGTTGTTGATAAATTGAGGAAGAAAGAAACTTTACATAGCTCATTCATACATAATAATGTGTATATTTGAAATACATATGCTGTATAATAAAAGATGAACTGAAGGAAATATTTGTCAGACAAAGTGGTTTTCAACAAAACAGGGTTTTTTTAAAAAAATATTGCCTATTCTCACCTAAATGGTCAACTTTTTAACCCAACCTTCCAATTGTGTTGTTCATAGAGATCAATGAAAACACAGTGAAGATAAACGAGTGCAAGACCTCACAGAATATTTTCTACAATTCAAATAAAAATACCTTCAAAAAGAATCATAGAATCATTAGGGATTCAAAGGGACCTTGAAAGATCATCTAGTTCAATCCCCCTGACACAGCAGGATCACCTAGACCAAGACGCACAGGAACACATCCAGGCGGGTTTTAAACATCTCCAGAGAAGGAGACTC
>JAOXOE010000698.1:661772-679576 GCA_028565055.1 Phoeniculus purpureus
ACTGGAAGGAGAGTGGCGCCGAGCCTCCTCCCTGCTGGCCGCCGCAAAGATCCCCGGGAAATACGGGGCTCCGCTGCTGCCTCGCGGCCTGAATGTGGCGCCGAGACACCTCCCTGCTGGCCGCCGCAAAGATCCGCCTGTGCGTCTTGGTCTAGGTGACCCTGCTGTGGCAGGGGGATGGGACTAGATGATCTTTCGACTAATGTTCTGTGACTCTGTGATTCTATAAGTCTATGATTCTATGATTCTATCCCACACTGCAATGAATTCCTGATAGAATTTGCCCTTCAAAAGAGCAAATCCAGATTAACGCCGTTAATGATGGTACATAAATATGATTAAAAAAATCACTCAAAGTTTTTATTGTTCATTACTATTTAGTGTTTTAATAAGATATAATTGCAGTATCATGAATATACAAACTATCCCTTGTAAGTTACAACGCTACCAACAAAGTAAGTAGTAAGCATGCCATGCTACTAACAAAGAACCTAATGATGTTCTACCGATGATTAATGTTTTCTAATTAAAGAGATTTCTCCCCTAAAAATACAGCCCATGACAAGATACAAATGTGGAGATACTCTGCACAAAGAAATATGTGTAAGTACTTCCCTGTAGCTATTTCCTTACACAGCAACAAACACAACACACCTATAAATTACAGTATCATCATGTCCTTAAAAAATACCGTTGTTCCGTTCAGCAGAGAGGTGGAAATGTATGTGATACTTAAGGTATTAGATTTATAATAATCTCACAGGTTTAATTCCTTTTGGTCTGTAATGAGATTAATTTGATTATTTTAATGGAACATTGGCACCAATTCATCTAGTGTAAACATCTAATGTCTGAGTGAAAACCCAACACGAGTAGTTCAGGTAGGACCACTGTATGTTGAACTAGCTGGTAGCACAGTTAATTTCTCTCTCTGGACTATATGTAGTGTCAACTGGATGTACAGAGGTTTCCCTGAAAACCAGCTTTGGTTGCTGCACTGACAGAAAGTCCTGGAAAAAAAAGAAAGGACTGTTGCTTACTGCAGAGTCTCTTCTCCCTCACTCCTTCTGTAATCTCCCTCTTTATATCTTTATTCCTTACATCCCTAATTCATGGAAGTTACATAAAACCAGATTTTTTTCTCACCTCAAAGAATAAAATTAAGTTGTGTGCAGAAGCCTATCAGACAGCCTAGACTGTAAGCATAACACTGTCATTGAGGCTTTGGCAACCTTGGATTTCTTTCCTTGTGTTGCTCTGCTAAATTCTTTTGTTATAAACAAGTGACAGCTATAACTAACCTATAGCAGCTTCTCAAGTTAGTTCTTCACTCTAGCTATAAAATGGAGTTTCTTTAACTCAGAAATCACAGAATCACAGAACATTAGGGATTGGAAGGGACCTCAAAAGATCATAGAGTCAAATCCCCCTGACACAGCAGCGTCACCTAGACCAAGTCGCACAGGAACATGTCCAAGTGGGTTTTAAATGTGTCCAGAGAAGGAGTCTCCGCAACACCCCTGGGCAGCCCCTTCCAGGGCTCCATCACCCTCACCAGGAAGAAGTTCCGTCTGATATTTATACGTAACCTCTTATGTTCCAGCTGACACCCATTGCCCCTTTCTCCTATCACTAGATGACACTGAGCAGAGCCTGGCTCCATCCTCCTGACACCCACCCTTCACATATTTCTAGACATGAATGAGGTCACCCCTCAGTCTCCTCTTCTCCAAGCTAAAGAGACCCAGATCCCTCAGCCTTTCCTCATCAGGGAGGTGCTCCACCTCCTTCATCATCCTCGTTGAAGGATAAACATCCATATAAACATCCTTTATCCAATGTCTCAGGTTCACCTGAAACACTCCACTAACCTAATAGAACCCTTCATCACTGCCCTTGCCCCCAGCTCTTCCCTTGCCCTGCTCCCAGCTCCAGTTTTGGCCGGACTTCAGCAACCGTTGGCTCTGTCACAGAAACAAACTTATTTCTCTGAAATTTCCAAAACCAGCCCTTTGCATAGAGGTATCATAGAATCACAGAGAGGTCTGGGTGGGAAGAGACCTTCATAGCTCTTCCATTCCAACTTCCTGCAGACAGCAGGGACATCTGAACCCTGAGAGCCCTATCCAGGCTGACATGGAACAGTCTAACAGATGGGGCTTCTCCCACCTCTCTGGGAAAACTGGGCCAGGAGCTCACCACTTGCATTAGAACATTTCTTGCTTATATCTCGTCTGAAACACTTATTTAGCAAATATGAACTAAACCTCAGAAGCCCATTCTGTAAAGCACCAGAAAAGCAGAGGTCAAAACGCACAACTTTTAATTCAGAATAAATTCACACTAAGTGACAGGAAAGAAAGGGATGATGATATTTTCTTCTCAAACATTTGTGTCCTTCCATTTGTTTATTCAAAGCAGCCCAGCATCAAGGATTCTCGACATCGACTGACATTTCATATTTTTAACTTAATTCAGCTTTACTGCTTTCCGATCCATTCTTCTCTGACATGGAAAATATACAACTTGCTGTTATAAATACTTTATGATGACCCTGTCTCCCATACTCTTTATTTTAATCATAGCTGTGCCACTTACCATTCATGTCAGTTTAGAGATATAGAAGAACCATAAAAGTAAAACCCTTCTCTCCCTGCTGTCTTTGAATTATTTTGCAGAGCACCATAAAAACAAAACCTAAAATGAACTCATGTGGAATTTCAAAGGGCTAACAGTTGCTTTTTCTCCTCCCCATAGGGGAGAGTGAGGTAAGTGCAGTGATGCCTTCGAGTTCCTGATTGAAAAATAAGCTGCTTCCACGTCCACTCAGTAAATTTATTTAACGCTGCAGTTTCAGCAGCCCACAGAGGTGCACATACGTCTCAGCATTCTGCTCCTGTTTGCTCCTCAAACAAACAAAATAGGTAGGAAAGGGCAATGTTTTTCTCCACCCTGCCAGGGAAACTGTCAATGAAGATGTAAGACTGTGAAGACACTTTGTGTTAAGTGCTGCAGACCAGAGTGAAGTCACTCTGCTCACCTTACAAGGAAGCTCAAAAATCCCATTACAGCTAGCAGAAAGGATGAGTCAACAAACAGAATCACAGAATGTGTTGTGTTGGAAGGGACCTCCAAACATCTTGTTCAACATTTGTCCTATAACAATCAGGGCCATCTCTAACCAGAACAGATTGCCCAGAGTCCCATCAAGCCTGACCTTGAATGGCTCCAGGAATGAGGTCTCCACCACCTATCTGAGCAACCTGTTCCAGGGATCCACCACCTTCAGATTAAAGAATTGTTTGCTGAAATCTACCCTTTTCCAGCTTAAAACCATTCTCCGTTGTCCTGTTGCTCCATGCCCTTGAGAACAGTCTTCCCCAGCCTTCTGACAAGTCCTCTTCAGGCACTGGAAGGCCTCTATAAGATCCCCTTGGAGTCGTCTTCCCTTCAGCCTGAACAACCCCAACTGTCTCAGCCTGTGTTCAAAAGACAAGTGTTCCAGCCCTCTGAGCATTTTCATGGCCCTCTCTGGATACATCATAGGGGATGATACCACAGGGACTAAAGTATTCTGTGATACCAAAGCAGGAGCTCAGACAGCAGGGAAAAGGAAAAGTTATGTCTACGTACTAGAAAAAGGTTTCCCAGTGCTGCCCATTGGGTACCAGATTAAACTGCCAAAATTACTACAGGGGATTGGCCTTTTTAATTGTTTATGAAGGATAAATTGCTGAACTGGACCAACCCGATAAACATCTAGGATGCCACAACTGGCCTAGTAGAGAGGAGAGCGGAGGATGTCTACCTAGACCATGCAAACACACCTTGTTCAATTAAAAAAAGAAGCAACAGTATATCACTGAGGTAGCTATAACCAGGAAACCTCTGATCTTGTAGTTCTAGGACCAAGACTCATTTCTTGCTCACAAAATCACTGCACTGCCATCCCAAGTTGTACAAAAAAGCTCACCATTGTGCATCTATTTCCAGTTATTCAGAGAAACAGTACAATATTCAATTAAGTGTTTCTGGACAATATTTAAAGTCAGAATGTTCAAAATATGAGCAGAGAATTTGTTCAGTGCAATGATATCTCAGAGTTCAGTTGCTTTTTTAACATATCAGTTGGGGGAATATATTGGTAGTTAATGTTCTAAGAAGCTTCTACTTGCTTTCAGTATATCATTTGCTTTTCTCAGTTGATTGTCATTATATTTAAAATATGTTTCCTGTGGCTATTTTAGTCCCATTTGTTATGATTAATGTTCTGTCTTCTCCAGTGATGTGACTCTTGCCCACCCTTGCTGAAATGAAAACTCAGTAACCTCTGCCAAAACCTTCCTCCCTGCAGGAGGGACGCAAAGCCAAGGACACAAAGCCCTCACTCTGGTACAGGGCAATACTTAACCTTGGCTCGGGCCTCAGAGAAAACTGCTGAGCTGTGAGTGAGAGCTATGAAAAGTCTGCAGGAGGGTGAGACAGGTGAGGTTTGCAGAGAGAGGTCAGACAGCTGAGATGGGGAACATGAGTAGCTCAAGGACTCATGACAACATGCAAAGGTATTCAGTGATTATAGGGGAAAAAACAGAGAGGGCTGGGAGCTGTCACATTCTCAGCTCATGCCCTTGGAGAGGTCCATGTCGATGGAGGTGGTGGAGGATGGCAGCTCAGCAGTACCAAGGACCTACTCAGGAGTTGCAGAGTTGCAGTCTGCCCCATTGTGACTGGTGCCTACCTGGCCAGCAAAGACCCTCTGTGTCTTTGTTACAAGGACAAAAGCTGTTTGGGTTAGAGATAACATTGAACTATTTCTGTCACCTGAAATAGATTTATATAGTCAATGCATGTACAGACCATGTAAATTGATTGTCTCTTAATTGAGATCTTCCTATCAACTTGTCTCAGCTGTATCTCCAGTGCAAGGAACAAATCTTTTCCTCCAAACAAAATCTTATTGACAACAGAATGAAAAATCTACCATAATAGAGAAACCAGTAGGTGGTTATTCTGAGACTTCAACAGTAAAAGGTCCTTTAAGCAGTCCTACAAGCAGTGGTTTTACCAAACTGCTCCTCAACAGATGCACTGTTCTGGTCTGTGACGCAGACTGTATGCAGGCAGGAGCAGAACAGAGAGAGTGCGCATTAGCTTTTGCAGGTCAAACTCAGACCTGGAAGGTGCAGAAGTCTATGAATATATCTGCAAGTGAACAGAACCTTGTGATTGGTCTTCAGATAGGACTTGCCAGCTGTCAAGGGAAATATATTGCAGAGGTCACCATTCCATTTGGTGATAGGACACGGGGCAGTGGGTGTGAGCTGGAATATGGGAGGTTCCATATAAATATCAGAAGGAGCTTCTTCACAGTGAGGGTGACAGAGCCCTGGAAGGGGTTGCCCAGGGGGGTTGTGGAGTCTCATTCTGTGGAGACGTTTCAAATCTGCTTGGATATGTTCCTGTGCAACTTGGTCTAAGTGATCCTGTTGTGGCAGGGGGATTGGACTGGAAGATCTTTGACGGTCCCTCCTAATCCCTAATGATTCTATGATTCCAGGTCTCCCGTGTTTAAGCATACCTAAAAGGGTCCATCCTGATCAGATGTCTGGAGACATTTTAAAGGGGAACTGAGACTGGCGGCAGGGCTGCCATTAAACTCTTAGGTCTAGAGGTAAATGGTCCCGGCCACAGCTGAGCTAACGAGGCAGGATGTTGGAAAGCACTGGACAGGGCATGGGAGACTGCTAAACGTGGCAAAGTGTGACAAGGCAACAAAAATGTTCAACAGAGCTGTGAGATGTGATTGGATTTTCACAGCCACATAGAGGACAGCCTTGTGAGGGATGGCTAAGCTTCACAGATCACTGGAAATGGAGCAACTAAGAGTATTTTGATGAGTGCACCCCTGCAAGGCCAACAGCAAGTAGAAGGCTACATCAGTAACACCAGGTAGCACTGTGATTATCTTAGTGTTGGTGCTAGAAATGCTGAATTTCTGCCTAGACTTAAGAAAAGAGAGAGCAAAGGTGAAAAAGGATGGGAAAGTGGAGGTACAAGAGTGTCATTTATTCTATTTCCCTCACCTTATTCCCGAAAGCTTTTCCTCACAGTATCTTTACAATCATAGAATCACTTAGGTTGGAAGGTGCCTCAGAGATCATCTAGTTCCAACCCCATGCCATGGGCAAGGACACCTCTCACTACACCAAGTTGGCTGGGGTCCCAAACATAAGATGCTTCATGAGGAAGAAGTGGAGGATAGTTTGACTTCTTCCGGATAGTGAAAAGCAGGACAGGAGAGAGAACATTGAACATTCTTTGTACTTCCTACCCTTTCTCTGTGATTGACTGGGAGGTTCAGGAAGAGGACTGTAAGTGAGAATGGGTTAACTGGAGCAATGAATATGCTAGAAGGAATAAAGCACCTTTCATGTCCCTGTCACTGTGCTGAAAGCTGAGCACTTTGCTTAAGGTGCCCACAGAAGTGAGTTCATTGCTTGTAGAGCTTTCAAGAACACTACTGCTGGAACACCTCGTTGTTTCCTGTGATACCAACCTATTCATACTGCTGCCTGACAAACTGCTAATCTGCCAGCAGCAGAGCTACAGGGCAAGAAATATGCCAACCCCAATGTCTTCATGGCTTTTGTTGAAAAGTTTACAGTTTGGCAAGTATGGAAAATATGGTCCAGCATAATGATTAATTTTAAGAGAACTGAGTGGAGGCTGCAAAAATAGTAGTAGTCGACAATGCTCTCCTGCTTTGCTGAGAAGTGAGTCAATTATAAAACAGGAGGCAGGGATGTTGGATTGCATCTTTGACAGGAAAAAGCACAGAGAAAAACCTTTCTGAGAGCTGTAAAAACAGCTTGGGGCAAATGGAACCATTCTTACATTTCTCAGAAATTAATGTTTTGCCTCTCTGCACTCACGCAAGGCTCAGGCATTGCCTCCTTAGTCAAGTGCGTGCACACCTTGTCATGCCTGAAGACACCGTAACACATGTCAGGGAAAGTCAGAGCCTCTTCTGCTCCAGGTCCACGCAGCGTTTGGTCTGCACCCTGTCAGGCATGTGTCATCTCTTGACTTTGCTAGGGGAGATGCGCTCTTCAGCTCCTGTCCTCATTAGCGATGAAAAATTGCTGAGTGATACTTCAACAAAAGCCCTGTGCAAAGCTGAGCAGAGACTCGCCTTGGGAAAAGGCAGCTGAGCAACCTGAGCCAGAACAAGAATTGGGATCTGATCTTTTTACCTGAATTCTGAAGTTCTCTGGTGCACTTAGCTGGTTTTTACAAAGCACTTCACCTTCACTGGTGAGCATGTGACAGACATTAAAGACCTTTTAGAGCTTTCAGTGGCTCTTTATTCCTCATTTCTGTGTATGCTCCAGACATACTCCCAGGGCTGTTGTTCACAGCAGTGTGGTCTCCTTTGCTGAATGCAACAGCATTCAGGATTCTAGATTCTGTTCTTGCTCCTAGGAAGCTGGGGAACATACACTACAAATTAGAGAAAAGGAGAATATTTCAGGATCCCTTATTCTTGTTATTTTATGTGGAGGTTCAGAACACATAGAACAAGATACTGAAGGGTTTTCTTGTTCTTTTTATCCTTTTTTTCTGCTTTTGTATTTTTTTTTTCTGCTTTAGTGATGAATATTTAAAATTCTTTTTATTATTCTCTACTGGAAAACTTCAAGATCTTTTTTCAACCCACGCTTTTAACTAGTCTAACCTAACTGGACTATTCCTTATCTACCACTATCATGTTGAGAGGGCTCATGATGTCTTGTGATTCCTGTGTCTTGTGCTTTCACTGTGCTTGATGCCACAGTCAAGCAGAAGAAACCTTTAGCTACATACGGTTTCTAAGAAGCATCCTAAGGTTTTTTTTTCTCAGAGAAAATGATGTTTCTGATTCAAGACACTACCTTTTATTTTACCAGGGGGAAAGGTCATTCACCAGATGCAATTTGGTTTCTCCTTCACTTTTTCCCGTTAAGCTCTGGCTCTGCTCTTTCCTGTAACATTTCCCCCAGTTTCCACCCACTGAGGATCACTGATGGCTTGGCTCAGCACTGCACATCACACTTCACTGCCTGTCTGCCACAACTCCTTCAGTGTCTGGGAGGGACTGGATGAAGGGAAATGGTAGGTTTAATTTGTTTGGACTTCCAACAAGACTTCAGCAAAATCCTCCTCAGAAGGCTATTATGAGAACTAAGTAGTCCTGAGGTGAAAGGCAAAGGTCTGCCATGGATTAAAAACAAGCTAAAAAGAGGTAGAAAACAAAGAGCAGAAATAAGCGGTCAATTTTCAGGCTGGCAAAAGGTTAACATTGAGGTTCAGTAAGTCTTGGAGAGACTTCAAGGACAACAGTTACTGAACATGTAATTTACCAACAATCTGAAATAAGCAGGAGAGATTCTAATATAGATGGCATCTGGTGAGTAGCCTTTTCCATACAGACTTGGACTTATAGGTCAAGACCTCAATTTCCCTTCTCTCTGTTCCAAGGTTTGTAGGCAACAGACATATCATTTCGAGCTCCCAAGTGATCTATTGTGATTTGAGCTTTTGGGAATACTTGAGGAAAGAGCAAAGATGTAGTAAGTTTCCAGCCTCTTGAGCAGCAAACTTTAAACGAAGTCCAGAGGGACTCTCATCTTTTATTACACAGAATCCATTCAGCTGAACTCACAGTATATGACCCTTAAGTAAGCAAGCCCTCTGAAGCTAATATAATAGGACTTCTGAAAGAAGGAGAAATGAGAAAAAGCACCTGAAAAGAAACACATCATCTCTCAGCAACACACTGCAGAGAATGGTCAAGGACCAGACTCGTACATGATGTTTTCTTAATGTTAAATTACAAACATCGATCTCTCTCTCCCCCAAAAGGTTTCCATTCTTTGCAGCATCCTGATGGACAATTTAATTTACGGTGGTGGCTAGTTTACTCTGGTGCAACCACATTTGAGACAGGTGCAAATGAAAGCTTAATTAATGAACATTATTATTTTTCTGTAATGTAGTCAATGACAAGACCATGGATAACAGTCTCGTCATTGCAGAACAATATGTGCAACTGCTGGCAAACCCGAACAAATGAGTAAGACTATTTTAGCTGCATATTTTTCAGAACGAAAACAGAGTGCTCCCTTCAGCATTCTTTTCAAGCAGTTTCAGGGTAAAATATTGTCTATGAATACATTTATAGATACTCTTGGAGAGAGAAGTAGACAGAGAATAAATGAGCTGCCAAGACTGTATCATGACACTTCTCTAGAGAAATATTTTAGCCCTAACACTGATTCCCATAACAAAAGTCAAAGCACGTTCCATCTCATGGAAAACTCTGGTTGTCATAGGCTGTGTATGGAGTAATGGAGCACCCGACCAAGATGAGGTCAGATACCTATGTGAGGCATGCAAGTACGAGAGAAAACGAGTGTGAGTGAAAAATGTGTCAAATCTCAAGGTTAACATATTGCATATTTTTTATGATGGAAAGAAAGAAAAAACATAATAGAACTGCAGAGAGCGGTGGTGGATGTCACTATCTGTAAGACTTTTTTGGAAAAAGGGTCAGTTTTAGAACCCAATTTTTCTCTTGCTGAGATGAAGGAGAGCCTTTGTAATTCATTTTAGTGTAAAGTGGCGATGCAATTCATTGTCAGGATCAACAGGATGAGAGAAAGAGAAAACTCGTGTGGAAATCAATGTGTGTGAACCTTAAGCCGAATGACCTGAACATTAAAAAGTGAGAGTTCCTTGGGAAACCATTACTTGGCCTAGGTGATCCTGCTGTGGCAGAGGAATTGGACTAGATGATCTTTTGAGGTCCCTTCCAATCCCTAACGATTCTGTGTTCTGGCACTTTCATAGGGGACACCATTATCCAGTTGTCTTTGTAGAGCAAGTGGACCCTTGCTTAGTCCTAAACGTTCTGAAAATTTGAATCTCAGCGATGTTAAATATTGTGAAATCTTATACATTATTAGAGAGGAAACTGAAAACCTGAAATATATAGGTTCAAAAATTCCCCTAATAAGTAGCATTGTGCTGACAAACAGTGGCTCAGAATATGGCCAAGGTAGGGTACTGCAAGCATTAAAAAAAGGGTCTTTTTCCCTGGAGCTTATATGTTTAGAACCCCTTCTTCTTCTTCTTCCCATGGATTGAGACTCTCTCACATGGCTTTGTATTTCAGTTATGAAATGAAGGTTTAACAGTCTGTAAAATGTAGGGACCGCAAAACACCACTATGACTCTGGCAGATCATCCCACCACAGCTTGCAGGATGGAACTATGAAAATGGGTGTTTTCTGACTTTAATGGAGGAATCAAACTAAAACAAGTGGCAATTCTAGAAACGTGTTTTTTAATATGATCAATAGTTCTTTGATGAACCGAAATGGGTGTGTAGATGCGTTGATTTTTAATGCAAACATACTAGATTATCTTGGCTAGTCCATATCAGAGGGCAACTGCCTTGTGTAATTAAATTCCATCTCATTAATCTCTTCCTTTCATGCAGAATATAAACAACATAGTACATTAATGTACAGCATCTGTCAAATCTGTTTAATAATTTTCTCAAGAATAAATAAGCCATGACATTTGTTTCTGAGATAGATAGAAAAGCCTAAATATTCCCCTTATTTTTCCTTTCATTTCTACAGCTGCCACTGAAAAAGTAATAAACCTGAGGTAAATACAATTCTGTTCTGTTCGTAATACTAGTAAAGGATTTCATTGCTTCCAAACTCATTAAGTTTGTTCTTATTAAAATATGCAGGTTGGTCATTATGTCATGGAAAATAAGCTTCCCATTTTATGACTAGTTTCATTTCTATGGTTAGCACATAGTAGACCTAATTACATTGAATGCTGGGATGCATTTTTTTGGTCTCAGCCTGCATTTTCCTCTGACTCTGCTTGATGCTTATTATTTTCAGCTTGTTATAAACCATGTCACAAGTAAGAGGAGTCACCACAGCTTGAAGTTACAGACTATTCTGAAACCAGACACCGTTAGTAGGTTTAGTACTCACCCAAACTTTTGATTGTCACAGCAGAAATGTTTTGCTTTGAATTAGAAGGTCCCATATTGTGAAAATATTTTTGGAGCAGCTCAGCGCTACACAAAAAACATGCAAAACCCAACGAAGCAAAGACTTTCAAAGATTTTTGTGTTTTGCTTGAATAACTATGGGATCATTGACAATTTATACAGCTCCATCCTCTAAAGTATTCCAAGATGGCTTTTCAGTTCTTATGCTGCAGCTCTTGTTATTCTTAAAAATGTAGTTTTAGACCCTCATGCCAAGGCAAACACCAAACTGGGAAAAACACTGCTTGAAATCAAGAAAAATCCTGGAACTGCAGCCCTGACCTAGATGTTTAATAGTCATTAAATACCTTTTCTGAAAAGCAGGTTTCCTTTGACTGCAGCATGTTGGTGCATTTAAGAGAGGATTGGGTAAAAGTAGAAAACAGGAAGGGATGAGGGTTCCACAAAACATTTCACAGGTTATGCTTTGGTATAATCTTCAGACCTTGTGTTTCTGGTACCACTCTGAAGTTCCAAAAAATTACCTTTATTCCCCATTGCTTGTCACTAATCATCACACTGGATCATCACGGTGCACATCAATACATGAGCTTTCTGAGTCAAAATAAGCTTATGCTCACCAAGGGTTCTCGGTGACATCAACATAATTTTCATATCAGCAGTGCTCCAAGTTCTCCAGATTTGTTACTTTGCTACCCATATACTATATCCAGGACCTGTGAATATCGATGATCCACAGCTATATGGGAAGCACTTAGGAAGAGTCATTTGGACCACTGCAACAACTCTGTGTTGCCCCAGTTAGGGAAATGTTGTAGCTAAATCGGTGGTCCAGGCTGCAATCATCTGTGATCAATTCCCTTAATCAGTAGATCAGTCCCATTATTTGATCTATCCCATCACCAGTTGATCATTTCTGCTCTGGCAAGGTATCATCTGGAGTCCTGCATCCAGCTTTGGAGCCCTCATACAGGAAGGACATGGACCTGATGGAGTAGGTTCAGAGGAGGCCACAAAAATAATCAGGGAGCTGGAACAGCCCTCCTATGAGGACAGAGTGAGGAAGCTCTGGAGTTGTTCAGCCTGGAGACGAGAGAGATCCGGTGGGACCTGACAGCAGCCTTCCAGTTGGGTAGGGGGGCTCTTAAGAGAGGCTTGGATAGATTGGAGCAATGGGACAATGCTAATGGGCCATTCAATAATGCCGTTTAATAAGGCATTATTGTCAGGTCCTGCACTTCTGCCACAACAACCCAGTGCAACGCTACAGGACGTGTGGCTGGAGAGCAGTCTGGCAAATGAGCAGTAGGCCAATGGCATCCTGGCTTGTATTAGAAATAGTGTGGCCAACAGGAGTAGGGAGGTTATCGTCCCCCTATATTTGGCCATGGTGAGGCCGCTTCTTGAGTATTGTGTCCAGTTTTGGGCACCTCAACACAAGAGAGATGTGGAGGTGCTGGAGCAGGTGCAGAGGAGGGCAACTAAGTTGATGAAGGGCTTGGAGAATAAATCTTATGAAGAAAGACCAAGAGAACTAAGGCTCTTTAGTTTGAAGGAGGCTGAGATGAGACCTCATCACTCTCTACGACTACCTGAAAGGACATTGTGGAGAGGTTGGTGCTAGCCTCCTCTCACAAGGAGTTAGTAATAGAACAAGAGGGAATGGGTTCATGTTACAAGAGGGGAGGTTTAGACTTGATATTAGGAAGAATTTTTTCACAGAAAGGGTGGTCAGGCACCAGAATGGGCTTCCGAGGGAGGTGGTTGAGTCGCCATCCCTGGATGTGTTTAAAGTTCATTTGGACGAGGTGTTGGGGGATGTGGTTTAGGGGTGAACATGTAGGGTAGGATGGATGGTGGGACTCGACGATCTCAGAGGTTTTTTCCAACCGGAGTGATTCTGTGATTCAGCACCTGCAGAGGCCTACAGAAAGGATGGAGAGGGACAGTTTACAAAGGCGTGAAGTTTAGTGATAGGAAGAAGAGCAATGATTTAAAATTGGATGTTAGGAAGAAGTTCTTTAGCAGGAGGGTGGTTGAACAGGTTGCCCAGGGAGGTGGTTCAGGCTCCGTCCCTGGAGATATTCAAGGTGAGGCTGAATAGGGCTCTGAGCAATCTGATTTAGTTGAGGGTGGCCCTGCTCACTGCAGGGGGTTGGACTAGATGACCTTTGGAGGTCTCTTCCAATCCAATACCTTCAATGATTCTAAGAACAATTCCATTCAGCACTGAAGATTTTATATCTGTGCCACATGCACAGATATGACATAAAGAGAATATTCTTGTCTAATCTTTTTAGAAACTGTAGGGCTCTTCTCAAGTTTTACCTTGTGCCACAAGCAAACAATCTGAAGATACAAGTTCAATTTACCCAAATGAAATAAATAAATCCCAGATCAATAAATACCAATATAGTTATCAATGGCAATGTTTTCCTTACAAAAGATGAAGGATGTCACCAATGATGTGCCACAACTTGCTTCGTGCATGCTGGTCGTTGGCTTTGCATGAATCTCTGAGTACACAAAAGGAAGAAAAGGTTTCATCTGATGAATAGAAGTTATTAGTGCAGATGAAACTTGAACGTTTTAACATGCCTTTTCACACCCATAGCCAGTGCAAGTGAATATTCATCAGTATTAGCTCATCTAACTCCAATCACTACTCGTTTTAGACTCTGGGGAACTGGTAATTTTTGCCTTTGTTATGAAGAAAGAGCAATCACATTAGAGAGAGTTCTCATTCTCCTGGTAATGAGTTTAATGTGACATTTAGGAAAGTGTTTTTGTGTCTCCCATAACAGGGTTGTTTGTACATTTTCTAATGGAGGCTGCACAAAGGTATACAGCGCAAGTAGCTAGGGCTTCATTTTTTTTCTATAAGCTGAATGTGAGTTAAATGTTAAATTACAGTAATTGTGAGCTGTTTTAGTGCTGCCTATTATGTGCTAGGTTTCATTTCAGAGATGGCTTTTCCTTAACTGAATGGGAATTCTGAAGCCGTTACACTACACTGTTCCAGAAGGCCAAAGTATTTAGGGATTGCTGAGTTTCACAGCCAAAATTTCAGCAGCCATTTACTGTAAATGAATTCAAGAATGCTTTTAAAAATATACGATTATTTTCTTGGAGACTGGGTACTCACAGGCTTCTTAATCATATCCTCAATATGTGATAGATGGCTGAAGCGGGTTAAAACTAAGAAACCACTTTGTTTCCTGGGTTTTCAGCACCAGTTTTGTGGTAGATTCAAGATCACAATTAAAGGTAAGGGAAAAGAAAAACAAAGCAATTAGGTCTCGATGAGGTCTCGGATAAAATTTGCCAGACAATGGATAGCTTAGGGAAAATGGAAAAGGGTTTATTAACTCTTTAACTATGTGCAGAAAAGAATAAAAGGTTAAGCAAGTTAGTGCACAGGCACTAGAAACTGTGTCGCAAATGCCATCACCTATTCTGAGAAAAATACAATGGGAGATATCACTATCGTAGTGGTCCTTGGGTCTTTTTTCACATCAGAGATCTGCAGGAGAAGAGCATGTCAGTCAAGTAGAGTCGAGTACCACCACCCTCTCTATTATTCATGTATCACCTCTGTCTGCGGTACAGCAGCACTCAGGCTGTTTGCAGACTGGTGAATTCTTCAATTCTTCAGTGTAGCTTCTCCAGCTCAACGTTCTCAGGACGGCCTGATTCCTCAGCGCCCGAAGTGCGTCCCTCGGTGCAGGAGACATGCTTTCAAACAAATATCCCAGACTCTGTCTTTCATGCCCAAGGCTTAAGGATTCTCAAGTCCTTCTGCTTTTTCTTCAGCTAAGCATGGAGGAATTCTCCCTAATACCAAGCACCCCCCAGTCTTTCTCAGTGGCAGAAGTGACCAACAGTCTCTCTCTTCTTGCTGATCAGGGCTCTCTAAAATGGCTTTGGCCACAGGGCCCCAGCCATGTGTGGGACCCGAGATGGAGACTGACCACAGGGCTGCATCAGCAGGGCTGCCCACCCACGTGGCCGAGAGGGTCTTCCGGGACCCTCTCCTCTCCCTCTCACCCCTTCTGTCTCAGCTCCAGGAGGAAGAAAGAGGAGTTCCTTAGCTCACCACGAGGCTGCAGATCTGCCCCGTGGGTGGGGTGGTGGTGGTAGATCGGCATAAAAGTCTTGCTTCTCCAGTCCGTGCATCAGGTCCAGGCTGGAGCTGTCCCTTCTGCGCCGGGGTCTGCACCAGGCCAGGGCTGTCTTTGCCGTGCCGGTGTTGTCCCTGCCGCTCCCTGCTGGTTACAGGAGTGGCAGGGGAGCCCCCTCCATCCCGGGGCAGGGAGCCGCTGGAAGCCATCTCCCCCACCACCACCCTGGGAAGGGGGGTGGGGGTCAGCCCCTGTGCTGGGCTGAAAGCCATCAGCAAAAAGAGGTAGGACCAAGATCACGGTCCCCTTTTATCTGCTCACCTAGCAACACCACCTGTACTTGCAGGTACTGGGGACAGTGTCACCTCCTCCCAGAACAGGTCACTGTGGGGAGGGGGGTCCTCTCAAAGCAATAGAACTTTTTCTTCATGAAAGCACAAATCTGTAGATCTGAAAATTCCGGTCATTTTCAAACTACAACAACTCCATTCTTAACATTCCTTGTGTCATGATTTTTGGTTTACATCTGGGGAAATGAAGCCATGGGAAAACCAGATGATTTAACCACCTCATGGGCAAAGCAAAGCAAGAGGCAGGACCAACACGGGATGACGTCCTACTGTGCCCTGTCCACACAAGCTTTGGTCCTGCCATGGTTGGGGAAAAGAAACAACGAACGGTTGTGTATCTCTGGTGTGCTCATTTTCTTTCACTGGTTATTAAAGCTGACACAAAATGTTTAAAGGGAAAGAGAACACAGAAATAATAACGAGTTTTAAAGATGTTTTGAATACTCCTGGGATGAACTGAAATAGAAACAGTTCAGCCACAGTCTCACCTATATATTCAGGAGTCTAAAAGTTATAGAATCATACAACATGTTGGATTGGAAAGGACCTCCAAATATCATCTAGACCAATTCCCCTACAACAGGATCAGGTAAGGGTTATGAACAGCCAGCATTAGTCTGTTGGCGAATTTAGACTTGCTAACGGGTTAAGATCTAGTTAATACTTTGTGTAACCATTTCTGAACTTGAAAAAAATCTGCATGTATATGAAAAAGTAGTTATTGGAGAACAGAACTTCATGAAGGACTGTATGTCATGGGAGGAACTCCACAATGAAGCAGGTGAAGAATGTAAAGAAAGAAGGATGTCTACAGTCTTAAAGGAAAAACGTTGTTCGTATAGGTGGAGAGGCATCTTAAGCGTGAGATTACAATGCAACCCCATGGGATTTCAAGTACAGCTGTCAGCTAAAGTTACACAAACTGTCAGTTGGTCTAAGGAAGGAAGATATTTCAGGAGCAGCTGAAGGAAAGCAGAAATTGAGAAGCCTCATTTATTCGGGTGGCAGTATGGTTACCACACTGCCCTCACCTATTTCAAGTGCTGCAGGAGACATGGAGCACACAGAAGATCTGTGGACTGAGACAGGACCAGAAATTTACACTCTGTCACACGCCAGACTCTCTCTGGAGTCAAGATGTTTTTTTGCTTTTGATATCTCTTCATTAAATCATCTTCAGCCGGACTGTAGTTTTATTTTTATTTGTGCACTCCTGCAGTCTTTTTGTTTTTCCACTATCTTGAAGTGGTAAGATACCTTATTTTCATATGTATAGCTTGTCTATATATAAAAACTTGAAAAATAATATATAATTCCTTCCTATATCAGCAGAGACTGGTTTGTTCTCAAGCTACCTGAAGGTAAGAAAAAGGCTTACATCAAGGCAGTAGGCTCGTTACTGGAATAGAGCTCTATCATTATTAAGTCACACTCCAGGTGTTCATCCCAATTCAATTCTGTGGCAAATTAGTAATTCTAATGAGTGCTCACATGGCAACTGCTATGATGGCAGATCCCTTCCTCCTGTGGCTATAGAATATCATGGGGTTAGCAATTGCCTTGATGTCCCATGAGTAATAATAAGAATAGACTGTTACATTTCTAGTAGAAGTTTATTGAGCAACGAAGACATGAGATGCTTCTACTTAGACTGGGACACTTAAAAATATTCTTTCCTCTTGGTTAAAAGTTTTTCCCCAAAAACCTGAAATGGATTTACCCAAATTATAGACCACTGCTTTTTGTACTTAGAGAAAAGGGAAAAGATGCTGCCTTTACACCCAGTGTAAAGAAAAGTGTTCAGTCTATAGAACATTCACCATACTACTACTATAATCTGAAGGCTTTCTCTGCTGGGGTGAACTGGAAACCATATTACAATATCCACCTTTTCCACCCCGACTCGTGGGGCATTTAAGGGCTAATATCGAAGTTCAGTCCAACTCCTGCACTGACCTGTCTCAAGGCTAAACCATGAGTGCTTAACATGTTCTTTTAATTTAAGAGTGAAAACTCACAAAGGGAAGTAAAGGAAACAAGTCATAGAGTCACAGAGTCACAGAACATTAGGGACCTGGAGTACTGCGTCCAGTTCTGGAGCCCTTATTACAAGAAGGATGTGGATGTGTTGGAACGTGTCCAGAGGAGGGCCACGAGGATGATCGGTGGGCTGGAGCAACTCTCCTATGAGGACAGACTGAGAGAGTTGGGGCTGTTCAGTCTGGAGAAGAGGAGGCTCTGAGGTGACCTTCTTGT
>JAOXOE010000698.1:679676-697815 GCA_028565055.1 Phoeniculus purpureus
AGAAGTTCCTTCTCATATTGATGTGGAACCTCCTCTGTTCCAGCTGACACCCATTGCCCCTTGTCCTATCACTAGATACCATTGAGCAGAGCCTGGCTCCATCCTCCTGACACCCACCTGAAAATCAAGTATTATTTTTGGAATGCAATTTAAGCGACTGGCCAGCAGGTTCCGAAGTCAGGAGCAAACAAAGTACATCAGTTTGCATTTTCGCATTTGCTGACAGATGAGCTCTGCTATTTCATTTCTTTTTAAACACTTACCAGTGCCTGAGAAGAAATGAGCATTTGCATGTGCTCCTCTGTGACTTTGTTCACTATTTGTCTGCATTGCTGTTGCATGTAAATTACTCCTGGCTGATTAGTGTCAGTCCTACAATTTGCACATACAAACATGCATTTCTAGACGCTGGGAAACAATTTTTCACTGAAAGAGCAGTCACACATTGGAACAGGCTGCCCAGGTAGGAGGCTGAGTCACCATCCCTGGACTTGTTTAAAGATCATCCAGACGTGGCACTCAGAGACCTGGTTTAGTGGTGACCTTGGTAGAGCAGGGTTATTGGTTGGACTTGACGATCTCAAGGGTCTTTTCCAACTTCAGTGATTCTATGATTCTATGAATGTATGTGGGGTTTCAAGACAAGACTTCTATTCAAAATTAATGGTCATTTGAAATGAGAGAAGCCACAAATCTATCAGAGAAAAATTTCTTGGTAACAACATGATCAAGGGTCTAGGATCTTCAATACATTCAGAATTACTCAGGTTGGAAAAGACCCTTGGGATCATCAAGTCCAACCATCACTCACCTGCTAATAGTAGAAAACTATTTAGACCATAACATGTAATCTTTCAATTTTATGACAACAAAATAATTGGTAACTCCAGAAAACTGAATTGATTTTACGTGCAACCTACTGACTTGAATTACTGATGTAACCACAGCTTGACTTGGATCCAATAAATAACTCATCTACAATATTTATCTTAGATTACTGTATATCCCTGAATAGGTTAATCCTCACTATCTGCATGTCTGAGCATAAGAAACACGCATTTAGATGTCAGCTTGTAATTCTGACACGCAAACACATTTGTGCCCAAAGAAATGAAAACTTTGAGGTATATTTGGGGCACGTAGATGGCATCTTAGTAAACTGTGTGTGTCAAGCTTTTTCTGGAGTTTTTGCATTAGTGATAGACATTCACTGATAGATTCACTGATCTTTAAATATCTCAAATAATAGAATCCTAGAATGTATGGGGTTGGAAGGGACCTCCAACGGTCATCAAGGGACATCTCTTAACTAGAGCAGATTGCCCAGACCCCCATCCACCCTGACTATAAATGTGTCCAGGGATGGGGCCTCCACCACCTCTCCAGGCAACCTGTTTCAGGGATCCACCACCCTCAGATTAAAGAACATTTTCCTCATGCCCAGCCTAAATCTACTTATTCCAGCTTCAAACCATGTCCCCTCAATCCTATTGTTCCCTGTCCTATTGCACAGTTCTCCAGCCTTCTCATAGGTCCCTCAGGTATCAGAAGGTCGCTATAAGGTCCTCCCAGAGTCATCTCCTCTTCAGGCTGAACAACCCCAAGTCTCTCAGTCTCTCAAATGCTTTTTCACACTTAGGGACATAAAGGAAATAGCCCGTTACTTAAATCCTTTGCTGGTGCAAGGGCAAATAAAGCAACAAAAAAGAGTGGAAATCATTTCAAAAAAGTTTGTCCTTCTTATTAGCTGGGATTAGAAAGACAGTGGGGTTCTTTCCCTCTGAGACTGACAAAGATACAAGATGCTCTTGACTGTCCACTGGTACAAGAGCATCACCTGCTCCTTGATGCCTTGCTGTGTACAAGCTTGACTCCGTGCAAACCCTGCCCAGCAGTAACAAAACCATCCCTTGGGTTACCAACACTGTTCCCAGCACAAAACAAGAGTACAGCCCCATGCCAGCTACTGTGAAGAATACCAACTACCTGGCCAAAGCCAGGACAGACTGAAACTTTTTCTTTGCCTTAAAGGACTCAGGGAAAAGCTCTCATTAATGTTAATAGCAGTAGTGATGATGCCTCGACACTGACTTCAGACTTCACTGGCATTACACAGGATTTGGTAAGATTCAGCTCAAAGCTCTGATCTATCTCCTAAAATTCCTTCATATTAATTCTTCTTAGCCTGAATTTGGAACTGGAGGAGTGGTCAATCCCTCGATGTGAACATCTGTACACAGACAGGAGCGACTGGCCTCATCTGTTGTCCTTCATGCATGGCAGAGGACAAGGATGAGTCCTCAGGGTCTCCCACTGGAGATTGAGGAGAAAAACAGCCAGGAAACAGCTGAGGACTCTTAAGAGCTATGTCAGTTATTGACTTGGGTCTTGTGACTCTCATCAAGTCACATCCATTTTCTATACATTTAAGTTACGAGCATAGAGGCTTCTGTGATGTACAGAGACTACAGTAACAGAGGTCCTTGGACACCCTGAATGGATGAGTAAGGACTCTCTTTGTCACGTTTACGTACATCGCAGAGAAGAAAACAAACCCAAAACCTCGAGAAAAGAGATAAAGCTTCTGGCTCGTGAAACTCTGGCAGTTCTTCTGCTTTTGTTTCTCCCCTAAAACTTCATTGACATTCCTCGGAGATATTCCATTTCATTTTCTTTCTTCTGAGCTGATGCTCAGTAATCAGCGCTATTAATACAAGACAAACCAGATACCAACAAGTAAAACAACCCACTGTTCAACGCACAGGCACGACTCATAGACCTCTTTCCATGAAGGAAAATGTTTTTCATCTTGCTTTTGATTTAAGAAATCCTATTAATAAACGTGCAAGTATTTAGTAATAGGATTTCTTAAATCAATCTTGACTTTTATACTGTCTCCCTGAGAGCCCATTGCAGTGTTCTAATTCATAGAGACAGTTTCAGAATCATAGCTCTGGTTTCAAAGCGGGTGAGCTCAGGCTGCTGTAAGGCTGTAGTGATCTGCTGTTGTATGCATTGACCCACAGGATTCTGCTTCAACCCAGTCTGCTTTGGAGCTGCTTGTTAAATACGGTCACTATCTATAGCTTAATTTACTCCATCATTATAGTCGTGATGAGGGTGGTGCTTAGAGCCGGCTAATGGTAAAAACATGTTGAATAACGGACTAATTAAAGTCACTACACTTTTGGATGTTTTTCTTAATTGGTCCTCAGGGAAATGGGGGGGTGAGGGGTTGAATTACCGTGCTGATTAGAAATACAGTGGCTGCCGCAGTTCAGGTTTTATTTGGGAGGGAAAAGATAGTGGCAGCTGGAGAGTCATCAGAGGACAGGAGCAATGATCTCATCCTGTGACCTCTTTTAATAAGCAATTTGTCAAGGCACATTCATCTTTTTCCCCATTCAGCAAGTGCATAACCGTCTTCTTCCCAAGAAGTCATTATTTTACATCTCCTGTGAGTCATTTGGGCGGGTATTGTGAGAGGTACCTGGAAGGATCTAGACTGGGATGTGCATTACAGAAGGGGAAAGTAGAGAAGGATTATCTGCAGCTGGTAACTTGAAATATTTTCCCAATAAACATCAAACCTAAGTGGTAGGTATGGAAGCAGCGCCAGTTACTCATTTCCATCTGCTGGAACATTACTATGCACCAAAAGGCATGCCAAGGCACAAGAAACCTGAACATTTCTGTAAAAAATGTGCAGTTGGAGGTTTCTGCTAGGAAAGAAGCACATTCCTCTGTTATTTTTCTGTGAGGCAGCAGTTGATCAAGAATATGGAGACCAGGCTTTGTTTTGTAGCAGCGTGCAGAGCAGAACTGCCTTGACTGGTAAAGGTACTTGGTAGGAAGAAGAGAGGAATCATAGAATCATAAACATTAGGGATTGGAAGGGACCTCGAAAGATCATCCAGTCCAACCCCCCTGACACAGCAGGATCACCTAGACCAAGCCATACAGGAACACATCCAGGCAGGTCTTAAACGTCTCCAGAGGAGGAGACTCCACAACCCCCCTGGGCAGCCTGTTCCAGTGCTCCACCACCCTCACTGGGAAGTTGTTCCTTCTCACATTCATATGGAATCTCCTCTGTTCCAGCTGACACCCATCCCCCTTGTTCTATCACTAGATGACACTGAGTGGAGCCTGGCTCCATCCTCCTGACACCCACCCTTCACATATTTATAGACATTAATGAGGTCAACCCTCAGTTTCCTCTTCCCCAAGCTAAAGAGACCCAGCCCCCTCAGCCTCTCCTCATAAGGGAGGTGCTCCACTTCTTTCATCATCCTCATTGCTCTATGCTGGACTCCCTCCAGCAGCTGCATGTCCTTCTTGAACTGAGTGCCCCAGAATTGGACACAATACTCTAGATGTGGTCTCCCCAGGGCAGAGTAGAGGGGGAGAAGAGCCTCTCTCGATCTGCTAACCTCCCCCATTCTGATCCAGACCAGGATGCTGTTGGCCCTCTTGGCCACAAGAGCACACTTCTGGCTCATGGTCATCCTGCTGTCCACCAGGACCCCTCAGGTCCCTTTTCTCCTACACTGCTCTCCAACAGAATGAGTTGGATTTTCCTGGTCAGATCAGCACTGGAGTTTTGTGTGTGTGCACGCGCATGTAATGCGAAGGCATCAGGGAGAGTGATTTAAAGTGCCAATTGAGTGTGCTAAAGTGCTAGATGCACCACAGTAAGTGGAAGAGGAATCATGAGGGACATCTGCTTTGGAACACTTTGAAAGTTGTGACCTAAATGAAAATGAATTCCACCCTAAAATTAGTACAGGGATTAGATCCGAGCTGTGTTGTTGGATTTCACCTATTCTTTATGACATGGAGCTCAAAAAACTCAATCTGAACAGGAGAGCTTATCTCACCTTTCCCATAATAACCCTGAGAACGAGCACATGGTGAAACTGGTGCAAATAAACTGCAACCAACTTAATTTAATCTTTTTGTTTATATATGTGAATACGCCTAGATGTAGGTACCTTATTTTAATGAAGTTTTATTGAAGAAGTTAAAATATCCTGAGGGGGAAAAAGCTCCTATATTAAACTGTCAGTTTCTTCTTTTTAGAAGAAGTGCACTTATTCTGTGTTATTTATATAAATGAATATACCGATTGCCTTTATGAATCAAATAGAACTAGTTTAGGCTGCTGAAGTAACTACAGTGGGTAGTAGTTCATTTAAAGTCTTGTGAAAGGATTTATTACTGCATGCATAAGTCATCTAATTTTGTTGTTCTGCAACTTAATATTTGACCGTATAACTTCTCTAAGCATTTTTATGGCTTCTGCTGCAGCTAAACCTGGGGATGTGGAAGCAGCTCACTGCTGGGATGCAATAAGAACACACTCAGCTCCTTCTGGCCCCACACTCTCACAGGAATGACCTGTGGTTCTTTAGCAGAAACCTCTATGATGTCCTTCACTGGAGACATTTAAGACCCACCTGGATGTGTTCCTGTGTGACTTGGTCTAGGTAATCCTGCTGTGGCAGAGGGATTGGACTGGATGATCTTTCGGGGTCCCTTCCATTCCCTAACGATTCTATAGATCTCCCCACAATCTAGACGTAGCCAGAGCCTATTTAGACACCTAGAAAGAGAAACAAAACCACGTCTTGAGATTCACCTTTGGCAGCTGGAATGGAGGATGGGAGAGCAAATACCAGGTCATGTACTGCGTAACGATAAATCCATCTGAACCAAAATCTTTGCAATGTAAGATTTTCTGAACACATCCGCTCTGCCTGGGCATTTTACACCTTTTTTAAAGAACTGTTTCTCCTGTGAGCTCGCTCCCCAATGCTCACATGAAGTGTTGCATTTCCACTTCCATTGGTTGGAGTGTATGACACCTAGGGCACAATCTCCTGTGGTTTTCTCGCTTCAACTTACAGCCCCAAGAAAGAATTGCCAGAACCCATTCACTCTTCCCCTGCCACTTAGGATCACACAGATCTCTACCAGGTCTCAAAAATGGAATCTCCTCAAGTGAAGATTCTCTCAAATTGAAATCTTTTCAGGTTCTTCTGTGGGGGGTGCAGTCATGGCCAACACATTGGAGAGCCAACTGTAAAACTCAGGATTAAGCAGGCCAAATGACTCCTTACCTTTCTTCCGAGACCAGGCTGAAAAAGAACTTCTAACGTGTCTTGTGCATCAGTTAATGAGTTCATGTGGAATAGCCCACCAAGTGTTAACTTCAGACTTGCTGAAAGCTATTCTGAGTTTTTTTTTTTCCAGTGAATCATAGCTCTAGGATTGATAATAAAGAGTCTTAGCTTTTCTGATTGGCTTCCGTTCTTGTAACATCAGTTACGTTTCTTCCTTGGCAGTCAAACCATCCTCAACTTTCAGTGTGCAGAAAATGTATTGCTAGAGAAATGGTCTCTGGAGTGCATAGGACATCCGTGTTCTGAGGTGGGCTTTTGAAATGTCTGTGTTTCAGAACAATTAAACAGGTAACGTTTTGATTTCATTTTAAAATAATTGGAAAAAGTTTGTTTTCTTAGATGAAAAACATCAAAAGGGAGCCTTAACCTAGAGTATGTTGGCTCAGAACTATGCTAAAGCGAGCTACTAAAATTAGAGTTCTGACACAATGGTGCTAGATTGGCAGGTTCACATAAGACCTTTAGGAATCCTTACAGTTAGCTCCAGGGAATCAAGCAACAGTTGCCACTTTAATAGAGAAAATTTCTCCAGCATTGTCCTGACAACATTTACGCGGCTATGACTAAAAGAGACGGAAAAACACTTTGCTGAAATAAATGGCGTGGCCATCCACCTTCCACAAGCTGATAAAAGCTTGGTGTCAAGTGATTTCAATGACCAAGCAGAAGGTAACCTGGCAACCTGCAATAAATAAAGGGCCCCAATGGAATAGGTCAGGCAAGCATCAATGAACTTTCTCCTCCTCCAAAAGTTCCTTCAGCATAATTTAATGAACAAAACGATACTGCCTTCCAGATGTTCACCCAGCACAAAACACCCTGCTTTAACACCTGATGCCTATTGATCATTAAACCAGGTATAGGCATTTGTCTGATGGTGGAAATAATGAAGCCATCCATAAAGCAGCTCTCCGTTACGTTGTCTTACACTATCATTCATTTGCAGACCCTATTGTAGTGATAATTGCCCTCCAGTATTTCACAGTGAGTAAGGATGACAACAACAGATGGGGAAAAGAGGAAAGGTGTGCTGAAAAAATACAACCCAGCCATGTGAACAGCGATGCTAGGAGGTAGAAAGAAAAACACGTTTCTTTGGGGATCATAAGAGAAGTTGCAACACAAAAAGTGTAAATGAACTGTTAATTCAACTCAAAATCATTTCTTGACTTCAAATTGCGTAGACACTGCAGCAGAAGCAGAATTACATAAGCAAAGGATCATTAACCGTTAGTGGTCTTCTTGAAAGATCTCACTCTGCTTCTGTGGGATGACAAAAATCACCCCATAATTCACTCTTACAGCCAACTTTTACAGGTGGAGGCAGGTGCAAAATCATTCACCCAGAGTCAAAGTGGATTTAAAGCACACACACCCCACCAAGAGTGAAACAATTGCTCCTCAGTAATTAGGAACTGCAGTGAACTCGTTATGTTGTAGTATTTGTAGGTAATGAGTTACTAGACAGCAGAATTGTTCATGGGTCCCACCCCCAGTTTTCTGATGGCATATTTAGAGCAGTAAATTGCACAAACTTCAGCAACAAGAACTTTGACTCAAGTTACAGAAGCTGTTGCAACAGCTGGAAGATGCTGCTTCTGCCTGAGCTCACAGAATCATAGAATCTGTTGGGTTGGAAGGGACCTCCAGACGTCATCTAGTCCAACCTCCCTACATATACAACAAGTACAGACATCTCTAACTAGAACCGATTGCCCAGAGCTCCATCCAGCCTGACCTTAAAT
This sequence comes from Phoeniculus purpureus, assembly GCA_028565055.1. Lineage (NCBI taxonomy): Eukaryota > Metazoa > Chordata > Aves > Bucerotiformes > Phoeniculidae > Phoeniculus > Phoeniculus purpureus. The sequence continues at coordinate 687,607 of JAOXOE010000698.1, forward strand.
GATACCAGGGATGGGTCCTCCACCACCTCTCTAGGCAGCAGGTATCCACCTCCCTCAGATTAATGAATGTTTCCCTAATGTCCAGCCTACATCTACCCTCTTCCAGCTTAAAACCATCCCCCCTCAACCTATGTATACCCGCCTCATCCCCACGAGCACGATGCATGAAGCAGCCATCATTTTGCAGCAGTAAGACCAGACCCCAAAAAAATACTGTTGTCTACACTCCATTGCTTCAGGGCAAGAAAGACCCAAATGTTGTTCTCAGAAAGGATGCAGCAATGTCAACAGCAAGGGTAGCTTATTTTGAGATTAAGCCATAATCTTTCTTCTTAATGCCCTTTAGAGAAGGGTTCTTTTTCTCCTCAACAATCTCACGTGCTTTATTAGACGTTGCAGATTGGAGTTGGCTTTGTTGTTTTACAATCGTTTGCAAATGTATTCCTTCCCTCACAGGCTCGCTCACGCAGGGTCAATTTTCTGCCTACATTACAATTCCCACACTCCCATAGGGAACAAAGACGGGTTTGTCGGGAGCCTGCGAAAGGAGACAAATGATCCGTGCTCCAGTCTAATAACCTTCCTGAAGAAGACGAATGTGTGAATTGCAAAACTTTCACCTGCAAATTCCCTACTGACATACTAATTAAGAACTAGATCTCTTCAACCACTGGGAAAGAAAAAGGTCCACTGAGAACAGCTGGGGGAAAAATGAAATTAAGGGATGACAAGCAGCTCAACGTTGCCCCAGAATTCTGTGCTGAGGTAGGATTACACACAACCATAGAGCGTTTCAAGCCAACCTCTTACAGACTCATTAACTGTTGGAGGATCTCTAAACAACACTCAGCATTCCATAGGTAACTGCTCTGTTTCTGCCCTGTTCTCTTGTTTTTCCTCATTGGTTTTTTTCCTCTCTTCTGGTTCCATATAAATATTAGAAGGAACTTCTTCCCAGTGAGGGTGACAGAGCACTGGAAGGGGCTGCCCAGGGCAGTTGCGGAGTCTCCTCCTCTGGAGAACTTTAAAACCCACCTGGATGTGTTCCTGTGTGACTTGGTCTAGGTGATGCTGCTGTGGCAGGGGGATTGGACTAGATGATCTTTCGGGGTCCCTTCCAATCCTTAATGTTCTGTGATTCTCTTTGCTGACTTCCTCATTGAAACCTTGAAAGGTTTTTTTCCTAGGTAGGAAGGGTTGCATGGAAAGGTTCTTCACACCTATTACATTTTAAACTGCTAAAATGAAACCACCAACTTTATCCTTCACTACTACCCACTGAAATAACAAGAGGAACCTATGATTTGTATGGCTGGGCGTAAACAACCACCCAGTTTGAAATACGAAAAGGGCAATGAGTGAAACGGCTAAACCATTCCTTCTACTTCACCCCGTAGCTCGCTCTAAAATTTTAATCAAACATTTTGACATTAGCATCAATTTGTTCAATAAAAATAATTCAAGACAAGCTACACTTGGGTTAGCAGTGGGCTTCATAGAGTTAGGTTGGTGGTTGGATATCATAGAATCATTAGGGATTGGAAGGGACCTCAAAAGATCATCTACTCCAATCCCCCGACACAGCAGCATCACCTAGACCAAGTCACACAGGAACACATCCAGGTGGGTCTTCAAGTTCCTTTCCAAGCTAAACAATTCTATGATTCTACTGTGTACCAGAATTTTCCATGATATTTTATCCAGCTGCTGAGTTTTATATTAACTCCTATGCACTCTGAAACACTTAGGAGCTCATTACTGTCCTTAATGTTTCGAAAGTGACTGCTTTATCTGCAGTAAACTCTTTGTGGGCATGTTAGAAGTGACACATGAATGTCACAGCCTTGTTAAATGAGAATCACTAACTGTTTTTTTGAGCAACACTACGTTCTGATTTTCCAATCCTTAGTGGTACCTAATCTCTTATGTCTAATTTTTTATTCTAACTACTTCATCCTGCCTTTTCCTTCTGTGTAAGATGTGTAGGATATCAATGCACTGGGTAATTTGGTCTAGTGAGACATGTCCCTGCCTTTGGGCAGGGGAGTCTGAATGGGACGAGATGATTCCTGATATCCCTTTCAACCTAAACCAGCCTATGATTCATTTTAAAAGTCTGTGGGGAGAATAAACACTTTCAAGACCATGAGATGTTCAAATCCTACAGTGTCACAGGCTTTACCATGACCAAATGAATCAAACAGATCAATGGACCAAACCAACAAAAGCTTTTGCATAATAATTTCACATTTGTTTTAGTATCAAGGTGTCACAGGTCGTCTTATAGAAAGGAAAGAAATGGACACCAAAACACAAGAGCACAATCAATTGTCGTACTAAGGTGGCTCTCTGGAAATCTGCTAGTTAGAGATTACCTGTGTGGAATAAATCTCCAGGAAGCTTAACACACTGGAACAAGACAGCACTCACTGGGGCTGGGAGGGAGAAAGGGGTTCAGGAGGCTGTGAGTGAGCCTTGTGCCTCTCAATTAGCAGCAACAGCAGAAAAGAAAAGGCTGAGCAAGTAAGAAAAGAAACACATTGCATTGGAACAGCTAATCCCCTGTCTTCCTTGGCTTATAGGAGACAGGCAGTTTGTTCTCTCCTACTCTGCTTCAGATTTAGGCAGCCATCTACTGTGCTTAAGTCTGGAGCTGGCATACCTGATCTCAAATCAGTCTCAGTTAAGACATGTGCAAGATGTTACAGTACAGAAGAGCATTAAAAGGCATCAAATCAACATGTGCTGGTGGCAATAAATGCCTGGCAACAGTATGGCACCGTGACTGGCTAAAACCAGCAGAGAAACACAAGCTCGTGAAGGGATAACAGAATCACTTCTGCAAATGATGAAGCACACAGAGAAGTGAAAAAGAAGGAGACTGCTCCTTTAGCTGTTTTAGTAGCCCTCAGTACTGAATAGTTTCTGCCCAGACTCATGGTATGAATAGATTTACTGTAAGGGTACAGCAGTGCGAGTTTGTCTGTCTAATCAATGCTGAGATGCGGCAGGATGGATGGAACATGGACAGTACACAGCCTCTTCATTCAGATCTGCCTAAGTGCAAGGAGCCAGAGCCTTTCCATGCAAGCAGACACTGGAATGATTAGTCTGGACTACCTGTCAACCCATGTGGAAACTAATATGCAGGAAAGATACTATTCTAAGGATGAAAAAGATAACCCCACAGTCCTTCAGGAATAGATTGCTCTGGCGCAGGTCCTCCACAGAGCCTCAGATCGTGTTAGGAGTCTACTTCTGCAGGGCTTCCTGTGGGGTCACAGCCTCCTTTGGGCACATCAGCCTGCTCTAGTCTGGGTCCTCCACACACAGCAGGTAGGTATATGCTCCATGGTCAATCTCCAGGAGCTGCAGAGGACAGCCTGCCTCACCATTGTCTTTGCCAACAGCTGCAGGAGACTCTCTGCTCTGGTGTCTGGAGCACCTTCACCGATCTTGGTGTCTTCAGGGTTGTTTCTACCACACTTTCTCACTCAGTTCAGGCTGCACATAGCTCTTTTATTTTCTTACCTTAAATATGTTATCACAGAGGTTCTACCACTGTTGCTGATTGCCTCAGCCAGCAGCAGGTCTGCCTTGCAGCCCTATGGGACATAGGGGAAGAAGCTTCTAGCAGCTTCTCACAGAAACGACCCTTGTAGCTCCCCTGCTACAAAATGTTGACACACAACCCAGCACAATCTGCTTCACCGCACTGCTGAAAGTTCCTTACTAGCTGCTGCTGGTGGGACACAGCAGCCAGGATGCCTGTCCTTGGAGAAGCTGCTGGGGCCATGTGTGATTACTCGTGAGAGCTTGCTGGAAGCAACAGCCCATTTACTCACTGCACTGGCGCTTCCTATAAATGTATTTATAACCCTGGCCCGCCTGCCTTACCGTAATCTTCAAGGGTTTGTCTGGTTCAGAGGAAGCCCTAATGGGAACTGTAAACTTTTATACCTGCCCTCTCTAGAAATTGTGTCTGAAACTTTTATAACAGAGTTTTTTTCACCTTTTGCCTGCTTCTTCTGAGATCTTACTCGCAAAGCAGCCCTATAAAGAAGTTTAAATAGTGTGAGGGGTACCCAACTGGGTTTACTGTCTGCACCTGCTGTGGCTTGTTGTCTAGACACTCCACTCCACGAGCTCAGTTGTCACAGCCTGAGCGCTGTGTTCGCTGTAATAAGAGTGATGAGTATTTTTCTGTTCTTCCCCTAATTACACATTTGCATCGAAGGTGGTAGAAAGCTGCTTAAGAAAATACTGCCTTTAGTATACGAAGGGCGTCACACTTCCTTTATAAATGTTCCAAATAAAGGAGAAGGGAAGAGATGGAGCTGAAGTGCTTCAGAGGTGTCAACGTTATTAATACTTCCTCAAGCTCGCTCCCGGTTTTAGGAGCGGGAGCAATTCTTATTGTCATGCAAAACTTGGCTGGTTGACTTCCCAAAGAGTGGAATGTTAAAACACTTCATCAACGTTGAAAAAAAATAAATAAAAAGGGTATAAAGCGTGCTCCACACCGCGTGAGAAGAGCCGAGATGCACAATAAATAGACAGCTTGCAAAACCTTCTGTGACCTTACTGAGGAAGACACCAATTACCATGAGAAACGTTTGCAATTGTCCACTTGCAGAAGTCATCAAGCGGTATCTAGCAGCGGTTTTCTGCACACACTGTGGACACACTTGTGTCATCATTTTTGGTAAGGGACAGCGTTTAAGAAGCCCACAAGGCTACTTCGCCTTTGCAGCGCACACTGCCGGACTGATGCAGCTCTCGAGGGAGTGCATCAGTAATGTTTATAAAGCCCATGCAAATCCTCACTGGACAACCAAGGCCATTTACACAGCCATTACAGCACGGCCCTGCAACAGAAGAGGACAACATTTCCTACACCCCTAATTAAATTCTGGAAGCCTGCTTTGCTTCTGCTGCCTTCTGCTCCCTGAAGACCTGTGAGCAAACCAAAGTTGCTGCGAGTTGCTCAGGCACTCTTTGCAGTTACAGAGGGTATGTCATCCAAGCGGTGAGACACGCGGCCGTGCGACTCCCGTGACCACAACCAACTGTCATGCACAGCCCACAGGATGAAATTTGTTCACACACACAGTTGATGAATATACCTGTCACTTTAACGAATAGTTGAGCTAAGACCTAGTGGGAAAGTAGGAGGAAATACACTGCCTTTATTCCAAGGCTTGGGAAAGTGTGGCTGGAGAACTGCTCAGGGGAGAAGGACCTGGGGGTGCTGACTGACAGGACTGACGTTGTAGAGAAGGGAGAAGAGGCTGACCCCCACAAGACACTAGTAATAGAACAAGAGGCAGTTCATGTTCTGAAAGAACAAGAGGAATGGCCTCAAGTTGTGCCAGGGGAAGTTTAGATTGAACATCAGCAAAGTTCATATTCTAAAAGAACAAGAGCAATGGCCTCAAGTTGTGCCAGGGGAAGTTTAGATTGGAGATTAGGAAAAAATTCTTCAGTGACAGTGGTAAAGGACTTGAACAGGCTGCCCAGGGAGAAGGTGGAGTTGCTGTCCCTGGAGGTGTTCAAAATACACATGTATGCAGCCCTTGAAAACATGATGTGGTGGCATGGTTGGGTTGAGTTTATGGTTGGACTCAATGATCTTGGAGGTATCTTCCAATCTTAATCATTCTGTGATTGCATTCCAAGCCCAAACCACAAATTATTTGGACTCTGAATCCAACAGTTCAGCCAAGAGGTAAACCAAAGGGAAAAATAAAACACACAGCCTTATGAAAGTCAACATAAAGCTGCCTGATACCAAACTAAATGCAAAAATCGTGGTTTATCCTTTAGTATGGGTGGGAAGAAACTTCCTTCTATGTACCCATGCAAAGGCAATAACAACCCCTCTGAGAACTGATCTGTTTCTAACACCTAGGTGTGACTATACAAAGATTCTACCACAACAGATGAGTCCTTAGGCTGTTTTTCTTCTTTTCCCCCACATACCTGTTATTTCTGGTGAATAACGTAATCCAGCGTGGAGATTCAGGGTCGGTGACGTGCTCCGCTCGGGCTTTCTCCCCTGCCAAGGTGTATAACAAGAGAATGAAATGTTCCTTTTCTGTCCTGCTGAAATGGTGGCTCTCCTGCCTGCTACGAATTAGATTCACAGCCTGAGTAGCTCCCTCTGTGATCAGCTTTCATTACTAATAACCAGGTCTTTCTGCCTTGCTAGAGCAAGAGCTTCCAACTCTCTTCAGACATTTCAAACAGAGGAGCACACAAAGGCTTCTAATTAGTGCCTAAATATTCTACCTTGCACCAGCTACAAATTAGTGTAAATGCAGACTGCAGATGCTGTTAAAAACCCAATCAAGGCACTGACTGATCTGTTCAGTGACGAGGTCGTTTTTCCTCTTGCCACAATGACAATTGGATGCAATTTGTGGTTTTAGCCCATTGTAGCACAAGATGTTGCCTAAAACTCTACCAAGTTTCTCAACATTCTGCTCCAATCTGGGTTATGCTCTGCATGAGCTCTGTGGTTGAGATTTTGTTTGTGTCTCTCCCTGACCTGACCTTTGCCTTCTGCATCAATGATGTCAACAGCCTTGCCCCCGTTGCTAGTTCTGAGCTGTCCTTCCACCTGAAGCCTATTTCTCCAGAATCAATTTGTCATGTCGTTTCCCAACCCTTCAGTTTAAATCCTCTTCCTCCTTTCCTCCTGCACTCTTACATTAGTTTTCAAGCAGGAAAAGTTGTGGAAAGTTGATGGATTTCCTATGGAACAAGTACAAAATGCCTCCTTACACGTACAAATGATATTTGCTTTTATGGGTCGCTGGTGCACATCTTCATCACAAGTGTTTTCATGCACCCCTTCACCAAATTAAATAGGTCATATTGAGTAGTGATTTATAACCTATAGAACCATTAGATTTCAAAGGGAAGGCACAGGGTATAAATCAAAGGAAGAATTTGACCCAACAATCTCCCTGGAAAAGATAGATTTTCAGAGCTCCTATTCTTTATTTCTAATACATCCCTTTCAAGATGGGCTGATAAAACCAAGCGTGCAGTTCAAGGTGAGCTCGCACACTGATTTACAGAATGGCCTTACAGCATTTTCAGAAGTGCTCTCTATTCTCTCCTTAGCACATTGTAACATCTTGTTTGGTTTTTAATCATTACCGAACGCCAGGCACAGAGAGATTTTCAGCGAGCTGCTCACAATGACAGCTGGGACGTTTTTCCCTGAGTACTTACAGTTAATTTAGATCCCATCAATGTATCAATTGTTCCTTCCAGTGTGCCTTACCTTGCGGCTGCCACAATGAATTTCATCCCCTATTGTGCTGCTGAGATGCTCTGCTCTGTTAAGATCTTCTGTCCTTTGTAGACTAACCTACTCTTGATAGTTTTGAGAAAATAGCTTCATGGAAAATTTACCACTTCGCGACTCTCATCTTTGCAGATCAGGTATAAATGTTCAAAAGAAAAAACCCAACAAAAACCCAGCCTTGCAATCTCCAGTGCAGAACAAAGCACCGAGGCTCGAAATGTCACAAATGTCCGTACCTCATGGTCAGCACAGATTTACTTAATAACTACGTCCCTGAAACCTGGGGGGAAAGCAGCAAAATTCTTCTGGTGACTTCTTCAGTACAGTGACAACGGGTTAACACTTAGCTTTGTCACTAGGTTATAGATAATAACCTGTGCTCTTTAGTCTCAGGCTCTAGGCAGGAGCCAGAAAGGCTACTGAGAGTGTTCTTCTGAGCTGTGGATCTGAGGAATCATAGAATCATAGAATCATTGGGGATTGGAAGGGACCTCGAAAGATCATCTGGTCCAATCCCCCTGCCACAGCAGGGTCACCTAGATCAAGTTGCACAGGAACACATCCAGGCAGGTCTTAAACGTCTCCAGAGAAGGAGACTCCACAACCCCCCCGACAGCCTGTTCCAGTGCTCCATCACCCTCACTGGGAAGAAGTTCCTTCTCACATTCATATGGAACCTCCTCTGTTCCAGCTGACACCCACTGCCCCTCATCCTATCACTAGATGACAATGAGAAGAGCCTGGCTCCATCCTCGTGACACTCACCCTTCACATACTTATAAACATTATGAGGTCACCCCTCAGCCTCCTCTTCTCCAAGCTAAAGGCACCCAGGTCCCTCAGCTTTTCCTCATAAGGGAAGTGCTCCACTTCCTTCATCACACTCATTGCTCTACGCTGGAGTCCCTCCAGCAGCTCCGTGTCCTCCTTGAACTGAGTGGCCCAGAACTGGACACAATACTCCAGATGTGGTCTCACCAGTGCAGAGCAGAGGGGGAGAAGCACCTCTCTTGGTCTGCTAACCACCCCCCTTCTGATCCACCCCGGGATGCTGTTGGCCCTCTTGGCCATGAGATCACACTGCTGGCTCATGGTCATCCTGCTGTCCACCAGGACCCCCAGGTCCCTTTCTCCTACACTGCTCTCCAGAGCAAAATCGTACTCAACTACCATGGCATTTTCCTAGATCAGAGATGGAATTCCTGTCAGAGAAGGATCTGACTGACCACTGTGGGATTTTGCTGAATTGCTTTACCTTTATATTGTACTTTATTATTACTTTAGGTAGCACTTTCCCTATAGCAATAGCGAGTGCACTTCTTCATTGCTCATTTGTCTTTCCACCACTTTCTAGGCCTTTACCAGGTTTTAAGGTGACCTTGCAACTTATGATGGAAAATAAAGGATTGGAGTTAAACATGTTATAAATGATTGACCTACCTGGATGGCAGCTGATAACGTGCTGGAGGCTGCAAAGTTCAGATACTGAACTTCACTCTGAATGATAGATACTACAGAGATAACTCATATTGTAACAGCAGCATTTCCAGTGAAAAGGGATGAGAAATAAGGGGACTGTCCTGCAGTCAGAGAAGCAGCAGGGTACAAACAGGAAAATGGACAATTATTGCAGCATTAGGCTGGTAGAACTGGCATTTCAGAATGATGTAGTGAGTTCAAGAGCTACTTGCTCTTTGCTCTGCTCAGGCAGGTAGAGTGGATGTGATGCCAGAATCATAGCAGCCTGTGTTGGCAGAGGAATCCTAATTTGGGGAAAGGAAGAGAAAGGATCAGAGATGTCACACAAGAGCTTATTAGGTAACACTTTCTCTCTGCCTGGAGACGAGGACACTTTGAAGACAAGCTTAGCCTGAAGAATGGTGAAAAAAAACCCTAATTCTTTTCATGTGCTCATGCTGCAGCAGATAATTTTGTTGCTTCAGGTCAAAATTAGAGCTGTTTGGGAGTTTAAACAAAAAGCCCTTAAAAATGCACTTAAATACTCTTTTTTTTAAGTGCATGAAAGCTGTCAGTGGGTCCAACAGAGACACTGAATGAAGTGTTTCTGGTCCACATATACGTATCAGTGGTGGTCAGTCTCTTCCACCAAATAACAAGTGATAGAACAAGAAGAAATGGCCTCAAGCTGCACCAGTGGAGGTTTAGGTTACCCATTAAGAAACACTTCTTGTCCATGAGAGTTGTCAAACATTGGAATAGTCTACCCAGGAGAGAGGTGGAGTCACCATGCCAAGAGGGACTTAAGAGATGTGTAGACATAGTGCTAAGGGACGTGATTTCAGACAGGTAGGGAGGAAGCTGTATTGTGTAGCCTGAGGATAATGAAGAAAGACTTCAAGGACTTAGGACCTGGGAGTCCTGGTGGACAGCAGGATGACCATGAGGCAGCAATGGGCCCTTGTGGCCAATAAGGCCAACAGCATCCTGGGGTGGATCAGAATGGGGGTGATTAGCAGATCGAGAGAGGTTCTTCTCCCTCTCTACTCTGCCCTGGTGAGACCACATCTGGAATATTGTCTCCAGTTCTGGTCAACTCAGTTCAAGAAGTACACAAAACTGCAGGAGAGAGTCCAGTGCACAGCCATGAAGATAATGAAGGGAGTAGAACACCTCCCTTATGAGGAAAGGCTGGATGTCTTTAGCCTGGAGAAGACTGAGGGTTGACCTCGTTAATGTCTATAAATATGTGAGGAGTGGGTGTCAGGAGGATGGATGAGACACTTCTCAGTGTCATCTGGTGATAGGACAAAGGGCAATGGGTGTCAGTTGGAACATAGGAGGTTCCACATAAATATGAGAAGAAACTTCTTCATGGTGAGGGTGACAGACCACTGGAACAGGCTGCCCAGGGGGGTTGTGGAGTCTCCTTC
>JAOXOE010000698.1:706164-717147 GCA_028565055.1 Phoeniculus purpureus
TGGATGTGTTCCTGTGTGACTTGGTCTAGGTGATCCTGCTGTGGCAGGGGGATTGGGCTAGATGATCTTTCGAGGTCTCTTCCAATCCCTAATGATTCTGTGATTCTATGAAATGTGATCTTTCATTCAAACACAATGGGTTCTTTTATGGAATGGGAGCTAATTTTATGCTCTCAACAGGTGAACTAGTTCTAGTTTAGAGCAGGTTCCTCAGAGAGGTGCTGTACTCTCCATCTGTGGAGATATACTAAACTTGGCTGCAGGCAGTCATGGGCATCTGCTCTAGGTGGTGGTGCTGAGAGTGTATGTGTGCACATGATCTCAGGAGGTGCCTTCTAAGATAAACAATTCTGTGATAATGGTAATAGTCTAACTGTCCACCTCAACAACCTCTTTCTATCTAAGTATGTTGACGCACACTTTACCTTGGGTGTCTCATACCAGTAGTCAAGGAAAGATGTGATCAGCTGGGTACATCACTGTGATCAGCTGGGTACATCGTTGTGATCAGGTTTTCAGATTCAGATCATAGAATCAGAATGTATTGGATTAGAAGGGACCTCTAAAGCTCATTGAGTTCAACCCCCCTAGAACAAGCAAGGACATCTCTGACTAGAACAGGTTGCTCAGAGCCACATCAAGCCCAGAATATCTGACCCTCCAAGGTAGCACAGTGCCAAACAACGGCACGAAAACAACAACTCTGACCTTTCTTTTACGCATAACTGTGCACCCATCATTGTACTAATTCATGTCATGGGTGACTTAGTATAACTTTATTACACATTTTGACATCTCCTGGGATTTTAAGAAGTATTAGAGATTTGGGAAGGTTTAATTTATAGACACTGTGTTTTTAAATGGTGCATAGTGAAACTATTAGAGAAGAGCTTTTAGCTTGGATAGTAATGTGGACAATTTCTCTTCACAGAATCATAGAATCATTAGGGATTGGAAGAGACCTTGAAAGATCATAAGTTCTTGGACTGTGAACTACAGGTAGCCAGATGTAAAACATAAATGAGCAAAAGCAAGTCTTTTTTCACCCGATATTCATGTTAAGATGTTGCTCAAAAAGGCCTTAATGCTAGCAATATGTCCCAGTTGCATCACAGCTAAGACAAACACAAGTGACCTTATGTGACATCGTTACACCAGGCCAGTCTAACAGTAACATAGGCTAAGCCTCATCCTAAATCTCAGTTTCAAATACTCTGGTTTTAGGTTTCCAGATCCCTCTGTAAGGAGAGCGATACTCTAACTGAGACATCGAGGGACTTGGACAATCCAGTGAGAGAAGGGCTTGTAACTGCTTTAAGCTCCACAACAGTGTTATTGACCAGAGTGCTAACAGTAATCTTCATTATATCCAACAAAAGACCATATAAAGATCTTGGTCTTACTGGCCTTGTCCTTTATTCTTCTGGTCCTGCAGAAGAGCTAGTTTTAGACTCCCAAATGCTAACTTTAATTAAAATTATCACATTGGCTCTAACACTGCAAGATACTATAAGGCTTTATGTCACTAGAAACCACCAGCTCTAATAGGCTTCTTCCTGTCTCTAGCAATGACACAAAATTGAATTGAAGAAAATTGAACAATTTTACTTCTTTAAGCTTATTTCCCAGAGGCTTCAGCCCAACACTCCCAGCATAAGCTCTCCATCTAAGTCAGTGGGTGGGAAGTACCAAATCAAGTAATAAACTGAGCTCTTGGAGCTTTAATTTCCCAAACCCAGCTGTAACCTAATCTCCGTTGTAACTAAAGAACATGAGAAGAATATAAAGCCTCTGCAGAAACTGGCCTTCTTTCTGCCTCTATGGTCACTGGAGAATCCAAAAGCAAGCTCCTGAGGTTTCACTTTTCCAGCTGCCATCCAGTTAAAATGCAAGAAACCTGTCCCCATAGTAAATGGCAATAACGAACAATCAGGGGGTTTTTGACCTCTGATCAATTCCTTGTCTTGGAGGCTTTGAAGAATGTAGTCATGGCCTGGGTTCTTGGGAGTTTTATTTTGAAAGACACTATATAATGAACTCTGTGATGAGACAACCTTATACAGGCAGGATGGGACTAGGTTAAAATGCAACAACTGTGCAGTGCAATCAACAATCTACTTCTTCACGTGATGGGTTTAGAAGAATGCAAAAACAAACCAGCTCCAAATCTGAAGATTTAACTTTAATCCAATTCCATCACTTATTTTGCATCAGGGTAATGTTCCTCTGATAAACAACAAATCATTGTGTTCGCTATTGAAACCATCTTTCTGCGGCTGTAAGAAATTCAATAATAAACGAGACTCTGCAATGTTAGGATGCCAAACCCTAACCCACCTGGAATTATGTTCAGGTGATAATGACCTACAGTAACAGAAAACAACAACGCATTAAGTGTTTTTGGCACAGCCTATTTCCTCAGTTCCAGTGCCCAACAGCACCTGTTGGAAAAATGGTGTTCTTACATATGGATGATGAAGTCTTCGGCCACCATGCTGTAGTAGAAATATGAGGCTTTGAAGATAATCAGCAGTAGCCTTTTTTCTGTAGGGGAGTTTCCACATGCAATAGAAACTGAATGCCCAGTCTTGAGTCCAAAATCTAAATTCCAGCCTTAAAGAAATCCAGGGTGAATCATCATAGAATGGCTTAGGATGGAAGGGACCTCAGAGATCATCCAGTTCCAACCCCCTGCCACGTGCACAATGTCTCACCAGATCAGGTTGCCCAGAGCCCCATCTGACCTGGCCTTGAACATTTCTAGGGGTGAAGCAGCCACAGCCTCTTTGGACAAGATGTTCCAATGCCTCAGCACCCTCACAGGGAGGAATTTCTTCCTAAAATCTAATCTCAATCTCCCATCTTCTAGCTTGAAACTATCACCTCTTGTCCTATCACTAGAGTCCCTGGGAAAAGTCTCTTTCCAGCTTTCCTGGAGGCTCTTCAGGTACTGGAAGTCTGCTATAAGGTCCTTTCAATACAAAAAGAGGATAGGTAACAAACAGAAAGAACAATACAGATGTCAGCTGTGGCAGACAATTTACTAACTCAAGTGTCCACGTGTATCTAACAATAACTAGAGCTCCTTAACTGCTGGAGAACTAACCTAACCTCCCATCACCCAAGCTCTGGCCTTTATTTCAGCCAGTGGTTGTACAGCCATACATTGAAAGATGTGACAAAGCATAGATCTCATGAACTCTTTCCTAATTCCAGAGCTCTGCAGCATCTAGTCACGATCAGGAGATCAAATCAAAGTGAACATTACAGCTGTGTAGGCAGCACCTGCAGCAAAATGCAACTTGAGGCAGTGACTCCTCATGATAACTTCTTATCTACCTGTGTTAGCTAAGAAGAATCTAATAGAAAATATGTTCCTCACATCTTCTTCCTGCAAATCTTAACCCTAACCAGAGTCATAACCCAAACTTGAATTACACCTGAGTAGCTGATAGCTACAACAGAACTGGATATGATATAAATCTTTGATAACAGCAGCTTTCTTCCTGTCCCTGCACACCAAGGTGAATCCTGCATTAACCTCAGATCTCCAAGCTTCTTTTCACGAGATGTGCCCTCAATACGCTACCTCCACACACACACAGCTGGCTCCTAACTTACAATTTCCAAGGCTTTTTAACTGGAGTTCACCAGTTTTCTCTGCTGGGCTATAAACCAAAAAACCCACAAGTTGAGATAATTGGGCTTTTCTGTTCCAAAAAAAAGTACCTTTTTTAACTGGCTTAAGTACAGCTTTGTTAAAAAACCTCCACATGCTAATCTCCAAAAAACTTCTGCAAGTGAGGACAAGGTACTCAAATTCAGAAATTCTTTCAGGGAGCCGCATAAAGACGCACGTTCCCTCAGCTCGACTAAGGGATGAATGTAGCCCTGGCTCGGCTGTCAGCACATTCACTGGGAATAAAGCCCAGCCAGAAGAGCTCAGAATTTCCAGCTAGGTCTTGCCTGAATCTCCACACTGAAAGGACCAGCAGATAAGCTTAGTAAACACTTTATAAAGATTTTCTGTTCCCAGAGGAAAAAATAATTCAACCAGCAACTGTAATCTATTCTGCAGAGTGGAATCAATAATCGGCAGGAAGCACAATAATAAATAACACGGTTCTGCTGGATGGAAAGAAATGGAAATAAGATTTCTGGTGCAAATGAGGAACGACAGAAGCAAGGGAGAAAAAAACCAAAACATGTCGTGTAACTCCATTTGCAAGAAAATGGGGTTTGCCTGCAATCTTAGTGAGACAACAAAAACACCAACAAAACACCTTTTCACCGTGTTCTGAACAGAATCTATTTTCTTTAGCAGAGGAACACAGCTATTCAGTGAGGGAGGTTCCATTCTGGTTTGGGAACTTGGTCAGGCTGCAGTGCGACTCATTCCACTGCCAAAAATTGTCTCATTATCAGTCCAATGGTACAACTCAGGGCTGTACAACTGATGCTGGAACCCTTCCGAAAAGAATTAGCCCAGCTGTCCCAAGGCCACTGGTAAACCCTGTCCCCAAGCTCCAGATAGCCAAGACTTTGAAACACGTCCAGGGATGGCGATTCAAACCCTCCCTGGGCAGCCAGTCCTGAGGCCTGATGACCTTTTCCAAGTAGAAGATTTTCCTCATGGCCAACCTAAACTTCCCTTGGTGCATCTTCACAGAATCACAGAACATTAGGGAGTGGAAGGGATCTCAAAAGGACCTCGAAAGATCATCTAGTCCAATCCTCCTGCCACAGCAGGATCACCTAGACCAGGTTGCACAGGAACATGTCCAGGCTCGAGGCCATTTCCTCTTGTCCTATGACTCGTTACCGGTGAGAAGAGACCAACCCCCACCTTTCCACAACCTTCTTTGAGGTAGCTCTAAGACAGCAATAACATATCCTCTGATTCCTTCTAACAAATTTGTACTGAAAATATTCTAGTCATGCCAGCTAAGTTTACTTCTCTTGCAAACTGCATGGAGACGTAGACGTCTTTGGCATGGAGCAAACAAGAGGATGCGACTGAATCGAATGAAAAATTTTGATCTTAAATTCAGTATCCTACAGTTCTGCACATACGATTCATTAGTTCTCACATCGAGCGTGTCGCCACACTCGGTTATACTCCATACTTCGGGAGTTTCCCACCTGCTGAGGCAGCCGTGTCACAGTTTTGAGGCTTTGGGCTTCTCTTGTTTTTTTAAAGGAGGGCACTGTCAGAACTAATGATGACTGACAAGCACAAATCTGATTTCACGTGTCCTATTCGTTTGTACAGGTAGTACAGACTTACTGCCCGAGAGTCTTGCTGCACCAGAGCAAGGTGGTCAGACCTTGACAGGGTCAGGCTCCAAAACCAGAAAAAACACATGACCTAAGGCTTAAAGTAGACAAAGCTGTGAATGAGTGACATCTGAACACTCAGCTGCTCAGAGAAGATGTGGCTGTTCCATCCCTGGGAGTGTTCAAGGCCAGGTCAGAAGGAGCTCTGGGCAACTTCTTCTGGTGAGAGGTTGTCTCTGCCCATGGCAGGGGTTTGGAACTGGATGATCTCTGAGGTTCCTTCCAGCCCAAAACACTCTGTAATTCTATGATTCTATGCCCATGAACACTGGCCTTATGACATTATAGCACAGCATCGTAGCGTTCAAAAGAGATTTAATGTGTCTTCCGTAAATAAAACCTCTACCGGCAGTCACATGCACCAGTTACATGAAGTGCTTTAGTAGGAAGTGTATGGCCACTGAAACCAAATTATGACTATTTAAAAGGTCAAAATAATAGTTCACACTATGACAACTGCTACTCTGCTCGTTTGGGACTGTAACTTCTTTTCCCCCCCAGCACACAACATTAATCTCTTCTTCTGATAAAGTCTACGAACTGAATGAACAATTTTCATAAGGTGAATAGATTCATATTCCAAGATTCACACCTACAGTTTAATGACTCTTCTGTCTAGATGTAACAAGATCTTTATTTGCTCTCACATATAAAATATTCTCTTGCCTTATTAGAAACACAGCTGCAAACATTTCCAGTCAGGGGCTGGAGTCGTGCGAGTTTCTGCTTATTAAAAATAATGCTACTCCCTATTAATTCTTTAAAGCCCTCTTGCCAGCGACCGTGAGTGCCGAGAGAAGCCTGCGTCAGTAAATCTTCAATGTTTGGAGTTAGAACCAACTATATTTGTGAACAAATATTATTTTTCTTACATATGACAAAGTTAAATACTAAACTCCAGAAGGGGCGTGCTGGCACGGGTGAAGGGCTGGTGTCAGGAGGATGGAGCCAAGCTCTTCCCAGTGTCATCTAATAATAGGACAAGGGGCTATGGGTGTCAGCTGGAACATAGGAGGTTCCACATCAACATCAGAAGGAACTTCATGGTGAGTGATGGAGCACTGGAAAGGGCTGCCCAGGGCGGTTGTGGAGTCTCCTTCTCTGGAGACATTTAAAGTCTGCCTGGATATGTTCCTGTGCAACTGGACCTAAGTGATCCTGCTGCAGCATGGGGATTGGATTAGATGATCTTTCGAGGTCCCTCCCAACCCCTAATGTTCTGTGATTCTGTGTTTTCCCTGTAAAATATTTGCATTTTGATTTCTAGCCAGGAACAGGAGCTCACAGAGATGATAACAGATCTCAAATCTAATTTCATTGAACGAAGTGTATTCATTTGGAGTCTCGGAACTGAACTGAAAGCTATGACAATTTATTACTTGCTCAAAATTAATTAAACTTCAGTGAAGGAGAAAAGACCAGAAAATTGTGTGTTATTGACATAATTAAAATGCAAAGTTGGTTCTCCTGTTTCATTTTTTTGTTTTGCTGGAAGAAAAAAAGCTTGGAAAGAAAGAAGCCTTTGAGTGAGCAGTTAAACTAATTAAAAGTAATAAATTCCACTATCTTGAGACGAAGGTGTAGATCACTTGTTAAGGATGTTACACAACGTCGCGTACTAACATTAGAGGAGAATTGGAGGCATCAACTGATAAGGGAAAGTTAGCAAAAAACATGAGACAGCGTACAGATTGATTTCTCAGCAGCCTCCTTTAATTTAGACACTGTTCAATGCTGTAGCAAACCCACTGCCTCAATTATAGCCCTGACAATGGAGACAGAGCAGTTCAAAGAGCATCTGCTGGTGTTTGGAAAAAGCTGGTGTGTGCGCAACAGACCAGTGGGTACAGTGTTCATTCGGCTCATAAACATGTTGCCTTTAAATCCCTTTAAAAAAATTAAAATACAATAAATAATAAAATATAAATAAATAAAAGTATAACATGCCCAATATAAAATATCTAAAAATACAAAATTAATCTCCTCTCAAGGGGTTCATCCCCTACCTGCCCTTATGCCCAGTAAGATGTTATCACAGAATTATAGAATCATTAGGGATTGGAAGGAGCCTCGAAAGATCAGCTAGTCCAATCCCCCTGCCGCAGCAGCATCATCTAGACCAAGTCAGAAACAGGAACAAAACACAGGAGGGTTTTAAACGTCTCCAGAGAAGACGACTCCACAACCCCCCTGGGCAGCCCGTTCCAGTGCTCCATCACCCTCCTTGGGAAGAAGTTCCTTCTGATATTTCTATGGAACCTCCTATGTTCCAGCTCACACCCATTGCCCCTTGTCCTATGACTACATGACACTGAGAAGAACCTGGCTCCATCCTCCTGACGTCTGCCCTTCACATATAATTTGCTGCCTTTCAGAGCACATGGTCGTAAAGCAAATCTCACAATTAGTGGATGTTTTCCATTAGCCCTGAAGTACCCCAATAGCCTTGATAAGCTCAAGACTAGCCTGGGGTCTGCAGTATTATGGTGATGAGATTCTTCAGCACTTTCCCACTCAGTAGATATTTCTGGACAAAGCTGCAACTTATTTTTTATCTTGAGAGCAGCCAAGGACAGATTGAATAGCGGCTGTGGCAAACCCACAACCTCCCCGAAACACTCTCCCAATACCCATCACACTGAGTTTTGAATCTGAAGTTACAATCAACAAGCAATCAGGAATACAGCTGGTTGTGCTAAACCTACTCTTACCAAATGCATTCTCATCTTTAGATTGGGTGCTGCGGGGTACAAAACAAAAACTTAAAGCAAAGCATGACAAGACACTTTAACTACGGTTTGTTTGCCCTAATCATTACACAGCCCCATGTTCATTGCTTTGCCGCACGAAAAAGGCACAGGCATGACCCTCACTGAGCAGGAAATTGCAAGGAACAGCAAATATTACAGGGCCTCACCGTAATAACTTCAAATTTCTTTGATACCAAGCTTCCAGCTACCAGTTAGAACACTCAGCCCCAGAGGTTTTCCCTTGTTTAGCAGTTTGTCCTGAAAATAGCGAGAGGCCACCAAGTAGACCCGGATGTACTGTATGCAACATATGTTCTCCCTGATCTCTGTGGGCTTTGACAGAAAGAGCTGAAACAAGTTCTGCTTGGAGAGGTCAAAGGTGTGAGCAGTCATCTCAGAGATGCCCGAGGTCTGACCTTGAAGATACAAGCAGAGTGAGGATGTTCTCCACATAACAGTCAGAGGGAACCTCGAGTAGGGGTTTGCTCAGCATGCCAAATTAGCTCATCTCTAAAGGGCCAGGTTTAGCCAGTCAACGAGCTCCCAGACTCTGCGTTTAACATCGGGAAGTGGATTTTAGGGCTCCTAAAAACTCACAGAGGCTGCTTCTTTGGTTTGAGTCCCCAAAACATTACGGCTGCTAATCTGCAAAGCTCTCAGTAGCCTTTACTACCAGCGAACTCAATAGCACTTGCCCCAGTCATAGAGTCATGGGAGGGTGTAAAGCTGATGGATGAAGACTCTTTTCAAAGATGCAAGACAATAGAAAAAGAGGCAACGAGCACAGGCTGGAATATGAGAGCGTCAACTGGAAAAGGCCAGGTGGACCCCGAAGGTGTCTTTGAACTGACATTATTTCTGCGATCTGATGAGCTTCATGAACGCTGGGAAACAAGTCCCGTAGAGACACCGCAGACATTTCCTTGTAAGAAAGCTAAAACTGGGAAGAGAGAAAAATCTAATCTATTTCCTATTTAAAGATTCCAGCTCTGTGTCTCAGGTGAGGAGGGTGTATCAGCAGTGTGGCTGGAGGAATCAGATCTTTTCTCTGCCTCTGAAATGGCTGCCCTGGGAGGGAATACAGAACACGATAAGGAAAATGGAAAAGACAAGCTAATCTCAAAAATAAAATACAAACAAAATGAACACAAAGACACTTAATCTGGCAATATGGGTCTGGCTTTTATTAGCGTGCCCCGGCTTGGCATTGGACACTCGCTTGCTGTGATGACCGAAGTCATTCCTTGGAGATAACTCTATTTCTAATTTAGCTTAGGAGCTCTCACGGTTCTCTACAGCACTTGCTTTATGTCTCAGCTTCTCACTCCAAGGGAAAAAGGGAGAGAGAATAATTTTTAAAAGCCAAATTTTAAATGCCAAAAAAAATTAACATACAAATGGGAGCAGATGTTGCTCTCATAAAGGTTCACAGCACTCACACACAAAAAGTCAACACTGCGCACCGCAGAGAGTTTAATCTTCCTTCTTCCTCTCATTGCACTTTGGAAGTAGTTTTAAGAACAACATTGGTTTCGGGATAGATGGCCATCAGTTTTGTGGTCTGACTCTGATTTTTTTTATTTCAGTTTATTTACTCGTAAAGAACCAAACCAGTTTCCTCTTGGGATGATCCTAATCTGGAATCACTAGACATTCCCTATGTAAGGCCACTGGTTTCCAGCTTCATTCCAAATGCCAATATTTGAGTTACGGGCTGTTAGGTTCAACTGGCTTTGTCTGCAGTCAGATCTTCTGACCCAGATCTAATTCATGTAAGATACTCTAGTGATGTCCTGAGAAACCTCTCTGTATTTTCCTATGCGACTTGGTCTAGGTGATCCTGCTCTGGCAGGGGGATTGGACTAGATGATCTTTGGAGGTCCCTTCCAATCCCTAATGTTTTGTGATTCTGTGAAAGCTGATGTCCTAGGGAAGATACAGGAACATATAAAGAACATACAAAGAAAATGAGGCTGAGGGGAGACCTTTTTGCAGTCTACAACTACCTGAAAGGAGGGTACAGAGAGGTGGAGGTCCCTCTACCTACAAGGAACAAAGGACAGGACAAGAGGAAATGGCCTCAAGCTGCACCAAGGGAAGTTCAGGTTGGATTTTTTCCTCCTGGAAAGGGTCATCAGACTTCAGCAGAGGCTGCTCAGGGAGGGGGTTGAATTGCCATCCCTGGACGTGTTTCACAGTTGTGAATATCTGGAGCTCAGGGACAGGGTTTAGCGATGACAGTCAGGTCAACAGTTAGACTGGATGACCTTACAGTTCTTTTCCAGCCTGAATGATTCTGTGATACTATATGGGAGTCCTAACCAAACATCACTGCAATTTGGAAATCTCTCTCCATTTCAGATTGGGAGTGACCCAGTCTTTTATAAAAGGTCCCCAAAGACTATTAACAAACAACTCGCTTTGAGAATGTTTATCCATCAGTCTCCAGGCACTTTTCAAAGCAAGAATTTGTGTTTATCATCAGCTAGTAAATGAGAGGAAA
This sequence comes from Phoeniculus purpureus, assembly GCA_028565055.1. Classification (NCBI taxonomy): domain Eukaryota; kingdom Metazoa; phylum Chordata; class Aves; order Bucerotiformes; family Phoeniculidae; genus Phoeniculus; species Phoeniculus purpureus. Next base: position 716,755 of record JAOXOE010000698.1, read on the forward strand.
ATGATAATTAAATATTTACAAGGACTAGTTTGCAGGCATCAATTAATGATACCCCACAACTCTTGAAGTTTGGAGTCTTGAAATTTGGACTTGTAGGGATATCTGGCTGCTTTTAATTTGATATGTAAGGTTTTATTTAATTTGATATTTAAGAGACATCAACAAAAATACCTCCCTTTAATCTTAATGGCACGTTAGGAAAATAAAAATCATCATCATCAATCATGTTTTTAAGTGCTTGTGAGATCTTCCAGGTCTTGATTGGGAGAACGGATTATAGCGAAAGATATATATAAATATTTACAAAACCTGTATGCAAAAGAAACTAGATTATCTAGTTTAAAGTTAACAATCTCACGAATAATGAATTATTAGTGTAATATTTATTATTAG
>JAOXOE010000698.1:719440-738948 GCA_028565055.1 Phoeniculus purpureus
CCTGGATCCTGCCTGGCTGCCACAGCTTGGAGTCCCCATGTGCACTTCGACTAGGCACCTCCAGACACAGGCTGCTGTCACTGCATTTCATTTTATTGCTTGCACCAGATGCTGCATCTCACCTCCGAGAGAATGAGGGCTGGACATCTCCTCTGCATACTTGTAATCCTGTGCTCAGAATAAGGATTGCTGCTAGCAAGAAGCTGTGAGGCTGACGCAGCCAGCCAGGTTCCCCGTTCACCTAACTTGCCCACGACAAGTTCCCACTGTCACTGTTGCAGCTGCCTCCTTCACCAGTTTCCTCCCCCTTCCCAAAGCAAATGCATCTTGCTCTCTCCCGTTCCTCCCCTCACGTGCAGGCGCATGCACCAGCTGTGCCACATTCAGTAGAGACTATTTGATTGCAAACCCAGACACTTAATCTTTGCAGAAACAATGGGCAGCGTGGCAAGATTTGAACACCAAGTACGGGTACCATCAGAACTGCAGCAGCAAGTGCTTGAAGGTGGCTCCTCCATGGAAAAGAAGGGTCAAGCAGAGCAAAGGTGCTGATAAAACCTTTGTAAATACCTACTTGTGCTTTTCAATGGCTGAGGGACACGGTCTCAAGGAGGGATCTCCTTTCAAGATGTGGATAGATACAAGCCTAGCTTGTTTGGACCTGGGAAGAGACCCTGGGAAGCTGGGGAAATGTAAACCAGAACTAAATTTGTGCTTCAGTGGCAGCCAAACAATGATTTTGTGGTGTTGGCTTATTTTCTTCTCTTATAGGGACAGGCTGTGAGACTTTCAGACCTTGCTCAATGGAGTATTTGCTGTGTGGAGAAAACGCTTCGATTATATAGGTAGACCTCTTGTCTGTGTGAAAACAAGAGGAACGTTCCCTAAAGAACAGCTTACTTACTCGTGTGAGTAAGGTAAAGTACAGACATAGAGTAGGCGTGTGTGTGTGTGTGTGCAGCCCCACTGTAGCCCTCCACTGGGCTTAGCCTCCTTTATAATCCTATGGCAACTGTACTGGAATGAGAAAACAAAGCAGAGTATTGTTTTCTAGCAATACTTCACCGTTGTAAAGCAAATACTTCAGCAAGCATTTACTAGCAGAAACACTCTTACTGTGGTTAATGAAACTGCAGTCACTAAACGGAGCCAGCTGCAGATATTGGGCTTTTTGCCTTAAAATGCCTGCGTGTCCTAATATGCATTTTCATCCCTATCTGTGTTTAAGACCACCAAGTTCAGGGGGCTTACAAGACCCCAAGTGCTGTGCTACAGTCAGTGACTAAAATGTTCTTGGAAAGTATAAAACTTTACTCCTGATGTGGAGGTCTAGTGGTTTTTTGAGTGCTTTGGGGTGTTAGGAAAGGAGCCTGAGTCTCAGAAATGCTGACTATTGAGAATATTTAGGCTATGTGGTAAATGTCTGTCGTATGTTCTCAGTAATTGGGCTATCAGATAATTGACTGAAGGCTAATAGCAGCCCGTGTTGGGCAGGAAGGCTGAGATCTGCTCACTAAAAGCGCTCAGACGGGGACATTGCTGCAGCGCTGCCTGCGTGTGGCTCCCGGGCACCCCTCAGCCTGCAGAAGCTTTCTGTCTGCTCAGGCTAAACATCCTGAAGAGGATTTTCTTCAGGATCCTAACACAGTATTTCCCAGCAGCTACATGTCGAAGTGTAGACACGTGTGGAGGTACCTAACACAGTGTTTCCCAGCAGCTATGTGTCAAGGTGTAGATACATGTGGAGGTACCTGTGGAGGTGACCTTGGAGAAAGGCGCCTGAACCCTGGCCTTTGCAGTGCTTCAGGAACCATCTCCAGGAACCACAGGTCTCAAATTTAATTTAAAGTTTCTCCCTCTCACCCCCAGTGTTCCCAGTTCTATTGCTGGGATGTTCTACAGCCCTTCTTTGCATGGCAGAGCTGCCATGCAAATCCTGCCTTGGTCTGTGTGGGTTCAGCGCAGATATTTTCCAGTACTGTCCTAAGTGAATTTGAGGACGTGTGAAGGACTTTTCTCATTATCTAACTTCAGGCACATAGCACAAGTGCTCTCTGGAGGAGGAAACCTCTCCCTGCTGGACCCCAGAGAGGCATCGGGATCTTCAGCGTAGGGGCTTCAATCAGAAGTCTGCTGTAGGTGGCTGGAGTAGCTGTGTCTGTGAGAAATGTTCCAGGCATCTTTAAACACATCCCCCTCTGGTGCAGCTTTAATTGCATGCAGACGATTGAGTGCTACATAGCAACTCATTAATGTTTCTGTGGAAGGAGAATAAACTTTGCAGCCAAGAGCAGTTTTCCTAAAATCGTTTTCCCAGCGTAGCTCCCTGCATCCTTGGCTGTGTTTATGAAGGAGCATTTTTGTTTACATGGAAAAACAAACCACAAGAGCTTTCTCATCTGTCATCCCTCTGTTTCTGCAAGTACACACATGTTCTTGGTAAGAGCCCTGCTTGGGCACTGGCTGGGGTTCAGTGTCAGCGCCAAGCGTCTGCAACGAGCGGGCACACACCGCCGGCGGTAAGCAGCTGATGCGACCGGTTAGCGAGTGGCCCCTAGGACTGCTGTGGCTCATCCATGGAAAAGCCAGCATCCACCTACTGGCTTTGGGTTGGTTGAGGTGAGCTCTTGAAGTGTCTGCAGTTAGCTCATTGACACATGAGTGAGACAGCTGGCCAGGGGGATGGGACTAGATGATCTTCTGAGGTCCCTTCCAATCCCTAATGTTCTATGATTCTGTGATCCCTTCACCGTCACAAATCAAGGTGCAGACCACCAGCTGCCTCTGCCCTCCCCCATTTTGGATGATGACTGGCAAAGGGATGCTCGTCTGCTTGCAGGCACAACCAAAGTCAGCAGTGGGCCACATATACCCTCAGTACCCCAGGTGACACAAAACGTGTGCCACACTATTGAAACAGAAGAGCGAGTAGAAAGGAGCTCAGCAGACACACTCACGTTGGCTGTAGGTTGTGTTGTAGGTTGGTCTGAACCAGAGGTTATCTTCTGGTCCAGATTCAGGTTACAGAAACCAGTGTCTGTGAGATGTGTAAGGCTGCGATAAGGTGTCTCACTCTTTCAAAAGTGTTAGGAGACACTGATCTTACACGTTGTCCTTTCAAGTGAAATCCCTAATGTGCTGTGATTCTGCAATAGTCTCCTCAGCATGGACAGTGGATGCCTGGTGGCCAAGGAGCCCTGCCCACGGCAGGGAAGTGTCTGCCAGTGCAGAGAAGCAGGGAGCTAGTGTGCTCCATGGGGTACCCATGTCCTTCCCATAGATATTAGATTCTTTTCTTCTTACTGTCACAAGAAGCTGTACCAGTTTGGGACCTTCTCAGGATCAGTTCTGGACTCTCTAAACTTTCTCTCTGTACACCTGCTGCTGAATTCTGTTGTTTCCTAGCCAGAGTGATCCCCGTGCCCTGAGCGGGTTTCTCCCTTGTATTGTGCACCAGACCTGCCCACAGGCTTTGCAGCAGATAGGGAGAGGAGCTAGAAGGATGGTGAGGAGTGCCTGAGTGGATGAACATATGTGGTCTGTCCTGTGCTAAGAGTCCCTGCAAGGCTGAAGCTTCTGGCAGAAGGCACTGGCAGCACCACGGTACCCCTTTGGACAGAGGTTGCTCCTGGCACTGTCTGAAACTCTGCAGCTCCAGAACAACAAACCTTGTCCTCATGGTGGGACATTACCAGCTTTCTCCAGTTTAATTACCCAGTCTTATCCTTCAAACCTCCAGCCCCGTCAGCCCTATGATGCAGCTGGAGTCCCAGTCTGCTGTTCAGCGAAAGAAGCAAAAAGCTGTAGCCCACATGCTGTTGGGAAGAGCTGGCAATCAGGACCTGCAACTGGCAGCATCAAAAGGAGAGGTCCCTGTTTGTTTTGAAAAACGGTGAGAGACTCAAAACACCCAGGAACTTTGGGTGTCTTGGTGTTAACAGGGTAGTAACTCAATACGGACACAGAAAGCACAATGGTCGTTAAGGGTAGGGTCTCCTCTGGGATGCAGCAGTTAAGACACGGAGTTTTGAAACTGCAGATAATTTGAAGCTCAAAGGGATGGCCGTAGGCAAAAGCTCAGAACAGCTTTTGAACTGCTGTCATCGCGCTTGTGCATCCTTTGTGCTGAGTTTGGGGCTTTGGTGACACATGAAAGAGGCACAGACTGACATTGCACAGGGAGCCCTTTTTGCAGTCCGTGGGATGCATTTCCTGGGTGCAGAACTTCTCATGAAGCGAAGGTCTCACCGTGCATGCCACGGGAGGGTCTGCTGCACCAGGCGGGTGCACGTTCGCCAAAGCTCTGTTTGGGCGCCTTAGAGATGCTCAGGAGCAGGAGAGGTCGCTGCCACCTCCTTCCCCAGCCACACTGGCAGATTGGCTCAGCTCCACGGCATCAGGGTGGGAGTGTTGCAGCATATCCCCATTTTCTGTCTAGCCTCTCTTTTTCCCCACTTCTTTCTCTCTTTCTCTCCCCCGCTGTTCCTTGGTTTCATCAAATCTCAGAGGGACATCCAGCGAGCAGCACCACACCAGTGCCAGCACTTTGTGGTCTGGACTCTTAGAGCTCACTGAAAAGCCGGTGGTTGGGTTTGGCACCAGTCCTCCTGTGTTTTGCAGCCATAAACATGTGGAGCTGATAGCTGGGAATGTCTGCTGAGAGAAGGTGGGCACGGCAAGCAGGCAGTCTTGCCAAGCCACCCACCTGGGTGACAGCAGAGATCCTTGTTGGCACTCTGCAGCCACCGAAGTGAAGCAGTAGGACACAGTTAACTGCTGGCAGGAGCACGTCAACATATGGAAGCCTTTACGCCCATTCTTTAAAAAACTCCCCCAAACAGAATCTCAACCCTTAGCTCACAAAGTAATACCAGACTTTCCCTGCGACGCTGCACTTCGTCAGGGCTTCCACGGTTAGAATGCTGCTGGATGTCGGACAGGAAAATCAAACTGAAGATAACTCTGACTTGATTATAAAGGCAAAAATCGCTGCTTTTGGAAATGTAAACGTGTTATTCCAGCTCCTTCTAACTTGGTCAGGCTGATGTTCCATCATTTATATTTATTTCTCCTTCCTGATCTGTTGTGGCTGTTGGTTATCAGCCTGAAGTTTGCTGCCACCTGAAGTGGTGTTCTCTTCTTGTTTCCCCAAGTTACCGCACAGGTCTGTAGAGAAGCGTTCACTTGCCAGCTCCCGTCCTTACGTTGGTCCTCTGATGCTGGTCCTCACTTTAAATGATGAAATCCAGATAAAGAGAACTTCAGTTGTGCAAACCACCCCCTAGTCTAACATAGAATCATTAGGGATGAGAAGGGACCTCGAAAGATCATCTAGACCAATGACCCTGCCACAGCAGCATCACCTAGACCAAGTCACACAGGAACACGTCCAGGTGGGTCTCAAACATCTCCAGAGAAGGAGACTCCACAACTACATGAGATATAAATATTTCTTTGCCATGAATTTAAAGCAATGCACCATCTGATGTCAGAAGTTGTTACTAATTTGGTGGGAAGAGCTTATTTCCTGAGCTGATTTACCTCCCTTATGAGGAGAGGCTGAGGGAGCTGGGTTTCTTTAGCTTGGAGAAGAAGAGACTGAGGGGTGACCTTATCAATGTCTACAAATATTTGAGGGGTGGGTGTTGGGAGGATGGAACTGGGCTCTTCTCAGTGTCATGTAGTGATAGGACGAGGAGCAATGGTTGTAAGCTGGAACATAGAAGGTTCCACATCAACCTAATAAGGAACTTATTCCCAGTGAGGGTGATGGAGCACTGGAAGAGGCTGCCCAGGGGGGTTGTGGAGTCTCCTTCACTGGAGATATTCAAGACCCGCCTGGATGAGTTCCTGTGTGACTTAGACACCCACCCTTCACATATTTATAAACATTAATGAGGTCACCCCTCAGATCCAGGAATATTCACCAAAATAAAAGAAACTAAATTTTCAAGCTACCTTCTATGCGATCACAGAATCTTTGGGCTTTGGAAAACAAAGCCTCGAGGGAGCAGGGTAGGAAAGTCAGTCAATTAATTGTTTTCATTCAAATACAAAGGAGAGAACTCTCCACCCTGAAGTGGTTTTGTAGTAAGCACTAAAAAAATGTGGGGACCTAAATGGGGGGGAGAGTGGGGAAAAATGGCTGTGAGTGAGACCTTGTGGTTATTTTTACCTTTCCTTAAGGTAGTTCCATTTTTAAAGCCACTAGTCTTCGCTGTTTTCAGTGTGTTTCCCTTCTGTGCCAACCTCTTAGCAGACCTTCTGAGTGATGGTCGGATCTGAAAAGGCTGGGATTTGCTCCAGATCCATGTCTTGAGTGCAGGGCTTCTTAGGAAACGTCATCCTTTAGAGCCTAGGGAATGCAGCTGGGAATCTCATAAAGATGTGGGTGTCTTGTGGGATTTCTTTGGTGCTTCCCTTGGTCAGGCAAGCAGCAGAAAGGAGCATTTCTCACTACAAGCTGTAGGGAAGCTGTTCCCAGTGCTGGAAAAGCAAGGGGAAGGAAGTTTAGCTGGATCTCCATCACTGTGGTGGTGGTGTCTGAATCTCTTCAGTCTGCCCTAACTCTTAAACTAGTCATTATAACAATTGTATTGATATTTGTGTCTAGAAGTTTTATACCATTGCTTTACAGATAATTTTGGAAAGGATAAATCAACTACCTGCATTAATAAAACTGCCCAGCCTCTTCCCCGCTGAAGCAAATAATTCTCTGCCTTTGACCCGGGATGTGGAGCCAGTTCCCAAGACTTCAAAAAAGAAGAGTAAAGATAATAAAAACATATGTCAACATCTCGGGCTTTCCTTCTACTGTTTCATTGCTCCTTCGGTGATCAAAAGGAGGAAAGTCATTATTAATGTTTAATCGAGCTAATACTCTCGTGGCATTCCAGCTCAGCCTGGCTCTGTTTGCTCCTCTTGCTTTGCCTGGGGTAGGCTGATTATGGCCGTGAATCCATAGTCACAGGAAAGTTATTTACTGGTTGTAATGGGTAATAAAGTGACACCAACATTGTGGCACTGGGAAGGTTCTTTCTCTCCGTGGAAATGCAAGCTAGCAGGAATACATCCATTTCTTCATGTCTTCAAGACTGGTCTAGAAATGGTGCCAGCTCTTTTCCCACTCTTCAGTCACCTCGATATTCATTGTGTTTTCATTTCCTCTTCCCCCAACACAAGAAGGATGTGGAACTGTTGGAGCAAGTCCAGGGAAGGCCACAAAGATGGATCCACGGGCTGGAGTATCTTTGCTGCGAGGACAGGCTGAAGAAGCTGGGGTTGCTCAGCCTGGAGAGGAGAAGACTCGTCGGGGACCTTATAGATGCTTTCCAGTACCTGAAAGAAACCTACAGGAAGGCTGGAGAGGGACTTTTCACAAGATGTTTAGTGACAGGACAAGGGCAAATGGTTTTAAATTGAAGGATAATAGGTTTAGACTTGATCTTAGGAAGACGTTCTTCAGTACAAGGGTGGAGAGACTCTAGAATAGAATAGATTGCCTGGAAACGTTGAGGTTGCCCCATTCCTGGAGGTCTTCAAGGCTGGTTGGATAAGTCCCTGAGCAGCTAAGCCTAGTTGAGAGGTATCACCGCCCATGGCAGGGTGGTTGGAGTGGATGATGTCTAAGCTCCCTCCTGACCTGAGCCATTCTATGCTTCTGTGACCTTCTCTGGACGTGCTGCTGTACAAGCAGTGGTGGATGCCCACCACCCCATGCCGCACCAAGACGGATGGAGACACAGCACTGCTCGAGATTAGGCCCCCGATGAAGAAACATTCCAATGGCTTTGGCATTTGTTCTGCCATGTGAGATGACACATCTGTCCTTAGCTGCCAGGCTGAAAAATACTTCCAGTGTTTTCACTGAGACCAAACGTACAGGGAGCAGAGCGCCGGGGCTCTCACACGGGATTAGGCTGATAGCCCTGTACACCGGTCGGGTATTTAGTGCGCTTGTGGTGGCGCTGGTGATGTTAACTAGAAGTCCAGACAGCAAAGCCACAAGACTACAGTTTTGCACCCTAGCTAAGCACTTCATCAGAAATGTTAATAATCTCTCGACTAAGCACTTAAGCAGCAGATTAGGTTCAACAATGGGGCTTTTGCAGCCCCAATCCTGTCAGAGCTACAGCTGTAGACCTGTGGCTGGGGGAAACCTTTCTCATTAACCCTTACAGCAAAACCTATACTGACAACATGTTACTCCAAAGTTGTTTTTCTCGTGAAACTATCTGAGCTCACCATGGCATTTTAAACGTGTGCTGCCCAGAAGGCTGGAGGAACCTGCTCTGCAGCTGGTGTCCTGCATCTAGTCGTGGAAAATACCCATTGGACTAGCTGGCCTTAGAAGGTCCCTTCCAATCCCTAATGTACTGTGAGAACGTCTTCAAAGGCCTGGTAGCCTTGTCTATGATGGAGTTAGATGGCTGTCAGCAGTGAGTTGTTCCTTGCCTTGAAGCAGAGGGTGGACTCAGCAAGTGCTCATGAGCAAGTTCTGTGGCACTGAGCAGGTGCCCCACCAGCCAGCAGACGTGGTCCCCACGCTGCTCTCACCCTGCAGCCTCAAAAAGCAGCCCAGGTTCCAGTCCACTTGTATGAAATTAAGCAGAAAAAGAAGCAGAAAGAAAAATGGGTGAGTTAGAAAATTCTGGAAGTCACTGACACCTCGGAGTATTTATCAGGTGACAGACACAGACGTCAGAGAAAGTAGACTGCTGTGATTCTGTGATGCCTTTCCCAGAGTGTGTCAATATCAAACTAAGAACCACTTCAGAGCAAGGAAAGGAAACAAGAGGTATTTTTAAGAAGGAAATAACCCTCAAGCTATTTCCTTCGTGGAACTGAGGTTGCACGTCTGCCTCAGGGTGGACCCACGTGGGGCTGGAAGGAATGACCTGATTTTAAGAGGGCACAAGATTTTCTCCGTGGTGTCTGACCTCAATCCTCAACGACCTCTTGAACTTGTAGCTCTGTGTCAGGTTTGGTGTACCTCTTGACATCCTCTTTTTGGGTATTGACAAAAGTTGGGGGGGAAGTAATGTTAGCTAATGCCCTCGTTATAATGATCAAGAGACGGACAAACTCCATTACCGGGTGGGCATCGGGCTCGTTTGCTGTCAGCATGCATGAGAGAGAAGATTTCATATTTCAAACCTCTAGGCTCTGCAAGTGAATGTGGCACTAAAGCACGGTTCACTGGTCATGGAGTGCTTGGAGCTCTGTAGGAGGATGGTGGGTGTTTTAGACTATAGAGAGTTGTCTGATACTATTAGTTTAAGCAGGGCAACACTCACTGTGACTTGAACTGTTAACGCTTCCCTTTGCCTTTGTTCCCCCTCTAGTGTTGTGAGCGACTAAACAGGAGACCAGAAGCTGTAACCTGCTCCCTGTCTCTGGCCATTAGTCAGTTTAGTGCCATAAATGTAGGACTTTATCCGAGAACAGAGGAACCAACAAGAGTTAGTGAATGAATTCCCTACCTAGCTGCTGCCTTTGAGTTAACACTCCGCTCGGCTGCAGCAGTGCAGAGAAAAAAAGGCCGTGAGGTGATAGAAGTCTTACTGCATGGACAGCTCTTCAGCAAGTGGCCAAGTGATTTAGTTGGAGTGTTCTGCCTTGATGTGGCTGAAAGGAAACTAATGAAGCCAAGCGGGGGGTCAAGAGCGACGCGAAGCAGTGATTAAAGCTGTTTGTATCTCGCTGTTGGCATGGATACAGTCAAATAAGCTCATTAGACGTTTTGCATTGCAGGAACACGGCTCAGAAGGCAGCCTGAAGTTATATCTGCTATTGCATGTGCGCAGAGCTTCCCTCTGTGCTGTGCCAGCTAGCTTCAGGCTTCCAGTAGGCTGTGTGTTCTTCTAAAGGAATAAATGAAGTGACTGCAGATATGGTCAAAGGTTTTGAAGGAATTCGGAGCGGACATGAGCCTGATGTTAAATAAAACACATGGCACATGTTGAGACATCAACAGAAAAGTACTGAAGGGTACCTCCAGGAAGTGTTGGTTGTCTTTAACGGGGTCTTTTCAAGGTAAGGCTTGAAGAAAGGAGGCTTTCCCCATGCACACTGGTGTGTGCTGAGCTACTGCTGGCAATCTTGCCCTTCAGGGATGCTGAATTAAACACAACTCAGCGCTGACATAGCCGTGTCCAAAGGGTTGTTACTAAGTCTGCTGAAACACAGAGGGAGGAGAACGCGGTGTCTGAGCACTTCTCAGCTGAACTTTGAAAGCAGAGGGCTTTTGTGCTCTGTCTTTTAATTGCACTGTAAATTTTGTGCTCCTCTTAATTGTACTTCCTCCTCTGCCCTTTGTATGCTCTGCGAGTAGGACTGGACCTAATTTGTGCCTGAGTTTGGAGGGCTGGTGAGACTTTTGCCAGCAGTCATGTAAATAAGTAACTTGAAGGTTAAGCTATTGATGGTGAGGACTGTAAAGCTCTGTTATCTTCATTCACGCTAAGGCTGAGCTCACTGCAAATGAGGCTGGGGACTTTGCTGCTTGTTTCCTTTAGAAGTGGTAGGAGGCCAATGTGAAAGCCAAAGAAGGTTGTATGCTGTGCATCAGGGTAGAATGTGTAGACACGATGCCTCACGACATGCTGTAATGGGAGGCACGTAGGGGCTTATTTTGTATTTGCTGATCAATCAGGTGTTTAGGTCTTTTTGTTGCTGTGGCTATGTTGGTGATCTAGCAGGTCCTTTCCAACCACGATTATCCTGTGATTCTGGAACACTTTGTGTCTGAAGAACAGCGAGGACACGTAAGGATGAAAGTCAGGTATAGTGGGTTCAGAGGAATGGGGGTGCATTTAAGTCTGAGGAGAAATCAAGACACTTGTTGGGTTCTTCCACAGTGAAGTCTGGGACTGCCTGCAAGTTGTACAGACTTTGAGAAGTGTTCACAGCACTTTGGGAAGGGGGAACCTGAGTTCACAGCCTTTTGACCTATCTACTTGCTCTGCTTCAGTCGCCCAGAACTGATCTGAAACTCAGAGAGGATATGGTTGTAAAAAGCAATGCTTAAAAGGAATGGTGCACGGACTTCCTTCGACCACATCTGAACTCTTGTCCACCAAAGGGGAGACACAATTTCAGGCTCTGCAGGAGTGTTTTAATGCTGATTTTGACTAACAGCTGCAAAGTGGCAGAAAGGAAGGACTTTATATATACACACACACCCAAAGAGAGAAGGTGTATGCTGGACATATGACCTATCAGTGACCTACACCAGCAAGACCTAAGGACTGTACCTGCTGGAACAGGCTGCCAGGTTGCTGTACTGGGTCAGATTTTTTTCTTGTGTGACCAAAAATGGTCCAAATCTGGCTTGAACTATCATATCATCTTCTACCTTAAAAGTTTCCAGATTTTTGAAATTAATCTTCTATTAAATATCTATCTGATTATTAGGCGTGGAAGGCAAGTATGGAGAAAGTCACAGCAACAGTGAGAGCAGCACTTTCTCCTTCAGGATTTATGGAGGGCAGAAACTTCTGCAGCTGTGGGTGCTCCAGCTGCCTTTCCATGACATAAGTGCAGATGAGACTTAACAAAAGACTCGTTTAAAGATGCTGAAACTAAGCAAGGCTCAAAAGCTCACTCTGCCTACAGGCAACCTGGTGTATATGACTTTCTTCATCATCTGCTTGTGATGAGACAGTGTCACAGTAGCCCACACCTGTTCTTTCAGATGGGACAATCTCCACCTCTGGCAAAAATGGGAGATTCACACATTTCTCAGGCTTTGGGAACATTTTCAGACTTAATGCAGCCACCTCCAAGGGAAGCTCAGGACAGCCTGATTTAGTGGCAGGGTTTCTGCAGTGCAGAGCAGCCAGGTCTCACGCCCAGGGCTCTGAGCTGCAGCTGGCTCCTGGCTCGTATTCCCATACCTGTGCCCTGTGCTGCACTTGTGCAAGGCTGATGCACTGGTGCTTTGACTCACTTGTGTTTGAGCCATTCTTTTAGTAACCATCAAGGTCCAGGCAGCAGGGGAAAGGTTGCTGTGCTGTGCCTGGGAAGGTGTTCACCTCCTGGGACCTGGTGAGAGCTCTGGAGAGCTGGAATGTTGTTCTTTCCTGGGCATGGGGTGAGGAGCCAGGGTGAACTCCCTCTTTTCTTCCCTTCCTCGATGTATGAACCCCTTTGGCAGCAGCAGTGTAGTACAAGTCTATCTCTGAGAAGCCTGATATGGAAAAACAGTGGTGAGGTTATCTCACCTCTCATAATACGTCTAAGCTGGAGTTGGGGCTTTGTCAGGCTCACATTGCCTCCAACTTAACAGGGAATTAAAAAGCCTTAGTCTTGGTACAAGTAATAGGGAAGAGCAGTGAAATCCCTTGGTTTGGCTGCCTGTGCAGATAGGCTTCTGCTGGTAATTACTGACTGATTGCTTAGCCTCTATGAAGTCAAAAAAGTGCCACGTTGGGTGGGTTGATGTCTGCACTCCAGACCTGGCTTGAGGAAGTCACCACGGTGGTCAGACACATTCCTGTGTCTTGCAGAGGTGTGATGCAGACAGGAGTGGGGACAGAACCCCTGAATGAAAATCTGTGTAATACAGATGTAGTCGTGGGCTGTAAAGGCTTTGGAAACCAGATTGAAGCCTCTGAGCTTTCCAATTGTTTCGCTCTTTGTTTCATAGAATCATAGAATCATCAGGGATTGGAAGGGACCTTGAAAGATCATCTAGTCCAATCCCCCTGCCACAGCAGCATCACCTAGACCAAGTCACACAAGAACACATCCAGGTGGGTTTTAAATGTCTCCAGAGAAGGAGACTCCACAACTCCCCTGGGCAGCCCATTCCAATGCTCTTGTCACCCTCACTGGGAGGAAGTTTCTTCTCATATTTATATGGAACCTCCTATGTTCCAGCTCACACCCATTGCCCCTTGTCCTATCACAAGATGACATTGAGCAGAGCCTGGCTCCATCCTCCTGACACCCACCTCTCACATATTGATAGACATTAATGAGGTCGCCCCTCAGTCTCGTCTTCTCCAAGCTCAAGAGACCCAGCTCCCTCAGCCTTTCCTCATAAGGGACGTGCTCCACATCATTCACGATCCTCATTGCTCTACGCTGGACACCCTTCAGCAGCTCCATGTCCTTTTTGAACTGAGTGGCCCAGAACTGGACACAATACTCCAGATGTGGTCTCACTAGTGTAGGGTTATATAAATGAAAATCAAACCAGGAATTGAAATGATTTTATGAGCACCAGCTCTAACAGGTGATACCTCTGCTGTTGGTACTGTAGCAGACAGCAGTAAGTCTATGTCTTGAGGATGTCTTACTACTCTCCAGTAAAAATAATCAGACTCATACACAGATAGGCAACTTCACAAAGAAAATACTAAGATGAATCCTAAGATAAACTTCTTTAGCTTTTTTTTTTTTTTTTTAGCTTCTTTTAGGGTGTAAGTTCTGTTCTGGACATGCCCATTATCTGTGCTACAGTGAGCAGATGGCCAAGACAGCTCTCACTGAGTGAACTCAGTGATAGAGTGTGTACCAGAGCTCTACATGGATTCACTAAGCCATCACAACTCATTGTGGGCTCTATTAAGGGTATACACATATTAATAAAGAGATCATACAACTTCTGAAAAACCTTCTGAGAAAGCCTCCCACCCATCCATTTAATGGGCTACAGTGGATTTATACGTAGAAGCAAGTTGTTGGAACACTCCCGTCTCCAGTAAATAGATAATTAGCGTAAAGGATTAGCTGGCAGAAATTTGAACAACCATAGAAACATTACAGGTGGAAAACACCTCCAAGATCAAGGCCAACCGTGAACCCAGCGCCATCATGGCCACTAATCCGTATTTCCCAGTGCCACGTCAACATGCTTTCAGAACTCCTCCAGGGATGCTGACTCCACCACTTTCCTGGGTGGCCTGTTCAGATCCCTGACCACTCTGTCAGTGAAGAATCTTTTCCTAATGTCCAAAAATGAGACCAGTTGCATCACAGGACACTCCACACATGTCCAATGCACAACAGTAAAATACAGTGGTGAAAACTTCTGCTAACTTAGAGTTTTGATCGTTTCTGCCAGGTTTCGAGCAACTTATTCACCACCAACTCCCCATTAGGCAAAGATTCAGAATTAATCAAGTTGTCTGAAATATTCACATTAAAAATACCAGATATGTGGTTATAACAGGCTTTAGTCGTGCGCTCTAATCCGAACATGTCAACAGCTTTCAAAGTCTTTGTGCAGATCAAAGGAGAAGAGATTTTAACCTTAGCTTGTCCTTTTTTCCCTGCTAATAGGGTTAACGTGTGTTTTCCAAGGACGGAGGTTATGATTCCGGTACAGGCAGTTGCTTAGAAGAGTAAAAGACAGATTGAAGTTGGCAGGACATTAAATAAGGTTAGACACTTTCAGGTTCCTAATCAAGCCTAGAGAAAGTTTAGAAAATATTTATGGACCTACCTTTCCCTCGAATACTTTTCTCAGCCATTGTTTCGTATATAGATGTAGTCACTGAATTTCTCTTCTTCGTTCCAAAGGCTCTGACCTTTCTCATCAAGGCATGTCTTTGCTATCGTTGTTATGCAAGAGGTCCTGTGTTGCTGCACATAAGAAAGGAGAAAAGGCAACAGCCTTTCTCTGCTTTTCATGGTCTTGCAATGGTTTGACAAGAGACAGCCTAACGACAGCCTACTCTTCGGTCTAATTCGGATGCATCCTGGACAAAGTCACAGATATTTTAAAACAGAAAATGAGACAACTTGGAAACTTCACAGGAAAGAAGAAGCAGGACAAGGACAGTTTGAGGAGACATTCTATCATCAAGTCTTCTCATTGGAAATACATTTTAGGCACTTTATACTTTTTTTTTTTCTCTTATACACATCAAGGGTACTCAGACAAGCAGAAATAATGGCCTCTGGCTAATGATTGAAAGGTAATGTCAGAGAACCGGTAACCCAGACACATGTGGCTTATGACAAATTTCCCTCTTCTCCTTTCTTTTCTACTTCATCCAGGAAAAATGATAACACTGAGTATGCTGCTGTATCTTGGAGACAGAGAGTAATATAATAGGTTGGAAGGGACCTCCAGGGGTCACCTAGTTAAATCTCTCAGTCAAAACAGGTGCAGAAGGTTGTTCAGGGCCCCTTCCAGCTGAGTTTTGGCTGTCTCCAAGGATGGAAATTCCACAAAGTCTCTGAGAAATCTGTGCCAATACTCAGCCACCTACATGGCAATTGCCCACGTTCTAGCTTGTGTCTGTTTTATTACTGCTGCACAGCTTTGAGAATCACAGAACATTAGGGATTGGAAGAGACCTCAAAAGATCATCTAGTCTAATCCCCCTGCCACAGCAGGATCACCCAGACCAAATTGCACAGGATGGTATCCAGATGGGTTTTAAACATCTCCAGTGAAGGAGACTCCACAACTCCCCTGGGCAGCCTGTTCCAGTGCTCTGTTACCCACACTGGGAAGAAGTTCCTTCTGATATCTACATGAAACCTCCTAGAGCCTGCCTCTGCATCTTCTACACCCTCCCTTTAATCAGCTGTTCACAAGTGCCCTGACTGTGGCTGCAGTTTCATCCCATAGCTTCTGCTCCTTGGCTCATGCCTAGGAGTCCTTAGGACAAACTTTCCACTGAAGCCCTAGGCAAGATGGCACTGCATGCCTCTTTCTTTCTTTCCCTTTCCTTCACTGCTGGTATACTTTGGATATAGGAGAAAAACTAAATTATGATGACCTGGTGTCCTTTTGCAGTCTAAGTTCATTGCTTTCATAGGATCCCATTGGGTGAGAAGAATATCTCACTGGTCCCTGAAAAACGCACATATCTGAGAAAGAATGTGTAAAGAGATTCCGTAATCAACATTATCTGAGTAATTCTTGGACACTATGTGTTATTTATGTATATAATAAGCTGGTCCACATCTGCATTTGAATGGGACACACATCAAATAGTGATCATTCATTACAAACCCTGCAGAGCCAAAAGAATAAAAGCTTTGAGCTGGTTTTACGTGCAGTTTAGTCAATGCATCCTGGCTATACCATGTGTTGTCCTTGGTGAGAAGGGCTCTTTGTCTCCCCTGCATCTTGAAAATGATTTTGATACCCTGCAATTTTCATTAAATGTGGTTAGCAGAGGAGTGCATGTCAACAAGGTTGACCAGGGATGATCTTGATCCAACTCAAGCTGAGAAAAAAGTCAGTAATGCTAATACTTTGAGACGATAAAGGCAGATCAATTTAATTATAATTTTTGTTGCTCTTGGTTTAGTGATTAAAATGACCTAGAAAAGGACTTTCCCTTAACAGTGATTCCATTTAAGAGGGCGAGGGGGAAGATTATATATCAGAAATTGGTTTTCTAGCTTTTATGGGCATTTGCTGTGTGTGTAAGGGTATGAGATTAGAGACCTTGAAGGCACCTGTGTTTTAATGGGATTTGATGGGACATAAAGGGTTCGACTCTCTTACCTTTTTCATATCTCAGAAAAGATGTTTAACCAGCAGCTGTATTTGTTTTGAAAGACGCAATTGGATTTAGCCTAATCCCGGGGACAGGGAGAAGGAACCTTCCTTTATTAGCTCTTCTGAAGGGAGGCAACTGACTGAATTCTGGAGCACTTTGCAGTACTTTTGAGCACCCAAAGGAACAGAAAACCTCAAACTCAGTTGTACTGTTTATTCTATCACAATAAGTTCTGACATATTTTGAAACTGATGATCCAAGCAGCCAGGCACAAATTGTGATTTACAGCAGCGTAATGTTGCTATCCATTTATTTTCAATCAGCGAAGGAAATATACCACAAAGTGCTTACTTATATACAAGAGGGAAACTTATTTACATCTCCATCGCAACCCACAGAATGGTAAATGCTTTGTGACTGAATTCACGGAAACGAAGTGCACTAAAACATTTTCTTGCAGCAATTTGGGTCTAAGCACACAACGGAGCCTGTGGTGCAGCTTAATAGGTTGTTGCGAATTAGCACATTGTGGGAACAGGTCTCTCTGCTTTCACAAATGAGCAGTCTTACACTTGGGCTTAGCAGACTAACGGGAGGCAATTTTTAAATAAACAGGGTGTGCCTGCCTTGCAGCGCTGCTCAAGAGCAGTTTGAGGAGGAGGGTGCTTAGTCTTTCTAGGTTTAACCTGTGAACAGTCAGAAAAACCCTTCCCAGAAAATGATTCCTCTTTAGCTGCCCAAAGTGCATTTGGAGGGCACCATTCTCATGTCCTCCTTTTGCCTAGGGAGGTGTGTAGGCTCCATCCATGGAAACATTCAAGGTCACACTGGATGAGGCTCTAGGCAACCTGACCTGATTGAAGATGTCCCTGCTCACTGCAGGGGGAGGTTGGACCTTTAAAGGTCCCTTCCAACCCAATGCACTCTATGATTCTATGATTCAACATGCTAATTTATCAGAGAAGTTTGAGAACCATCAGCTGAGCAATCCTCTCTCCTTCCCCAAGTGATTCTTCCTGGTTTCTGAGCTCAGTCACTTTTACTTCTGGCTTTTTTGTCCTGTAGTGTATTATCTGAACCATGAATGCTCATTGCACTTGACCTTGTTGAATTTTGTGTGTTTGCATGGGCCAGCAACTAGATGGTGGCAAAAAAAAGCTTGTTGAGGTTCCTGTACATGGCATCCAATTCCTCAGGCATGTCAACTGCGGCATTCAGCTTGGTGTTGTCTGCAAACTTGCTGATGGTGCACTTGATGCCACTATCTGTGTCACTGATGAAGGTATTAAACCTCACTAGTCTCAGTATGGAGCCCCGAGGGACATCACTCTTATTGATGCATGGATTATACTGTACCTGATGGTAGACTTCCAAAACCTCCCAAAGTACTGCTCATCCAGCTTCTCTATTCTCTCTTTTAGGATATTAAACCTCACTGGTGAAGATATTAAACCTCACTGGTCTCAGTATGAAGCCCTGACGGACATAACTCTTATTGATGCATGGATTATACTGTACCTGATGGTAGACTTCCAAAACCTCCTAACCTCCCAAAGTACTGCTTATCCAGGTTCTCTATTCTCTCTTTTAGGAGTCTCAGCCAGCCAAAGTGACACTAATCTCTCAAAGCCCCCTGAAACACATCTGGCTTCTCATTTTTTCTTCTCCTAGAGTTTTACTCCCTTACAATATCCCTCTCTGGCATGTAATCTTGACTGGATCTTGTCTACTAAATAAATTTTAGTGCTGAAAGGATGAAAAATAGCAAAAAAAAATCAATTTTGTCTGTGCTTCAGAGGAGCCTCGTGGCTGTTCCACTATAGCTACAAGATGCAGGGGTTCTTCTCCCTCTATATATTAATAGATATCAGTAACAAACTTCACAGTAACAAACTTATCAATATCAGTCTTTATAGGTTAAAAATTGGATTCCTGTCTGCAACTAGTCTGGGAGTTCCCCAGTGTCTGCCCACAGCATCGGTAGTGGTGGTGATGCAATTGCCACTAGGGGGTTGGGTTCAGCACTGTGTTTTTTCAATATTTGCATATATTTCATTTTCTGACAATTATGTTAATTTAGGCTGGTTTTAGTTTCCTAATTCACATATCACTCTCCGTTATTCCCTTTTCTTTCCCCTTTTTTGGGAGGGAGAGGGGTTTATAGACATATGTATCTGCCACCATCTAGTTGCTGGCCCAGCACAAAGACATACCTTTCCCCCAGCGATAGCTGCTTTGCTGTGTGTCAGGTGGCTTTCACAAACACATTAACTCCTAATTCAGCTAAAATTCAATATATACGAAACACCAAATAAGAAAAGCATACAGCTGCAAGATTGTTATGATATCAACAGCATGAAGAAGAGAAAGGAAAAGCAAGATAACGTGCCTCGGTTGGCATTTTTGTTAGATATAACAAGACTTACTGTTTCCATAGTTCAAGGGAAAATTAGTCAGAATTATCTGAAAGACCAGAAAATGCTGCTACTTTAAAGATCACCAAACTCTGCACACACAATCTAAGCAGGCGAGATGGCAGAATAAACAATGCAAATATTTCTGTCAATAGCACATTGCAAGTCCAATTTTTCATCTTTTATATCAGGTGGGAGTATCTCAGGAAGCAAATCTTTATCTCTCTTTTCACTTTTAAACTGCATTTGGTGTTTATCTTTTTGTTTTGTATTGCCTGAGAGCAGGGAGTTTTTGAGGATAGAAAAGAAAACACATTTTATGTTGTGAGTTTCATCTTTAATGGGCTTTTTATCTGGATGGCTACACCTCTACTCTGTGCTGGTGAGACCACAGCTGGAGTAGTGTGTCCAGTTCCTGGCCCCTCAGTTCAAGAGGGATGTGGAGCTGCTGGAGGGAGTCCAGCGTAGAGCAACGAGGATGATGAAGGAAGTAGAACACCTCCCTTATGAGGAGAGGCTGAGTGAGCTGGGTTAGTTCAGCTTGGAGGAGACTGAGGGGTGACCTAATTAATGTTTATAAATATGTGAGGGGTGGGTGTCAGGAGGATGGAGCCAGGCTCTT
>JAOXOE010000698.1:744207-764835 GCA_028565055.1 Phoeniculus purpureus
GCAGTTAGATAATAGGATAAAGGTTGGACTCGATGACCCTGGAGGTCCTTTCCAGCCATGATGATTCTGTGATTAGTCTAGGTGATCCTGCTGTGCCAGGGAGATTGGACTAGATGATCTTTGGAGGTCCCTTCCAGTCCCTAGTGTGATTCTGTGATCTGTTGCATCCTTTGGAATTCTTTGCACTGAGCTGCCATGAGGATAAACTCTGCCACAACTTCATATATTTGCACCTAGTCCAGGTAGAAAACAAGAAATAAAGATAAAACAAGGACACAGGAGCAAAAAAGCTCAACTCCTTGCTTGATATTTTTCTTGCCTTTTCAGTGTGGAGACTGTAGCTTTGTGTAGTTCAGGAGAGTTTTTTCTCTCTGTGAACCCCAGGAAGAATAACGCCATAGACGGATGCCACGGCAGGAGGAAGTATTAGTTCTCTCCAGCTACGTAAGAAGCTTTCTACCCAGAAAAGCACAAAACTGAACTTCATGTGGTCTCCCTTAGAATAAAAGGCTTTTCTTTTCTCCTCACAAAAGAATATGACTAGAAGGGAACAACGTTAATCAAATCCTTTAAGCACTGGCATCTGCCTCAGTGTTTTCTTTTTGTTTGATATTTAGAGAACAGTTTCATTAAGGATTTTAGCTGGATGTTGGGTTGGATTTCTGTCCCGGGTGTCACACAATGGAATATGAAGCAAAAAAAATGATTAGAGTTGAAATCTGAGGTTACGTCTCCACGTCTATTGACCGTCTCACAGTCCATCCTTATTTGCTCTTGTCTCACACAATCCTGTGAGATGATTCTGGGAACAATTCTATTTAGCTTCAAACTCAGAGCAGGCACCGGATGGCCTGTTCAGCTGACACTTCTGTCTAAATAATTGAAGTGACTGTCCATTAAAGATTTGCAGCCTCATGACACATTTCCCAGTCATGACAGTCAATCATTCAGGAGGTCAGCTCAACCTTTCCTGCATTTACTTTTCTGTAAATTAACATCTGGCTATAAAAAAGGTATTGCTGTCAGAACTAAGCTGAGATGCTTTAATGTGCTGGAGGTGACTGAAAGTGCTGCAAGGCAGGATAGAAAAAGTTTCCAGGAAAATAGATTTTCACATCTCTTTATCCCAAATCTGTGGCACTGCTTGAGCTGGGATGCAAAGGTAGGTTGGTGTTACCCAACCTTCTGAAGTGGTCCAGAGCTCTCTTGCAATTGCAGTGAAATTCATACTTTGAGACTTGTAAAATCAATTTTTACTGTTAAATTAATTTTGATTTATTTGGGGAAGTTCTCAACACGAAGCACGAGTTGTTTTGGGGCAATTCCCCCCCCCCCCAATTATGAACACCGCTTAGGATGTTCACAGAATCACAGAACATCAATCAGGGATTGGAAGGGACCTCAAAAGATCATCTAGTCCAATCCCCCTGCCACAGCAGCATCACCTAGACCAAGTCTCACAGGAACACATCCAGGCGGGTTTGAAGTGTCTCTAGAGAAGGAGACTCCACAACACCCCTGGGCAGCCTGTGCCAGTGCTCTTGTCACCCTCATGGTGAAGAAGTTTCTTCTGATACTTATATGGAACCTCCTCTGTTCCAGCTCACACCCATTGCCCTTTGTCCTATCACTAGATGCCATTGAGAAGAGCCTGGCTCCATCATGTTGTAGTCTTTCTCATTAGACATTAGAAATGCTTCTTCTCCCAGTGTAGGGAAAGTAGAGGAAATATTCTGCTTCTTTTCATTATCTCTGCAATGGAATACTTCAGCTTCTTAAATCTTGTTGTAATTTTATTGTTTATCAATAATAAGCATTGAAGTGGCCTCATTCATGGATGTGTTCCTGTGCGCCTCCTACATTAATACAGAAGCTTTCTTTGCACTTGATTCTCACTTCAAACTCTGCCACTGAACCAGACCCTTTCAAACCATCAGGTGCTGAGAGTGCTGTTAACTGCTTAGATAAAAATCCTTTACATGATCTGCTTATCTGCCTCCTTCTGAGCTGCTTCAAGCTGCAGCCTTCAAATTCCTTCCTACAGCCCAAACTATTTTTGTCACTGCGTTTACTAAAGATTCTCCTCCAGAAGGTCAGGCATTACATTAGGAATCAATCACTGCTGCCTTTCGACTCATTAGCCTCAATTTCCTCCATTACAACTAAAAAGCTTGTAGGAGTTGATCAAAAAGCAACCCAGCAAGGAGCTAATGGAGGAGAAGGAGCATTCCGCATCGCTAAGTATTAGTTGTAACTGAACTACCTGGAAGAAATTTGTCAGCAGCACAACAAACGGTTCCATTAGCCCTCATCGTTTTCAGTACCTTTTTCTAGACCTGTCAGATGGAAATTAATAGTGACAATGAGCAGAAAACATCAAATATATAGGTATGTGTGAACAGTCAGCTCAGGACAGGAAAGGATTCGGGGAGAAGGCTTGGTGAGACAGCATCTGGAGTATTGTGCCCAGTTCTGGGGCCCTCAGTTCAAGAGGGATGTGGAGCTGCTGGAGAGAGTACAGCATAGAGCAGCGAGGATGATGAAGGAAGTGGAACATCTCCCTTATGAGGAGAGGCTGAGGGAGCTGGGTCTGTTGAGCTTGGAGAAGAGGAGACTGAGGGGTCACCTCATCAATGTCTATAAATATGTGAAGGGTGGGTTTCAGGAGGACGGAGGCAGGCTCTGCTCAGTGTCATCTGGTGATAGGACAAGGGCAATGGGTGTCAGCTGGAACAGAGGAGGTTCCATATAAATATCAGAAGGAACTTCTTCCCAGTGAGGGTGACAGAGCCCTGGAAGGGTCTTCCCAGGGAAGTTGTGGAGTCTCCTTCTGTGGAGATGTTTAAAACCCACCTGGATGTGTTCCTGTGTGACTTGGTGTAGGTGATCATGCTGTGGCAGCGGATTGGACTGGATGATCTTTGGAGGTCCCTTCCAATTCCTGATGACTCTATGATTCTATGATCATGGTAGAAATAATCACAGAATCATCAGGGATTGGAAAGGACCGTGAAAGATCATCCAGTGCAATCCCCCTGCCACATTGATCAGGCCAGTGTGAGCGCACGCGTGTTACAAAACACTTCCCAAACACTTCTGTGAACACGTTTGTTGAGCAGCTCCAAAATAATGTGACATTTCAGTTGAGCTGCCATTTCAACTCAGGAATTTCCCCTCCAAATGTTAGTTGTGCATCAGCCAGTCTGTGTGTTTTATTTTTTTCATGTCTTCCATGATGACATGGATCCTCCTGATTGTATTTTCGTAATAATGACCGCGTTTATCTCAGAACTTTGGGTTGCTGGTTGCAATACCGGGTATCAAGAGAAGATGTAAAATAGGCTTCGTTCTCAGCATGTTTTTCAAAAGCTGCTTTGTGTTGGAGCACGGAGTGTTCTTGTCTCATCCTGTGAGAAACCTATTTGAGCAGGTGCAAACGGCGATGTTTTATTCTGCTGTTGTTCACATCACTTTGAACAGCTGTCGGTGCTTCCCAGTGTGCAAGACACTAGAGACTCACATATGTTATGTGTCAGTAGTTACGGTGCAAACCTCTGATAAGAGTGTTTCTACTGGATTCTGATATCACTGGATGCTATTTCAAATGCACCTGATGTTATAAATAACAAGTGTAGCACGATAATCCTGCTCTGATTTCCCAGTCTAGAAGAGAAAAGCAGCCTTCACGACTTCCTATATTGTTTACCCAGAGCTTTGATCCCCACTAAACTGCCTCTCAGAATACTGAATACACTTTTGATATCATATTGATTTCTTCTTACTACTGTTTGCTTTCAAAGCTGCCTGAAGAATTCAGCTTTGACTTGACCTAAAGAAGGAGAGGGGGGGCCTTACTAAGCCAGTGTGTCACAAGTACTTCAGGATCTTCTAGAATCTCTGGAAACTTCCTTTAGATGCAGAAAAATCCCCCAGGCTGCATTAATCAAAGGAGCCACAAGAACAAGTTCTTTAACCATCCAAACTCCCCTCCATAGTTAGAATTTCTTTCAAAATTGCAACATCTTTCAGAACTGGAGGTGTTTGATACCTTGACAGTAGCCTCATGTGGAAAGAGCCTTTACTTCAAACTGAACTTGAAGGCAAGGAATCATAAAGGGATATTGTAATCATAATTGTGTCCAGTTCTGGGCCCCCTCGGTTCAAGAAGGACAAGGAGCTGCTGGAGGAAGTCCAGTATAGAGCAACGAGGATGATGAAGGGAGTTGGAGCTGGGTCTCTTGAGCTTGGAAAAGAGGAGACTGAGGGGTGACCTTATTAATGTCTATAAATATGTGAAGGGTGGGTGTCAGGAGGATGAAGCCAGGCTCTTCTCAATGTCATCTAGTGATAGGCCAAGGGGCGATGTGTGTCAGCTGGAACAGAGGAGGTTCCACATAAATATCAGAAGGAACTTTTTCACGGTGAGGGTGACAGAGCACTGGAAGGGGCTGCCCAGGGGAATTGTGGAGTCTCCTTCTCTGGAGATGTTTAAACCCACCTGGACATATTCCTGTGTGACTTGGTCTAGGTCATCCTGCTGTAGCAGAGGGACTGGACTAGATGATCTTTCGAGGTCCTTTCCAATCCCTAATGATCCTGTGATTCTAGGACAATAATAATAGTACTAACATTACAAGGATGATGCTGTTATTAGTAATAACCACAATAACAGCCATTTATTTAATGTTTGTTTAGCCCAGCTAAGAAAACAGACCTGCAGCCCCTTTAGTGCCTTAAACAGTTGATTTACACCTTGCAACACAATTAAATCATGGCTTTGGCACTAGCTCTTAAATCTGCCTGGTGATCTGCACCACAGAGAGAAGCAGCATGTTTCTGTGGTAACCCTGGATATGGTGATGCCCAGGCACTACCCCCTAGAGCTCCTGTGAATCATAGACTCATTAGGGATTGGAAGGGACCTCGAAAGATCATCCAGTCCAATCCCCCTGCCAGAGCAGGATCAACTAGACCAAGTCACACAGGAACACATCCAGGTGGGTCTTAAATGTCTCCAGAGAAGGAGACTCCACATGAAATGGACATTGGTAGCTAATCAGTGAGAGACTAAACAAATAAACCATGTGATAATAATGATGCACACAACTTTGCAGCAGCATTTCTGAAATCCAGAGGCTTTAGCTACTTGTTTTTAGAGCCGCCTTTGCTTTGACTGCTGTAAGGCTGCGTATGGCAAGTGGCTTGTGGCCATGCTCCTTTCATCCACATCTATTGATGAGAGCTCAGAGAAGAATGCCTTCGCTTGGAAAGCTCAGTGGTAGTATAGAGGGCGGAGCTCCGGGGTCCTGACGGTGGTGGTGTTGCACAACAGGAGGGTTCCTGTGGCGGTCTGCAATGTCTTTGATTATGGGATTGGTTTTCCATTCATCTTGAGAAATGCGTATTCACTTTCAAATTTGGTTTTAACTTGGTTGCTTTTGTAGATCTCTTATTTCCCCCATAACCTGTGGCTAGAGATTTCATAGAAATGAGAGGTTTATGAGGTTTTAGTCTGTTTTGCACCTTTTTTTTCTATTAAAGGCACTTTCTCACTCCTTCTCCTATCTCAGTCACGTTCCATATGCACACACACGCATTAAGGTGCAGATTTCCCCTTTGCTTTGCAGCGCTCTGTTTCTCAGCCAGCCCTTCTCTCTGCATTTTGAATTTCTGTTGTGCCAGCGGAGCTTTTCCAGAGCACAGTGTTATCGCCACCAGCCCTTTGCGTCTCGGCTGATTGCTGTGTTTGTCTGAAGCTGCTACGTGCCTTTAGATCTGTTTCTCTGAATAGTGCTTGATGGAAGGGGATTTTCTTCTTCTTTTGCATAGAACTGGATGGAAACCCAATTAGTTCTCTCCCTGTGTGTGCTTGAAGAGGAAATATTTTAAAGAATCTTGACGACTTCTTAAAAGGAGGAGAGTTTCACAGTGGTTAAAACACCCTTCTTAGCACATGGACTACTAGGGCTCCTTTTCTAACTGTTATGGGTGTTATTTTCAGGTCCTTTCTTAAAGATTCTGATGTGTGCATCATCACAACATGCACATCCCAGCTTTTTCGACATCATTTTTCCTCAGTGACTGCCTTTCACAAGCATTTTAAGCCTCTTTCCCAACTTCACCTGTGATGTGTGGAGTTACTCCATGTGATTGTGGTGGTTGCATTTCCCTCTCAGTCAATGCCTGTAGTCAGCGATGAGGGGCACAAAATATAATGTTTCCCAATTCTTAGCTCATTTTCTTTGCTGCTCTTAAGATCAATTTTCGACCTATCTTACATCAAGGTCATTTCGGCTGAAGTTTACCTGGGGGCTCTTCATTCCTGTGTCAAAGGTGTTTCTGTAAGAATTGCCTCTGATCTTATTTCCAGGCTCCTGATGGCTGAAAGTGCCCGGGTTATCACATATAATTTCCTGCATTACATTTCTAGATCATTGAAAGATTGGATTGCAGAACTTTGTGGGTTTTCTGCCCTATGATGCTACATGATTCCCTATACACTGACTATAGAAGAGAAGCATCAACCAAGAAACGTCAAAGTGAACTGTTGCCAGGCTGTGAGGTGAAATAGAAATCAGATTTATTTGCCTTGGGAACAGTTTTCATACAAAATAAAGATGAGTGTGTGCAACCAGGTAAGGACTACTCCTTACCTGGCAGAAATGAAGCAATTCAATGTAAGTCACAGGATCGGAGCCATGGGGCTGCCCAGGGGGGTTGTGGAGTCTCCTTCTCTGGAGATGTTTAAAACCCACCTGGAGATGTTTCTGTGTAACTTGGTCTAGGTGATGCTGCTGTGGCTGAGGGATTGGACTAGATGATCTTTCGAGGTCCCTTCCAATCCCTAATGATTCCATTATTCAAAGATTAGGTGTAGCATAGGTGGGCCGACTTCAATGTCTTGTAACAAAACCCCCTTTTTTAATGGGTGACCACTGTGGCACATCACTTGGACACACACACGTCCTTGTATGACTTAGTTGGTTAAATGGGATTTAACGCAGAGAGTCAAGGGAGAGTGAAGAACAGGCTCATCTCAGAAATTGCTGTTCTCCAATTACTTCTAAGACAGGTAGAATTCAGCTGACGCTTATGAGAGGTCACTGTGAAAACTGAAGAAGCTCTAGCACTGAAGTATTTCCTAACAAATTGCTAAACCTTTCCATATTTATTTATAGATATTTTTGACCCAGTTGTCTGCTTCTGCCTCTGTTTCACAAAGAGGAAAGTGGGAGGATTGAGGTAGTGACTGGATGGTTGAAGGTTTCTCATCACATCCAGGCTGTCAGTGGATGCAAGACATGATCAAAATCAGCTTTAATGTTGCTGCAGCAAAAACATCCCTTTTCTTCTTCCAAAGTTTCCACATCAAGAAAATCCTCCAACCTACTGAAGAGATTAGAGTCCCAATAATCCTATTTTTTGACCTACAGTAGAACTCAGATTTATGTTGAGAGATGCCAGCTTTTCTCTATTAGAGAGACGTCGAGCTCTGAGTCACGTCACGTTTGAAGCAGCAAAGGCTCAAGTATTTACACTAAAACAGGCAGCGTTATGGCTTTGGAAAATGCAGGATAATTGTTCCTCCTATAAACATGTTTAGTATCAGCTTGGATTAATCAATAGTCACCTTGAACAGTCTCTCTTTTTTATGTATATTCTACTTTCTCATTTTATGGTCATTCATTTCTTCATTCTATTTCTTTTCCCATTGTTTTTATGACTATTGTGTTCAGAGAGATTTATTAGGGAAATACATGTAAAGGTGAGTGCAGACCTTGTGGCCCTGCAGCCCTAAGAGGCCACATAATGCTAATTAGGACTACCAGACCAAAAAGGGAGGTCACAGAGACTGTGTTACTTGTGTAGAGATGATCCAGGGCTGCAGAGAAAAAATGCGGTGGGGAAAAGAACTTGTCACACATTTCTGACAGGGTATGTGATGAAGGCTACAGGCAGAACAATAACTGTTGAATTTGCTGGAGGAAGCTTATATGATGAAAAGCTTTAGCGAGGACAAAAGCAAGGGATGATAAGACTAGCTGAGGTATGTAGGACAGAGGAAAAAAGCAAAGACAGACATGCCTGCTGGTTGTCATCTTTTCTTTATTTAGAACTTTTGGTCCTTGCCAATGTATTAAAAAAAATAGACTCTAATAGGAAAGATATAAAGCACCGAGCGAAGGACAACCAGATCGCATGCTTTGCAATGCGTGTCCTTTGCTTGTGAACTACAGACTACACAGCCACCTGAATTATGCAGTGTTTGTGAGACCTGAAGTCAGACCCAGCAACAAATCTTGATGTTTGTTTAAATATTGAATCACTCTCTGCATGTCTGCTGCCTATTTTATACACTTGTGTTTGTTTTAGATAGAAAAGACTTGTTTCCTTTTAGCATGCAGTGGGCACGTGGATGTAGCCAAATATAATGTGTGTGGGTTTGAGTATTGATAGATGTTACTGAAAACCTGAGGAGTACTCCTTACCTGGCAGAAATGAAGCGATTCAACGTAAGTCACAGGAGTGGATCCATGGGGCTGCCCAGGGGGGTTGTGGAGTCTCCTTCTCTGGAGATGTTTAAAACCTGCCTGGACATGTTCCTGTGCGACTTGGTCTAGGTGATGCTGTTGTGGCAGGGGGATTGGACTGGATGATCTTTCGAGGTCCCTTCCAGTCCCTAATGTTCTGTGATTCTGTGAATACAGAGATTGCATAAAAGGAAGTTCTGCACTGTTAATTTCGGTGATTGGGTTAAGTATTTTCTGCCTTTATCTGTAAATACCTCTCTAATATTTGTGCTGATCTTTATTTACATACCTATTTATGCTTAATTTGAAATATATATACTTTATATGTGTACTTGTAATATATAAATTTTATAGAATCATAGAACCATCCAATCCCCCTGCCACAGCAGGATCACCTAGACCGAGTCGCACAGGAGAATCATTGAATCGTATATATCATTAGGGATCAGAAGGGAACTCAAAAGATCATCTAGTCCAATCCCACTGCCAGAGCAGGATCACCTAGACAAAGTATAGATCCTTTATACATATAATTTGAAAATATATATACACACACACACACACTTTATAGAGGTACATGCCTCTACCTATATACTACATGTGTTTTTCCTGACACGTTGCGTGCCACCTCTTTCCAAGCACTGTGCCTGCAAGTAATAAGAAAAGATAGTTTGAAGCAATTTATCAGACTTACTCCAGTGGGAGTCGAGTTTGTTGACCCCATTTAATGACTCCTATTTTTCTAAAATTAGAATCTAGTTCGACCGCACAAGGATTGTAACAACAGCTACTTCTGGCTCTGGTGGATTGGAGTGTGTCCACCAAATAGATTCTGGAAAAATTTTAGACATCTTTGCTTAGAAAATAAATGATTTTAAGATCTTCAATTTCTAGTTTGGTAGCAGCCTGCTGTAAGAAAAACCCACAGTAGTGATGAGGGGAACGGCAGGTCTGGTCATAAGAAATGTTTCAATGCAGATGAATTAGCAGAGGGTCATTTTCTCAGACCTAACATTATGAATCAGGAAAATGGTAGAACCCACCTGTGAAATTCAAGTCTATTCCAAAGGATAAGATAATACAGGTACTTGGCTCTGTAGTGAAATATTAACCTTTAAATATTCCTCGCAATGCTACGTAGCAGCAGCCATGTGCATGGGGCTAGGGGTCGAGAGACTCCTGGGTGTGAAGGTGCCCTGTGCCAGGCTCTGATGGTCCAGGGAGGAGGGATTCTTTCAACCCCAGAGCTCACTGAACTTGGCAGTTTCCTTTCTGCATAAGCAGCAATTCATCAGTGTGAAGTAGCTGGATGTAATAAAAAGTGACTTTGTGGTTAATGAGAGACTGAGATGGATCTGCAGAAAATTTTGCTTCTCAGATGTGTTAGCAATCAATAAGAAAACAGGAACTCACACAGTTAACAAGGCAAAACGAGACAGAGATGGAGTGTACAATAATAAACGGATGACAGACTGGATGAGTAGACAGAAAGGAGGGAGATAGATGTGCTGTAAAATGAAGGTGGCCGGTGGTGTTTGTTGGTGCCCAGTAGCAGGAGTTCAAGGAATGCATAACAAGGCCTCCAATAAAAGCATTTGGGTCAGACACTGCGAGCTCCTGGAAAACCGAAAGACAAACCCATGACCATATTGCTAGAAGACAAATGGGTGATGATGCAGATGTCTTGTTGGGGCACTGATGCAGTCTGAAAATGACCCAAACTTTCAAATGTGTAGATTTGTGCTCTCATGAAGAAAAAGGTGCATTTTGCTTTAAGAGGGACACCCCACATGTGCCCCTCCTAAAGACCTGTCCTGGGAGAGGTGGGACTAGGTGACTTTTTAAAAGAGGGGTGATGATCCAGGGATGCTTTTTTTATACTTGTTACCTATGGTGCATCATCATGTCAGGCTTATAAGAATCATAGAGTCTTAGAATCATTAGCGATTGGAAGGGACCTCGAAAGATCATCCAGTCCAATCCCCCTGCCACAGCAGCATCACCTAGACTAAGTCACACGGGAACACATCCAGGAGGGTTTTAAACGTCTCCAGAGAAGGAGACTCCACAACTCCATTGTCTGATGTTTGTACAAAAGGCTAGTGGAGGTGTTCACAGAGGTTCATTTTAGTCCTGCAAGATTGTATGTCTTCTCTTTTTCAAGGCAGGAGCTTCTGCCTTGTGGTAGATAGTCCATCCACACATGCAACTAAATAAAGCAGGTAAGAGTAATTAGGCAGAATCATAGAATCATTAGGGATTGAAAGGGACCTTGAAAGATCACCTAGTCCAATCCTCCTGAATAACCCTGCTGAGCTGCCCTAACCTTCCTCCCCTTGAAAACATGGTGACCATCTCCATACTGTTTCCATACTCTTGCCATAGAACAAAAGCTGGTTGGTGTCTGGGATGGTGCCAAAGTCACACCAGGGAACGTTAATTGTGAAGCACCATCATGGACAAGTGCTTGGGACAGCGTCATGGCCCAGACACATGTCTTACCACCTAAGAAGATTAATTGTGACTTCTACAAGGTTATTATCCTATCTGCAACCTTTTTAATGTAGAGTGAAACTGCCACTAGCTTTCTGGGCTTTGGCTGAAGAGATTGAGTTGAGCCCTCTCATTCATCCTGAGGTCTATCAGAAGACTGTACACTCTACAGATTTCAGTGCAAATGAGAAATAAACCAGGAGTCTGACTTTGCCTTCCAGGTGTGGGATGGATGGTGTATCACTTCATCGCTCCCGTTCATCTTATGTGAGTACAGCAGAAAATATGGTATTTTCACATAGAGTATTGGGAAGTGAGAGAAGCCCCAGCCACTGCTTTCCCCGGAATCTATTCCTGAGGCAGTGTTGCTGCACATTAACCATACGTGAAGGGCTTGTACGAAAGCTCTGAGCCTGACAAACAGAAATGCTGAACGAGACCTTTCAACAAGGCTTGTTCCACTTTTGAGCCTCGTGAGGAGACATCTTCAAGCACGAAACGGTGAACTGGGAAATGCTTTACCCTCTTCAGATGAAGAACAGGCTGGTGATGCAGAATCATAGGGTGAATAGAATCATAGAATCATGATGCGGAGGAGTTGAACCATCTACAGAATGAAATGAGAATGGCCCGAAGGGACCACGTTACATTGATTTTACTGATTTACAGTAGCCTTCAGTGAAAAGCAAAGAAAACATCAAGCTGTTACTGGAACCAAGATGACACTTCAGATACGTGTAAGATAGATGTGCCATGGAAAACATAGTCTTTAATAAGAATACATTAAACATACAGTTCTAAGTGAGAAAACTCGAATAGGGAATGGTGATGTCTGCTGGGCAAAATGTGGTCTCCATCTAACAGAAGCAAACAAGTCTAAGCAATACAAGGATCCAGAATGGTTTGAACAGTATGCCAGCTGAGCTCCATTTTTGTCTGTGGATGGAAGCTAAACCTTTGGCTATTCTGACTTTGTAAGATACGATATGAAGTGACTGCTAGTCAAAGGAAGATGAAGAAGATCACATCAGCTTTTTGACTGGTATGGATAATTAATTGCTGAAGATCTTACACCTTTATGAGAAATGATCAAAAGTGGAAGGACAGACAATGGCACAAGAGGCAGCATCTTCTCCACGGCTGGACTGAGTGATGTCGGATGCGCTGGACCCACAAAACGATGACAAAGTGCAGTTGTGCAGGTGTTTGTGTCTGTGCACGTGAGCATCCAAATAAAACTGTTCCCTAACTGGGAAAATTCCATGTGATTAGCGTCCACTCACGTCGATGCCAAGTCACTTGTGACTTACACGGCTTGCTGCTGTGCGTTAGAGCTGCTTGAGGACATCCAGCACTGGCACATCATACTAAGTCAACAGCAGTGAAGAGTACCAGGAGCAGCAAAGGCTGCAGGTGGAGCATCCTCCTCTCTCTGAGAAAAGGCCATCAGATAAGGAATTGCTGTGTGAACAATGAGCTGTCAGAAAGGCTCCGTGGTCTGGCAATAATTACCCAACTTTGTCCACACAGACAAGGGAGAGTTGTGACAAGTAATCCTCTCAGCTGTCAGACAGGCAAGCTGTGCTCTCTAATCTCACGCCTGAGACTCTCTCCTGTGAGAGACTCTCCATGACCCTGTGAGTCTCTGTGAGACTCCCCTCGAGTCTCTTTCATTATTTGCACGATGGACAGTTTGTGGTTACTTTGAGTGAGCATTTCTTTCTTTACATTCAATTAAGGCAGAATAAAAGGTGCCGATGTGGAAATAGCATCCGATGTGAGAAAGAGGGTCTAGTCTGCTGTGTGACAGGAGCACCACTTTTGAAGGCTTCAGATCTGCTTTCAAGTAAGCACATTTACAAAGGATTATTGGTTTTGCTTGCAGTTCTCCTAGCCACACCTCTATGAATTCAAAGTCTGGGTAAGATTGGTTTTCTGTGTTAAATTTGTGGTTTAGGTGAACTACAGTCTGTTTCAGGAGTATTTTTCCTTAGCTTCATGAAGGAGGTTTGTACTTCCAGGAGGCATGTTAATAAAAATGTAATAGTCCCTGGGAATTTGGGCTGAGTAATGAATTTGGGATTTTGGAATAACACTAGTAAGGTAATTTTGAAGCCCCTTGAAGCACTGGAGTGCTCTGACCCATTTACTAATGGGGGAATTGAAGTTATTTAATCCTAATCACTTCATCGTTGCTCCACTGCTGTAGAAGCCTATTTTCTGCAGACATCATTGTTTAGGCAATATGAACAAACACATCAGTCAAAAAGCCCCAGGGCAGTGCTTCAACCCCAAAGCCAGGTGTTGTCTCCTGGGAGTATGTGACACCAGATATCTTCATGAACCTGTAAGCCCAGGATGGAGTAAAGATCAGTAAATTCTCTTTGTGAAGGTTTAGCAATCAATGAAGTTATGACACCACCACAAACTGTTCATAAAATCATAGAATCATTAGGGATTGGAAAGGACCTCAAAAGATCATCTAGTCTGTTCCCCCTGACACAGCAGGATCACCTAGACCAAGTCGCACATGAACATGTCCAGGTGAGTTTTAAATGTCTCCAGAGAAGGAGACTCCACAACTCCCCTGGGCAGCCCCTCACTGGGAAGAAGTTCTGCGCCTTGTCCTATCATGAGATGACACTGAGCAGAGCCTGGCTCCATCCTCCTGACACCCACCCCTCACATATTTATAGACATTAATGAGGTGACCCCCAGTCTCCTCTTCTCCAGGCTAAAGAGACCCAGCTACCTCAGCCTTTCCTTGTGAAGATGATGTTCTGCTTCCTTCATCATCCTCGTTGCTCTTTACTGAATTCCCTCCAGCAGCTCCATGTCCTTTGGAAAAGGAAGTGACTCAGGTTCATGGATTCACTTGGGATAGAATTAAGGAGATTGATTCCACAAGTCCATGTGAAAGTCAGTTTACTGAAGTTAGTAGATTCCAAACTCAGAACAGAAATCACTGAAGTTACTAGATGCCTAACTCAGAGAGTAGAGGAGACAAAAAGGGTAAAGGTAGAGAAAAGAGTTAAGATGTCAGATCACCACTCTGGACTGCTCTTGGCTCCACATATCTCTTATCTTAGTTTCTTGGTGGGGAATGTGGTGGTGGTGGTAGGTGATCTTAGCTTCCCCAGTTTCACAGATTTTTGGTGTCTCCAGCAGTCCTTGTGTCAGTCTCTCATCTTGGCTGAAGGCTGGGGAGGGCTGATGGTGAAGCCCTCTGCACTGTCCAGATCTCTCTTTTATCCCTACTGCCAGGGATGGTCTTCACCTCTACAACAACAGCATGGGGGACCCTGTTCCCAGCATGTTCCCAGGGTCTCAGACAAAGCAATGGCCAGTAAGTCCTTGAGACTCACTGTGTTCTGAGGGCTCAAGCATAGGTTTGCAGGTAGGCTGGCAGAGCTCTGGGGCTGCCTGCTGCACAGGTGACAGTTCTCCCCTACGGGCTTCCCTGTCACCCTGCTCACAAACAATGACAATCGGTTGAGCCACCTCACTTGTTAATCAAAGTCTGATACTTTTCCAGTAAAAAGAGTTGTTTATTCTAATTGTGGTGTTCAGAGCAGTCTTTTACTATGAGTATTGAAAATATTTAGTCGTCTATCTCTTTCATTAGTCTTCCTCCCTTACAATTGGTTTAGATTTTTTATCTGGGCATTTTCTGCTTTCAAAATTGAAATGAGGTTGTAGAGAGGTGGGTGTTGGCCTCTTCTCCTTAGTAACAAAGGACAAAACCAGGGAAAATTGCCTGAAGTTGTGGCAGGGGAGGTTTGCACTGGATATTGGGAAGATATTCTTTACAGAAAGAGTGGCTGGGCACTGGAATGGCCTTCCCAGGCAGGGGGTTGAGGACTCCCCATCCCTGGAGGTGTTTAAGAAACGTGTAGCCATGGTGCTTCACGCCCTGCTACAGGGGCAGGCATGGAGGGGATTAGCTTGTGGTTGTCCATCGCTCAGGTGTTTTGTTGTTGTGGGTCTGGTTGGACTCGGTGATGTAGGAGGTCCTTTCCAGCTGTGATTGTTCTGGGATTCTCAAGTGTCCAAATCTTGTAAATACTTTGGACATCACATCCCATAACTTACCTGTCTTGAGTTTTTGCAGTGTTCCTTAAAATGTGTGAGCAGAAAGAACCACAGATGTGTGAAATCACACGTCTCTGTTCTAGTTTTGTTAACATATAGCTACTGGAAATGAGGGTGTCAGTACGTACAGCGTATAGACTGGAGAGATGTGTCTGTTGGCACGCTCAGGGACTGATCACCCTCTGGATCCACAGTGACCGACCTGTGAACAATAAATGGCCGTTGCTTTTCAGCTAAGCTCTGTCTCATAGAAATGTACTGGGAAGCAGGAGAAATCAGCAGAGATCATGTGAATGAGGTTTGCAGAAAATATCTCTCCAGTAACCTGACAGCATCAACTCATATGAAGCTTCTCAGGGTGAGGTCTATAAAAGCCAGTATTAGATCTCAACATTCATTTAGATTTTGACATATAAATAGTGGGCTACATTGACACTGAGGTTTGGGATTCAACTGGATTTCTTGAGGGAGCTGAGAGTTTTGATCAACATCATGGGTTTTTGCCTCTTGTTTTGTTGATTAAAAATGGGTGGTAGGGGTTCCACCACCCATGATGCAGTGGCTATCTTGCATTCAGTAGTTTTAGGATGCTTAACTTTGAAAATGAAGCTTCTCTGAGCTCTTAAAGAAGAGAAGCAGTTGTTTCTAAAATGCTGGACCCCTGTAAGACAGCTCACACAGCGCACCCAGGTGTGAGAGTACTTAGTTTTTGAATGCAATGTGTTAAGGAGTTACCTGCAAGATAAGGACTACGTGCCTACTGTTCGGCATGGAAAGTCCAGAGTATTCTATATCGGGAATCTAAAAGCTAGGAGACAGCTAGGTCGTGATCTGGGAAGACCCATGTTTTTCACTGTGTTTGGGTTTTGGCTACCATGCACTGTGTTTGTGGGGAGGGGAGACAGTGCCTTGTGCTGCTGTTGTGCTTCTCCCTTCATCTTTCGTCATCTCTTACTTGCAGAAGGACAAAGTTCACCACTTTCTGTCACATTTGTAATGTTTCTAGTGCTGCTTTGTCCCGTGCTGCTAAGTTCCATCTGTGTCCTGTGGTACGCAAAGGAGCTGGGAGGCATTAGACAAAGCAGTCTGAAGAGATTGTCTTGATTTGCTGCAAACATACCGGGTCTGATTCTGACATCCTCTCTTGCAGTTCCTCCACTACCCTGCCTGTGCTTTCAAACAAATAAAGCAGTGTGAGATTATTGAGGATGTAAGAATCTGGCTTGTCCTGACTCGGTGTGATTAGTCAGCTACAATCATTAGCAGGTGGCTTTACAGGAGATGATGATCTAAAGAGAGAATTTGTGGGATGTCTTGTTCCTTTCTCTGTCATTCGAACACCTGAAGCAGCTGGGAGTTTCTATTGACGTGTAAAACAGACACCTTGAGCTCTGCTACCACAAGCATTTGCAAGTACTTACGCTTCACTAACCTGCATGCATTACTGAGGGGACTGTAAGCACACAAGCACCAATGCCTTTAAAATAGATGCAGAAAAATCGAGGCTGCAGTACTTTGCATGCACATACTTCTGAGGCCATTACAATACTGGCTGGGAACGTACAGCATGAGCTGTTGGTCTTCCTGGTTCCTGTTGCTGTTGGCTGATGGTGGTCTAGGGGCTCTGAGCATCCCGATGTACTCTAGATATCTCTAACCAAAGTTGGCTGTTGAAGAGCACAGGTTTGTTGCTCAGACCACTTCTTTTTGACTCTCTCAGGGGTTGGAAATGAGATCAGCAAGTATATGGTGGTACAAACAACTGAGTTGCTCAAATCCCAAGCGTTCAATTATAGCCCAAGCTGCACTGTATCATACCTGCTTTGGCTATCAATAGCCTGTTGTGCGCCTAATGGGTACCTCTTAATTGCATCATTTCTATATTCAGGCGCTGAGTGCATGGTCAAGTGCTAATCATTACTGAGACTGTGGATTCAGACCAATATTGACCCCTCAGTTCCAGAGGGACACAGAACTGCTTGAGAGGGTCCAGCGCAGAGCCACAAAGATGATGGAATGAAACATCTCCCTGATGAGGAAAGGCTGAGGGAGCTGGGTCTCTTGAGCTTGGAGAAAAGGCGACTGAGGGGTGACCCCAGTAATGTTTATAAATATGTGAAGAGTGGGTATCAGGAGGATGGAGCCAGGCTCTGCTCAGTGGCATCTAATGGTAGGACAAGCAGCAACAGGTGTAAGCTGGAACATAGGAGGTTCCACACCAATTAGGAGAAGGAACTTCTTCCCAGTGAGGGTGCCAGAGCACTGGAAGGGGCTGCCCAAGGGTGTTGTGGAGTCGTCTTCTCTGGAGGAAGGAGACTTCCTCCTGGACATGTTCCTGTGCAGCTTGGTCTAGGTGATCCTACTGTGTCTGGGGGATTGGACTGGATGATCTTTTGAGGTCCCTTCCAATCCCTAATATTCTGTGATTCTGTGAATGTTGTGTTTGGAAACCACCTGAGCTGCAAAGTTTCATTGTGCAAAATCATTTCTACCTCTGATAGACTTCAAATGATGGACATGTCCTGAACATACTCCATCCAAAAATGGGGCTGTGTATGTAATTTTCTGCTAATCTGTGAGTGATAGAGGTGACAAAGAGGCAGAGAAACTAAACCAGGTATTCCTTACAGTATGTTTTCAGCTCTATCAATGGCAGATCACAGCTGAGACAAATAAGCATTTAAATGCTGCAAAACTGATGTAGGGTGGGAGAGATCAGTTGGTCTCTGCTTGATCTCCATTGCTTTCTCTCTGCCTTTACAGCATAGTGTAGGCTACAGAAAGCAGCGAGAATCCCAGGCTGTAAGTGGCCTCTACTGGCTTTACTGTTCTGACATCAGCTTAGAATCTGATGAGGTTGGAACTCTCTGCATCCCGTTCCGCTTCAATTTAGCACATGTGGGAAAGTTTGATAGAAACTCAGCCTGGTTCCAAGTGTTGCTATATGCCCATAACCCAAACACAGGTGTGGGGTGATTTTGAGCCGGTGCATATCTTCTGTTTGCTCACGAAGCAGGAGAACGCAGCCTTGTTGAGACAGCTTATTACTTTCTTGTGCTGCTGTAGTTGTGTTCTAAGAGATGGCAGATGAGGGCTGATTTCCTAATGTGCGGTTTGACTTAGCCAGGCTCACTTTTCAGAGCTAATTCATCCATTAGTGGCAAATTGAATTTTTCCTGCTGTGACATGCTTCAAAGTACATTTTTCATACACTCCCCCGTAGCTGAAGATGAGATACGCAGAAGAAGCCGATTGAGACAGAAAGCGTTTACCTTCCTCCTCTTTGTCACTGTCTGCAAGACAGGATCCTGCAGCAGCTGTCTCATCAGCAGAGCATTTGTTACCTATTGAGATTTCTATTGACCTCCACTGGAGCTTTGTTTCTGGTGAGTGCAATGAGCTTTCAGCACATTGTTTGGTTGCACCATATGGGACAGGTCTTGCAAACAAAGAGGGTTGTAGGTCAGGGACCTGAGCGAGGAAGGTATAAATGCTAACGCACTGCCAAAAGCTAAGAGCGACGGGGTAGTTCATACTCAGGAAAGATCTCATTTTGTGAATTTAGTGCATGGGCTCCATTTATTTCATTCTTCTTTCTTTTGTTGCTTTGGCACTTTATTCCTCTGTCCAGCTTTCACTTCTCACAGCCAGATCCTTTGTGTGAATCAGACAGCTCTCTGATTTTTCTCTTTCTCTTCCTGCAGCTGATCTTGATTGAATTAAGAACAGGTTTTGAGGGAGGCGGCGTGGTCCAACAGTAGAAAGCAGACACTGACAAAGACTGCGGCAGTTTTTTCTAAGCCTTAAGTTTTGTCTGACCTGGTTTCATGCAGACCCATTGCCTTTGTTGGAAGGTTTGTAGCACTTACGGCTCTTAATACATAACAAATCTGTTTTTACAGGCAAAAATCCTGGGTCCAGACTGTGTATCTAGAGGTCCTGGCTAAAATGAGCTTCATACCAGTGAGCAGATGTCTTGCTGACCCTGCTATAGAATGACAGAACGCTTTAGGCTGGAAGAGATCCTCAGGATCATTAACTCCAATGTTTTCCTAGCCCTACCATCCCCACTTAAACTCTATCCCCAACACAACATCTACCCTTCTCTTAAACACCTCCAGGGATGGGGATTCAACCACCTCCCTGGGCAGCCCGTTCCAGTGCTTGACTACCCTTTCAGTAAAGAAATTCCTCCTAACCTCCATCCTGAACCTCCCTTGATACAACTCAAGGCCTCTAGGGAGAGCAGACCAACTAGCTGTTGAATCAAGCTTTTGGCCCCTTGAATGCAATCTGCCCCTTGTCCTCCTCCTAGTGCCCAAAAAAGGTCACTTCTGGTGTAAGGGGAAGGTGAAACTCTCAATGACATGACAGAAAGGCTGCAGGGAGTGGGAAGAGATGAAAATGTTGTGCTGTTTTGGTAACAGGCAGAAGAAATGCAGTCACTTCCTGGTCTCCAGCTATGTGTTGCTTCCCTCAGAGAGATCAGTAATTGGCACTAAAGTGTCCCAGGCTTCAACTGGTGGTGCTTCAGTGATGGGGCTGCTCTCTTGGGCAGGTGCTGGCAGACTCGAGGCTTAGCTGGCCCAAGGCACTGGCTTGTCCCCTTGGTGTTGTGAGGACACAGAGAGAGATGGAGCTTCAGGGAGTATTTGGGCTTCCTGGTTTTCCCTGTATGCAGTGTCATCTCTTTCATCAGTCCTGTCCCCAGAGCAGTCTTCATTGCACCGCGCATCTCCCACTGGGCAGCTAATGTAACCCTGAGCTCTCTGGCAATGCATGGGAGGCTGCCCAGCTGCCTTTGTGATGCTGTGTGACACAGGCAGTGTCCAGAGGGACATCAAGAGCACTTTATGCCTCATATGCTTTGTGAGGATTACTGAGGAGGGTAATTAGCGGGTTTAATTGGTGAAGTGGCAAAACTCTGGTGCCTGCAGGGTTCCTGAGGGACCCAGGAGCTTGGGAGCAGGCAGTGCAGCTTCTGTATGTAGCTGTCAAGAACTGTTCTTAAAAGGTAAAATTAATGAGTGAATGTGATGTGTTGGTCAAGTGTCTCTGTGGCTTTTTCAAGAAGACACAATGCCTTATGAATGAACTGGCTCGATGATCTCTGGTCTTTTCCACCCTCAATGATTCTGTGGAATAAAACAGAAGAGTAGTCATTGACTCAGATGATGAGCCAAATGCAGTCATTGAAGCTGTTAAAGACATTAAACTGCTCTGTGGTAAACTTTTCCTTACAGAATCACAGAACGTTAGGGAATGTTCTGAGGAATTAGGGAATGTTCTGAGGGAACATTCCCCTAATGAGGGAGGGGACCTCGAAAGATCGTCCAGTCCAATACCCCTTGCCAGAGCTGGATCACCTAGACCAAGTTGAACAGGAATATATCTGGGTGGGTTTTAAACATCTCCAGAGAAGGAGACTCTACAACCTCCCTGGGCAGCCTGTTCCAGTGCTCTGTCACCCTCACTGGGAAGAAGTTCCTTCTCAGATTGATGTGGAACCTCC
>JAOXOE010000698.1:783811-795211 GCA_028565055.1 Phoeniculus purpureus
CCTCCTATGTTCCAGCTGACACCCATTGCCCCTTGTCCTATCACTAGATGACACTGAGCAGAGCCTGGCTCCATTCTTCTGACACCCTCCCTTCACATATTTATAGTGGAAAGATTTTGTCTGTGATAAGCCTACCCTTGCCATAGGTCAGAATTCACTGACATTAGTGAGCTCTGAGAATCTAATCTGGGGTTTTAAGGTATTTTTATAGGTCTTACTAGAACTGATCTCAGACAGAGGAGCCATCTTCTTCTTGAGGTGACTTCTATTTAAAAAAAATAGTAATTCTCATTAAAAGAAATCTATCATTCAGCTTTGTAGCCTGATAGTCCTGCATCTTTTGGTACGTTTATTACTCTGAAACTCCTGCTTCTCTGAAACGCCAGCGACTGAGGTTTTTTGTTTAAAATGGAATTAATAGTGATTTTAAAAGTGGGTTTGTGTAACCCGTTGGGGGTTACAGAGCAGAATGTGTGTTGTAAAAAAGCACGACGACATGTTGAAGAACAGCTTTATATGACACGATTATTATGAAATCTGGCATGTGAATCGCATCTGTGGCAAACCCCAGAGCTCTAAGTTAATTCTGCTGCTGTTCAGAGTCTACAAAAAGGAGGCAAATGTAGAGAAAAGCTCTGGAGAAGAGTAAAAGTCCTGCAAGAAGTGAGTGGGGAAGAAAACCAGACCCCAATTTCTGTTGCATAAAATCTCAGCATCTGCTTCTTTACTGTTTCTTACCATCCGTATCAGCCCCTCTCTCACTTTGCCTTCCAAATCCAGACCAACTGGAAGCTGAATATCTCACCATCACACTTTCAGCCCACTTGGTTGCCACTGTAACATTTAATTTTATCTGCGCTGCTAAGAAGCCTTAAGCTGCCTCTAGAACTGTTAAGAGATGGGTTTAATCCCCACGATTCCAATAGCTTTAAGCACTGTTCTTCACTGTAAAAATCTGAGATGCATTTCTGTCAAAAAAGGAAGGCAACTGAGTCATTTGTATGCGCTGAACTCAGGGGGCTTATGGATTTTTGGGGAGGGCTGTTTTCAGGTTTGCCTTCTTTTTCCAGCTAATTAGGTAAAAGAGGAAGGCTTGGAGGGAAAAGCCCTTAGACATGTTCTTCAAAAGGTATTTTAGCACAGAATAACATTGAGGAGCTGCTTGTAAAACCACAAGTTGTTGTGCTCTCTTAAAGTAGCCCATCATCCGAGAGGCAAAACACAGAGTGTTCTTCTGACTTACAGCTGTATGCTTTATACAAAAAGAAGTAGCTCAAGATTCTGAAAGAGCAGAATCATTAGGGATTGGAAGGGACCTCGAAAGATCATCTAGTCCGATCCCCCTGCCACAGCAGGATCACCTAGACCAAGTCACACAAGAAGAATCACTTCACAGTGGCATTTCCAACCAAGTCACTGAAAGAGACACATTCTCAGAAGAAACAGATCAAATTACAGAATTTCAATAAATTCAATCAATGATTTGTACCAGTTGAATACAAGATAGACTTTATTATGTTGATGCAGGTTAAGAAAACATAACCTTTTCAGAAATACTAAGTCTTGCTAGGAACACTATTGCCAGTCTATGTATCATGCCTGTGATATACCATCTTCTGGATCTGTCTCGGTCTTTCCTATCGAAAAGAATCACTGGAATTTGGCATAAAGAAATCAATCATTTTGAGTCCAGGTGGTCCTGCTCTGGCAGGGTGATTGGACTAGAAGATCTTTGGAGGTCCCTTCCAATCCCTAATGATTCTATGATCTTTCGAGGTCCCTTCCAATCCCTAACGATTGGAGCATTGGATTTCATCTTAGCATGTAAGAGACAGTGGTCCTTAATATATAGGAGTTAAAATTCCAAATCAAACAGCGTTCTGGAGTTGCGATTCTGTGAATGGCAAAACATTATCCATCTCTTGAATTATCGACATGTAGTCAATAGACTATTGTAGTCTTTGCTGCAGTCTTTTGGAACCTTTTCAATCACATGCTATTAAGTTGGTGCCAATGGCCTGAATATGTTCAGTCTTAATAGAGTGTATGTTCTGATAGAGAAGTGAGTGAGATTAAGGACAAATTTCTCAATCAGTTTTATTTTCACACTCTGTGGCATGTATTATATCACACCTAGATGATTTTACATGCAGGAAGATACAAAATGTTCCATTTTCCATATTTTACAGATAAATCATAGAATTGTTAGAGATTGGAAGGGATCTCGAAAGATCATCTAGTCCCATCTCCCTGCCAGAGCAGAATCACCTAGACCAAGTCGCACAGGAACACATCCAGGCAGGTTTACTTGCATTACTTTGTATTAGTTGCTGTACATTTATAAATGAGCAGCTTAGAATGATGAGAGCGGGTCCATATGGGTGACCAGATCCTGCTATCAGCTACAGCAGAGCAGCTTTTCTGAAGCACATGGAAGCAGATGAGATTTACACAAGTATAGCAGAATCAATTAACTTAGAACCCAGTTTTCATGCAGCTAATTGGAGAAGTATATGCAGCGATAAAAAATGTTAATTATTGTGGAATAATGTACTGCAGAGAAATAGTTTCTTCTTTCATTCATTACTTTTATTTCCTTAGAGATCATTCCCTGGACTTCCTTTACCTTAATTACAGTTTTTTGAGGCTAGTGCAATCAGCTTTAGAATTGATGTTTGTCTCTCCTTGCCTTCTTCTGTGGCATGCCATTACACAGAATACACGGGTTATAGCTTCTTAAACTTGCTAAGATATGTGGTTTCTATAGAAATTTAAAAAAAACCCAAACCTAAACATACAGAGGAATGAAAGATGTAACAAATTCCATATGAATGGGACTGGTTTATGTCTCTTTTTTGAGCCATATATGACCATCAAAACAAATAACATCATCTTCCAAGACTTACCCAATGCATTGGATAAGTAAGTTTAAAAGTGCAGCATCAAGGTACTAGTTTTGTTTCAAATCCACGTGTGTATCTATGTCCAGATATATCCCTATGTATGCATGAGAACTACTAAAAGTAAGCGCTGGACTCTCTTTTCATAGAATCATTAGGGATTGGAAGGGACCTTGAAAGATCATCTAGTCCAAACCCCCTGCCACTGTAGGATCGCCTAGACCAAGTCACACAGAAACACATCCAAGCAGATCTTAAACGTCTCCAGTGAAGGAGACTCCACAACTCATCTGGGCAGCCCATTCCAGTGCTCTGTCACCCTCACTGTGAAGAAGTTCCTTCTGATATTCATATGGAACCTCCAATGTTCCATCTCTTTTACAGAGATTTAAACAGCAACAATCAGAGGCTGGCAAGACTGCAGCCCTACATGTGACAAGTGGTTATGCTGCGAATTATTATTGATGTCCTTATTGACAGTTTGTACTGTTCAATGAAGCTAAAGGCCCTGGAGGAAAATAATTCCA
The DNA here is from genome assembly GCA_028565055.1 of Phoeniculus purpureus. Lineage (NCBI taxonomy): Eukaryota > Metazoa > Chordata > Aves > Bucerotiformes > Phoeniculidae > Phoeniculus > Phoeniculus purpureus. The sequence continues at coordinate 787,239 of JAOXOE010000698.1, forward strand.
CTGCCAGTAAGTCAACTAACCGTTTCAGGAGGTAGCAGATTATCTTTGATGGGGTGTGGGAGATCAGCAGATAATAGGTTTTAGGGGAAATACTGACCTTCTGGATCTTCCAGCATATGCTGACTGGGTCCCACCAGTCTAGGTCAAATGGGACAGGAAATATTTGCTCTAGGACCAGACGCATCAGAGGTATAAATGTGACTCTCATGCCCTTCAGACTTTTCAAACAAAATTGACCTGCATGCTAATGAGAGCTTAGTCCTGAGGAGACTGCTACAATGAAGGAAACCAGAAAGACAAAGGAAAGGCACCTTAAGTAAACATGTCATGCCTGGCTTGCTGTAGCCTTCCTAAGTTGAAAACCTTAAGATCTTAGCTCTTCTTCAAAGAGAAATTCCAACCAAAGAGAGATTCCCTATCCCAGTTTCTGACCAGAAGAGAAGATTGAAGCATAAGCGCTGCCTGAAAGTCTTTCCCCTTTCCCGGGTCCGAGAGCGCACGCTGATGCATCACAATTCCACATCTCTAGAACGATCCCTAAATAGCTCCACTAGAGTTTTTTGCATTGCCCCAGAACTGTAATTCAGCTACCAGAAGACTGTTGCAGAAAATTATGCAGAAGTATTAAACAGAATGACACAACTCTAGTAAAATTCGTTCTCAGTCACGTCACTCATAACATCTCTCTAAATTCACACCCACCAGTGTAAGAGAATTCTTTTTCGCCAAAAACAGGTTAATTTCCTCTGGACATTTTTTCTTTAAGCTTTTTTTCACATTAAACCCCTAATATGTTATAGAACTTCTAGGAATAACTTTTATTCCTTACCAGAAATTATTTCATCAATAATTGAAGTGGTAACTGTAAAGCCTGAGCTGTCTTCGTGGCTGGACATATCCGGTGAGATACTTCACTGGTACTGTATTTTCAGTATTTTAATTTGTTTATTTGCTAAGGTTTACTAGTCTCTATTACTTTTCACATTAAAACGGTTTTACATAACTTAAGACACATCCAAAGGAACAGAGCTTATGAATCATTAAAAGTCATTGACTGTTATTGTCTGAGTAACACGATTTCACAGATCAAATGTTTGCTTCAAATCCCAGTCTGCCAAAAAACATGTTTTTAAATATGTCAGTGTTTTGATTTTGGAGCTTAGAAGTTATATTCTGCACGATGGGCTGCTAAGCGTGGAGAACTATGTACCTTTTCAGATAGAAGGCTCCTTAGTTTTTTTGTATTAGGGTGTTTTTTTAAAGTAAATGACTCATTAATAAAACCTGAGGTGGGTTAGTCTTGGCTGTCTGAAATGTGCCCACCAAGCCAATGTCTCAGTCAGCCTTCTCAGCACGGTAGGAAGAGGAAATATGTTGAAAAAGCTTGTGGATCTGGGTAAGGACATAAAGGTCACTCACAAGTTGCCATTATTCAGAGAATCATGGAACACATTTGGTTGGAAGAGATCTTTAAGATCATCAAGTCACACCTTATGGGAAATACAGGTCCAAATTGCAAAGCAGTAATTTATTGGCAGTTAACAACACAAGAGTGAGAAATAAAAAATCAACAATTAAAACATCTTCTTCCTTCTTCCCCTTTTGCTTCCTCAGCCCAGCTTCATTCCCGAGTCTTCTACAGCCTCCCTCCAGGGACTGACAAAGGGAGGTTGTACGTAAACCAATACATGAATTAAACTGGTGATCATGGAGATGGTTTGGGGTTGGTTTTTTTTCCTCCCCACCCCCTAACTTTTCCACATTTAATTGTTGTCTTTTTCAACTTTTATCAAAGACAAATTATTTTTCCAAAACTGTCAATGAAACAACTCCCGGATCATTCCCCAGGAAATGGGGAAGAACATATCTTAAGAAGCTTAAGGTGATAAAACAACCGGAACTGTACAACAAAGAGATAAGGTGTGATTATTGCCCAGCAATAACCTCCTATAGAATGAGAAAATGCTTTCATGTTTCAGAAACTAGGCACAGTCCTTACGCCTAGGATTTTCACAGATATGAAACTGGTTTTATTGTAAGATTTTACAATCACAGTGTGATCGCTATCTGACAGCAGTAGAGACAGATTGGTTTTATGTGCGCTTCTGATTAGTTCCTTTATTTTTACAGCCGCTAAGTAACAGCAAAATGGGGATTAAAAAAAATTTCCCACAACAGTTGGAGAATAAAAGTTTGAAGATAATTTTCTTTTTGAACACCTGATGAAACCAAAATGAATGTCATGATATTGGTCTAGGTGACCCTGCTGTGGCAGGGGGATTGGACTAGATGATCTTTCAAGGTCCCTTCCGATGCCTAATGGTTCTATGATATTGTATAGGTGACTGAACCCCAAAAACCTCCCAAGTAGATTCAACTACGTGTTTTACAGTGATAGAATGTTTACAGCTTCACCAAATGCTGAGTGAGAATGGGATCAATCTTGGTGGAGGGAATCCTGACTGTGTTCTCCAAAAGAATTTCAATGAGAGGACATCTTCAGGATGTTTTCAGAATTTGCTAAGTCAAAGAATAAAGAACTACAAGAAATGTCGGGATTTTTAGTTTGGCTGACCATGAGGCGTTGTCTTTAAAGTAATTCTCCAATGATGTAGAGTCAAACAGGAACAGTAGCAAACAAAGGGGAGGAATCCCCTGAGTTCTGAAGTTTGATTTCCCCAACCTTGCATCCATAGATGAGACTGTCCTTGGTTTTTCAAGGCAATTAGTTCATATTAGGTGGAAGTTCTGCTAGTTTGTATTTAATACGAAACAAAAGAGAGATTAATACAATATTAATATCTATATTAGTATCTGTATTAATACAGATTAATACAGTAATATTATCCTGTGTAAGCATTTTGTGCAAACTATCAGTGGTGATAAAATCCAGCCAAGAGACTTCTAATTGAACGGAGGTCAGGTATTGAAATCAGCAGTACGTGAGACAGACCTCTGAGGTGAGAGCACAGCTAACCAGGATTTTCACTTCTGAAGTGAGTGTTTGACATTGCTTACAGTTCTTCAGTCTTGATCTACCCCATACAGTCTCTTAACATTTATAATAAACATGTGTGGCTTAAAATAGTTTCCAAAAGAGTCAGCCTGCTTCAAGTTGTCATTTTTCATCTCAACAGGCTTTATAACTCACTGTACCTGACAGTTTGATCTGATGTGACACGCTTTACTCTCCATCAGTACTAATTTTAAAAAGGCTTTATTTTGGGAGTCTTAGCTATGGTAACCACAGCTCTCAGAAAGTTAATAATTCACAGAAGTTATAAAACGATTCAGACTTGACTGTTTCCCATACCCATGCTGTGAACAATGTGCATCTTGCGCTTTCTTTTGCGTGGTTGAACTCAAGTTAATGCTCATAAATAAGCAAAGGGTGCTACTTGATTTAAGGAATCCCCTTGAGAAAACTCACCTCCTCACAATGTCTACTGTCAGGGCTTCTAACTTAGACCCCAACTACATACCATGTTCCACACTTCTTGAAACCTTCTCTCTTCCATTTCTCTGCTGGTAGTTCCAGCATATCCAAACCCTGTACAGTTTCTCTGCAACTCCTTCTATCTGTATTATTGTTGTTGGGTAGTGTCAGACACTACTCCGTCAGCAATGAGAGAAGATTAGGCTGCTTCAGTCCTGTTTTCATTCACTCAGAATCACGGCGGCAGTGAGATTTAAGAGCTCATTTCCAGATTTTATTTAATCAAATGGACAGCTCCTGATGACCTTTTCTTTTCCAGCATATAAGCAGTAAGATATGATTTAGGAAACAAGGTTTATTCTAATTCATTTTTATACAGCTACTTGCTTGATTCAGCCTGAGGCGGAAAGGTGATTATCGATAATTCCAGTTCCAGTGCATCCTGGAGAATGCCTGCTTCTCAGCTGTTCTTTCTTTCTCTGCCTTTGGAAATTCATTTCCCCAGTAACCATCAACAAAGGCACGGGTGAACCATCTTCAGGGCATGAAAGTGAAGAAACTTTTACTTATAGACTAACCCCAAATTTACCTTCCAATCCCTAATGTTCTGTGATTACAGCTACCCGTTTGCAGCTACTTGCTACTTGTTTATCTACTATTATTAAAAACACTCATTAATTGCAATAGATAATGCTGGAGATGGAACTATTTGAATAGATATTAACTTGTAACTAACCTTCCCAATTATAAAGGCTTTTTTGAAGCTCTAATAGATTGTTTCATCCTTTCATTGAGATCACAGACCTGTTTTAGACTTCTCTTAATCCTTCACAACACTGTAAAGAGTTTATTACTGCAAAAGCCAAGAAAGTTCCAAAATCTACAACACACCTTAGAGCAGCGGCTCCTCATGGACTTGTCTTTGCCAAACAACTTCTGAACACACCATCCCGACTTGGTCTGCTTTGGAAGCTGTAACTCCGATAACGCATTACAGGAGCTAAGAAAGAAATGGCTGTAGGGCTCTACAGTTCCTGTGAGCACATCGCTAAAACTGAAGAGCAGCAGGGAGCAACACAGAAATTGCTGGAGCCCATCAAATCAAGTATCAACTCTTGTTGCTGTGGCTGCCCTCAAGCACAGGCAACCTTCTCCTCAAGGTCAGGAAATCTGTTCACCTCCACCTATAGTACCCTACACAGCGTGCAAATGTTAAGGAAAAGAATAGCTTTATGACACTAGACTGACTTTTAGTTCCAGTAGCAGGTTATTGATTGTTCTGGGCGACTGTATGCAAAACACAAAGGAGTACCTTGAAAAAAAAAAAAGACAGAAAAATAAATCCCTTTCAGTCTGAAGTCATAAGGCAATGAAACTGCTGTGAAAGACCTCCCTTGTATGTGTCTTAATAATGTCTCAAATTATTTTTGCAGTGTTTTGAATGAGGTTGAAACATCCAACCAGGATTTTATACATTTTAACTTATATTTCCTGCTTTAAAATGCCGAAATATGTAGGATGGTGGTCATTAAATTGTAATGCTTCTCTGCACAACAAAAGGAATTTTATAGAAGTCCAAGACATAAGAAACCTTGGTGGGAGATGCACAGTAAAAAGGATACTCATCTTCAGTAGGCGCCATCACCATATCAACGCAAGAAATAGATTCTTGTAGCAGGCAGAAACAGACTCTGGTTCCCTTGTGCTACCTTGACCCTCTGGCTTTTTGGGGCTGGGAGCAGAAGTCAAGTTTCAGCCCTCAGGAATGGGAATAACTTAGAATTTGTAGCACTCTTTCTTTGGAAGTCAGGAGAGGGAGTTGCTCATCAGCAGCTGGTATCAGCTCTAGTTAAATCCTCTGTCAGTAGCAGCACTGCAATGTTTTGTACGGCTTTTTCATTTAAGCAGATTGCAGCACTGATGGAAGATAATATGATTATCTTGGTTGCATATATCTTAGCAATAGTGAAGCCAGGGAGCAATGACAGGAGAAAACTGGATAATAAATGTAAATAATGGAAAAGTCTTCAATATAAGGCATTCTTTAGATCAAATATTAATAATCACAAGTCTCCAACAATGAATAAATGTGCCTGTTATTAAGTCCATTTCCTAAATGCAGCTTCTTATATCGGAGGATGCAGTTCACATTCTCCAGCTTTGATCAAACTTATCTCTTAGCAATTAAATTAACAGTGTCCTACTTTTTTTTATACTAAGTACTCTGAAAATTTTTATATTACAAAGAGGCTTGTTGACATCATAGCTCGTGGGATTGTTTGTCTTACTCAATTAGACTAAAATAGGGTCGTTCTATCAGTGTGACAGAGGATTATTCTTTCTCCACAGAAATGCACAGAGTGTACATTCATCATACCAGTAGCATTAGATTTAGAGTATACTCCTCAAAAGTATGTTTCTTAGTATTACATTACAGTTAAATCAAGCAATTCTGGATCACTTCCAGGCACGGAGGCTGAGCTGCTTCAAACTACTGTATCATGTTCACCTTCCCCAGCACAATGATTTACTTCTCCATCCTCTAGCAACTGTGTCTAGAAAAAAAATCTAAAAAAAAAAAGAAGCAAGCAGTTCCAGAGAATTTTTCATCAAAAGTTCTTTGAACTGTTTTAGGGTTGTCTGGCTTGTGGACTTAGGGGCTTGGAAGATTTCTGTTAGCCTCAGCTTTGGTACTGTTACAACCCCAAAAAGCGATTCCAGCCCATTGTCCCAGAGTACACCCAAGAAACATTGGAGCTGGTTAGAACCTTCTTGTGGCCACTTCAAATATTTTCAACTAATCTACACATCAAAGTTTCGACGAACAAGTTTGCAAACAAGTCACTCCCACGTTCAAATCACAGTACCAATCCTACAAAAAGCTCTTGGCTTCTCAGAGGATGTAGGTCAGCTAGAAGATGTTAATTTGATGTGCTGCTGTGCCAGTGACTTCAGAGGTTACTCTTACCCTTTTTAACAGCTGTGTCAGGTCCACCATGAGTAAGGAATGAGTTACATGTACAGCAAGAGCTCAAGAGGGAAAACATACAAATGAGGGCTGCCTCAAGCTCATACATTACATTTTCCAACGAAGAGCATTTCTTGTGCCTGTATTCTGTACCCTGCTTGCTGTATTAAAGCCACATCCTGACTGCAGTCCCTGCTCACTGAATCCTGGAGGAAAACAAGGTGTAGCCTACATCTTTGAACTAACAGGGGCATGCAAGATCAGACAGAGCAGTAGTGTAGTACTAGTCACGTCCTAGATTTTCTAGCAGAAGTCAAGAGGTCTGTGGCCAGAGAAAAGCCTTCTGCACCCAAAAGGGAATAATGAGGTACTGTGACTTCTGATGACAAGTCATCACAAGAACCCAGAATTTACAGTGGTATCGCTGCAGTCATCTCAGACCTTTGAAGATTGTTTGCTCAAGTTAATTCTTCTTTACTATGGCTTTAATACCTGGAACAAAAAAAACGCCCTGGACAGACAAAAAGCAAGGCACCAAGCCTGGGCTGAAGGAGAACACAGAGGATAAAATGTAAGAGGAAAAAATAGTGCAGTTTTACTTCTTTTATAAAACTAGTGACTAGATATTTGGGGGGGGAAATTCACGGGTTTTGAACATAAACTCAGTCTATTTATTTTCTTATTGCTGTGTTATTGCTCCTTTATTAGTCTATTCCCTTATGATAACATTCAAGATCCTACTTGTGCAGGGCAGGTCATCGTCCTGAACAGCCAGCACATCTACTTTTGGACCCACACTGGCTCTTTAAATTGGTTCATTGCCTAAGGGTTGCTCTCAATTATAAAGATCACCCACCTGGCCTTCTAGTATCTGAGGCTCAGAACAGAGAGAAATGAAATAACAACGTCTTTAAGATACTGCAGTTATGTAGGGATTAAGGGCACCTTACCATCCCTTGGCAAAGCATGAAATTGCTCTTCATTAGGAACTAAAAAAACCAGCAGAACCACAAAAAAGAATAGAACTACTTCACACTGAGGGTGACAGAGAACTGCAGCAGGCTGCCCAGGGCTGTTGTGGAGCGTCCTTCTCTGGAGACGTTTAAATCCCGCCTGGCCGTCTTCTTGTGCGACTTGGTCTAGGTGATCCTGCTGTGGATCTAGATGATCTTTCGAGGTCCCTTCCAATCCCTAATGATTCTATGATTCTATGATTTTCTTATAATTGAAAGCATCTCAACTTTTGCTATCATTCATATTTCTGTTATTTACTTAATTAAAAAAAATGTTGTTTTGAGCAACATGTCCAGTAGCCCTTATCTGGATGTTCAGATAAATTCAACAGAACTCATAGAATCATAGAATCATTAGGGACTGGAAAGGACCTAGAAAGATCAATCCCCCCACCACCTAGACCAAGTTGCACAGGAACACATCCAGGTGGGTTTTAAACATTTCCAGAGCAGTAGACTCCACAAGCCCCCTGGGCAGACCCTTCCAGTGCTCCATCACCCTCACTGGGAAGAAGTTCCTTCTGATATTTATATGGAACCTCCTATGTTCCAGCTC